>OX411307.1:187620943-188220943 GCA_948150685.1 Rhaphigaster nebulosa
ATAAACCATACAAATCACTATATGTCAATAGTCGTAAGCTAATAACACTGATAATCCCTATAAACCATACAAAGCACGATATGTCAATAGTCGTAAGCTAATAACACTGATAATCCCTATAAACCATACTAAGCACTATATGTCAATAGTCGTAAGCTAATAACACTGATAATCCCTATAACCCATACAAAGCACTATATGTCAATAATCATAAGCTAATAACACTGATAATCCCTATAAACCATACAAAGCTCTATATGTCAATAGTCATAAGCTAATAACACTGATAATCCCTATAAACCATACAAAGCTCTATATGTCAATAGTCATAAGCTAATAACACTGATAATCCCTATAAACCATACAAAGCACTATTTGTCAATAGTCATAAGCTATTAACACTGATAATCCCTATAACCCATACAAAGCACTATATGTCAATAGTCATAAGCTAATAACACTGATAATCCTATAACCCATACAAAGCACTATATGTCAATAGTCGTAAGCTAATAACACTGATAATCCCTTACCATAAGCACTATATGTCAATATTCATAAGCTAATAACACTGATAATCCCTATAACCCATACAAAGCACTATATGTCAATAGTCATAAGCTAATAACACTGATAATCCCTATAACCCATACAAAGCACTATATGTCAATAGTCATAAGCTAATAACACTGATAATCCCTATAACCCATACAAAGCACTATATGTCAATAGTCCTAAGGTAATAACACTGATAATCCCTATAACCCATACAAAGCACTATATGTCAATAGTCATAAGCTAATAACACTGATAATCCCTATAAACCATACAAAGCACTATATGTCAATAGTCATAAGCTAATAACACTGATAATCCCTATAACCCATACAAAGCACTATATGTCAATAGTCGTAAGCTAATAACACTGATAATCCCTATAAACCATACAAAGCACTATATGTCAATAGTCATAAGCTAATAACACTGATAATCCCTATAACCCATACAAAGCACTATATGTCAATAGTCATAAGCTAATAACACTGATAATCCCTATAACCCATACAAAGCACTATATGTCAATAGTCGTAAGCTAATAACACTGATAATCCCTATAAACCATACAATGCACTATATGTCAATAGTCATAAGCTAATAACACTGATAATCCCTATAACCCATACAAAGCACTATATGTCAATAGTCATAAGCTAATAACACTGATAATCCCTATAAGCCATACAAAGCACTATATGTCAATAGTCCTATGCTAATAACACTGATAATCCCTATAAGCCATACAAAGCACTATATGTCAATAGTCCTAAGCTAATAACACTGATAATCCCTATAAACCATACAAAGCACTATATGTCAATAGTCGTAAGCTAATAACACTGATAATCACTATAAACCATACAAAGCACTATATGTCAATAGTCCTAAGCTAATAACACTGATAATCCCTATAAACCATACAAAGCACTATATGTCAATAGTCCTAAGCTAATAACACTGATAATCCCTATAAACCATACAAAGCACTATATGTCAATAGTCGTAAGCTAATAACACTGATAATCCCTATAACCCATACAAAGCACTATATGTCAATAGTCGTAAGCTAATAACACTGATAATCCCTATAACCCATACAAAGCACTATATGTCAATAGTCGTAAGCTAATAACACTGATAATCCCTATAACCCATACAAAGCACTATATGTCAATAGTCGTAAGCTAATAACACTGATAATCCCTATAACCCATACAAATCACTATATGTCAATAGTCGTAAGCTAATAACACTGATAATCCCTATAAACCATACAAAGCACTATATGTCAATAGTCATAAGCTAATAACACTGATAATCTCTATAACCCATACAAAGCACTATATGTCAATAGTCGTAAGTTAATAACACTGATAATCCCTATAAACCATACAAAGCACTATATGTCAATAGTCATAAGCTAATAACACTGATAATCCCTATAACCCATACAAAGCACTATATGTCAATAGTCATAAGCTAATAACACTGATAATCCCTATAACCCATACAAAGCACTATATGTCAATAGTCATAAGCTAATAACACTGATACGCCCTATAAACCATACAAAGCACTATATGTCAATAGTCGTAAGCTAATAACACTGATAATCCCTTACAAAGCACTATATGTCAATATTCATAAGCTAATAACACTGATAATCCCTATAACCCATACAAAGCACTATATGTCAATAGTCATAAGCTAATAACACTGATAATTCCTATAACCCATACAAAGCACTATCTGTCAATAGTCATATGCTAATAACACTGATAATCCCTATAAACCATACAAAGCACTATATGTCAATAGTAATAAGCTAATAACACTGATAATCCCTATAACCCATACAAAGCACTATATGTCAATAGTCATAAGCTAATAACACTGATAATCCCTATAACCCATACAAAGTACTATATGTCAATAGTCGTAAGCTAATAACACTGATAATCCCTATAACCCATACAAAGCACTATATGTCAATAGTCATAAGCTAATAACACTGATAATCCCTATAAGCCATACAAAGCACTATATGTCAATAGTCGTAAGCTAATAACACTGATAATCCCTATAAACCATACAATGCACTATATGTCAATATTCATAAGCTAATAACACTGATAATCCCTATAACCCATACAAAGCACTATATGTCAATAGTCATAAGCTAATAACACTGATAATCCCTATAACCCATACAAAGCACTATATGTCAATAGTCCTATGCTAATAACACTGATAATCCCTATAAGCCATACAAAGCACTATATGTCAATAGTCCGAAGCTAATAACACTGATAATCCCTATAAACCATACAAAGCACTATATGTCAATAGTCGTAAGCTAATAACACTGATAATCACTATAAACCATACAAAGCACTATATGTCAATAGTCCTAAGCTAATAACACTGATAATCCCTATAAACCATACAAAGCACTATATGTCAATAGTCCTAAGCTAATAACACTGATAATCCCTATAAACCATACAAAGCACTATATGTCAATAGTCATAAGCTAATAACACTGATAATCCCTATAAGCCATACAAAGCACTATATGTCAATAGTCCGAAGCTAATAACACTGATAATCCCTATAAGCCATACAAAGCACTATATGTCAATAGTCATAAGCTAATAACACTGATAATCCCTATAACCCATACAAAGCACTATATGTCAATAGTCATAAGCTAATAACACTGATAATCCCTATAACCCATACAAAGCACTATATGTCAATAGTCATAAGCTAATAACACTGATAATCCCTATAACCCATACAAAGCACTATATGTCAATAGTCGTAAGCTAATAACACTGATAATCCCTATAACCCATACAAAGCACTATATGTCAATAGTCGTAAGCTAATAACACTGATAATCCCTATAAGCCATACAAAGCACTATATGTCAATAGTCGTAAGCTAATAACACTAATAATCCCTATAAACCATACAAAGCACTATATGTCAATAGTCATAAGCTAATAACACTGATAATCCCTACAAACCATACAAAGCTCTATATGTCAATAGTCATAAGCTAATAACACTGATAATCCCTATAACCCATACAAAGCACTATATGTCAATAGTCATAAGCTAATAACACTGATAATCCCTATAAACCAAACAAAGCTCTATATGTCAATAGTCATAAGCTAATAACACTGATAATCCCTATAACAAATACAAAGCACTATATGTCAATAGTCATAAGCTAATAACACTGATAATCCCTACAAACCATACAAAGCTCTATATGTCAATAGTCATAAGCTAATAACACTGATAATCCCTATAACCCATACAAAGCACTATATGTCAATAGTCATAAGCTAATAACACTGATAATCCCTATAAACCAAACAAAGCTCTATATGTCAATAGTCATAAGCTAATAACACTGATAATCCCTATAACAAATACAAAGCACTATATGTCAATAGTCATAAGCTAATAACACTGATAATCCCTATAACCCATACAAAGCACTATATGTCAATAGTCATAAGCTAATAACACTGATAATCCCTATAACCCATACAAAGCACTATATGTCAATAGTCATAAGCTAATAACACTGATAATCCCTATAACCCATACAAAGCACTATATGTCAATAGTCGTAAGCTAATAACACTGATAATCCCTATAACCCATACAAAGCACTATATGTCAATAGTCGTAAGCTAATAACACTGATAATCCCTATAACCCATACAAAGCACTATATGTCAATAGTCGTAAGCTAATAACACTGATAATCCCTATAACCCATACAAATCACTATATGTCAATAGTCGTAAGCTAATAACACTGATAATCCCTATAAACCATACAAAGCACTATATGTCAATAGTCATAAGCTAATAACACTGATAATCTCTATAACCCATACAAAGCACTATATGTCAATAGTCGTAAGTTAATAACACTGATAATCCCTATAAACCATACAAAGCACTATATGTCAATAGTCATAAGCTAATAACACTGATAATCCCTATAACCCATACAAAGCACTATATGTCAATAGTCATAAGCTAATAACACTGATAATCCCTATAACCCATACAAAGCACTATATGTCAATAGTCATAAGCTAATAACACTGATAATCCCTATAACCCATACAAAGCACTATATGTCAATAGTCATAAGCTAATAACACTGATACGCCCTATAAACCATACAAAGCACTATATGTCAATAGTCGTAAGCTAATAACACTGATAATCCCTTACAAAGCACTATATGTCAATATTCATAAGCTAATAACACTGATAATCCCTATAACCCATACAAAGCACTATATGTCAATAGTCATAAGCTAATAACACTGATAATTCCTATAACCCATACAAAGCACTATCTGTCAATAGTCATATGCTAATAACACTGATAATCCCTATAAACCATACAAAGCACTATATGTCAATAGTAATAAGCTAATAACACTGATAATCCCTATAACCCATACAAAGCACTATATGTCAATAGTCATAAGCTAATAACACTGATAATCCCTATAACCCATACAAAGTACTATATGTCAATAGTCGTAAGCTAATAACACTGATAATCCCTATAACCCATACAAAGCACTATATGTCAATAGTCATAAGCTAATAACACTGATAATCCCTATAACCCATACAAAGCACTATATGTCAATAGTCATAAGCTAATAACACTGATAATTCCTATAACCCATACAAAGCACTATATGTCAATAGTCATAAGCTATTAACACTGATAATCCCTATAAGCCTTACAAAGCACTATATGTCAATAGTCATAAGCTAATAACACTGATAATCCCTATAACCCATACAAAGCACTATATGTCAATAGTCATAAGCTAATAACACTGATAATCCCTATAACCCATACAAAGCACTATATGTCAATAGTCCTAAGCTAATAACACTGATAATCCCTATAAACCATACAAAGCACTATATGTCAATAGTCGTAAGCTAATTACACTGATAATCACTATAAACCATACAAAGCACTATATGTCAATAGTCCTAAGCTAATAACACTGATAATCCCTATAAACCATACAAAGCACTATATGTCAAAAGTCCTAAGCTAATAACACTGATAATCCCTATAAACCATACAAAGCACTATATGTCAATAGTCATAAGCTAATAACACTGATAATCCCTATAACCCATTCAAAGCACTATATGTCAATAGTCATAAGCTAATAACACTGATAATCCCTATAAGCCATACAAAGCACTATATGTCAATAGTCATAAGCTAATAACACTGATAATCCCTATAACCCATACAAAGCACTATATGTCAATAGTCATAAGCTAATAACACTGATAATCCCTATAACCCATACAAAGCACTATATGTCAATAGTCATAAGCTAATAACACTGATAATCCCTATAACCCATACAAAGCACTATATGTCAATAGTCGTAAGCTAATAACACTGATAATCCCTATAACCCATACAAAGCACTATATGTCAATAGTCGTAAGCTAATAACACTGATAATCCCTATAAGCCATACAAAGCACTATATGTCAATAGTCATAAGCTAATAACACTGATAATCCCTACAAACCATACAAAGCTCTATATGTCAATAGTCATAAGCTAATAACACTGATAATCCCTATAACCCATACAAAGCACTATATGTCAATAGTCATAAGCTAATAACACTGATAATCCCTATAAACCAAACAAAGCTCTATATGTCAATAGTCATAAGCTAATAACACTGATAATCCCTATAACAAATACAAAGCACTATATGTCAATAGTCATAAGCTAATAACACTGATAATCCCTATAAGCCATACAAAGCACTATATGTCAATAGTCATAAGCTAATAACACTGATAATCCCTATAACCCATACAAAGCACTATATGTCAATAGTCATAAGCTAATAACACTGATAATCCCTATAACCCATACAAAGCACTATATGTCAATAGTCATAAGCTAATAACACTGATACGCCCTATAAACCATACAAAGCACTATATGTCAATAGTCGTAAGCTAATAACACTGATAATCCCTTACAAAGCACTATATGTCAATATTCATAAGCTAATAACACTGATAATCCCTATAACCCATACAAAGCACTATATGTCAATAGTCATAAGCTAATAACACTGATAATTCCTATAACCCATACAAAGCACTATCTGTCAATAGTCATATGCTAATAACACTGATAATCCCTATAAACCATACAAAGCACTATATGTCAATAGTAATAAGCTAATAACACTGATAATCCCTATAACCCATACAAAGCACTATATGTCAATAGTCATAAGCTAATAACACTGATAATCCCTATAACCCATACAAAGTACTATATGTCAATAGTCGTAAGCTAATAACACTGATAATCCCTATAACCCATACAAAGCACTATATGTCAATAGTCATAAGCTAATAACACTGATAATCCCTATAACCCATACAAAGCACTATATGTCAATAGTCATAAGCTAATAACACTGATAATTCCTATAACCCATACAAAGCACTATATGTCAATAGTCATAAGCTATTAACACTGATAATCCCTATAAGCCTTACAAAGCACTATATGTCAATAGTCATAAGCTAATAACACTGATAATCCCTATAACCCATACAAAGCACTATATGTCAATAGTCATAAGCTAATAACACTGATAATCCCTATAACCCATACAAAGCACTATATGTCAATAGTCCTAAGCTAATAACACTGATAATCCCTATAAACCATACAAAGCACTATATGTCAATAGTCGTAAGCTAATTACACTGATAATCACTATAAACCATACAAAGCACTATATGTCAATAGTCCTAAGCTAATAACACTGATAATCCCTATAAACCATACAAAGCACTATATGTCAAAAGTCCTAAGCTAATAACACTGATAATCCCTATAAACCATACAAAGCACTATATGTCAATAGTCATAAGCTAATAACACTGATAATCCCTATAACCCATTCAAAGCACTATATGTCAATAGTCATAAGCTAATAACACTGATAATCCCTATAAGCCATACAAAGCACTATATGTCAATAGTCATAAGCTAATAACACTGATAATCCCTATAACCCATACAAAGCACTATATGTCAATAGTCATAAGCTAATAACACTGATAATCCCTATAACCCATACAAAGCACTATATGTCAATAGTCATAAGCTAATAACACTGATAATCCCTATAACCCATACAAAGCACTATATGTCAATAGTCGTAAGCTAATAACACTGATAATCCCTATAACCCATACAAAGCACTATATGTCAATAGTCGTAAGCTAATAACACTGATAATCCCTATAAGCCATACAAAGCACTATATGTCAATAGTCGTAAGCTAATAACACTAATAATCCCTATAAACCATACAAAGCACTATATGTCAATAGTCATAAGCTAATAACACTGATAATCCCTACAAACCATACAAAGCTCTATATGTCAATAGTCATAAGCTAATAACACTGATAATCCCTATAACCCATACAAAGCACTATATGTCAATAGTCATAAGCTAATAACACTGATAATCCCTATAAACCAAACAAAGCTCTATATGTCAATAGTCATAAGCTAATAACACTGATAATCCCTATAACAAATACAAAGCACTATATGTCAATAGTCATAAGCTAATAACACTGATAATCCCTATAACCCATACAAAGCACTATATGTCAATAGTCATAAGCTAATAACACTGATAATCCCTATAACCCATACAAAGCACTATATGTCAATAGTCATAAGCTAATAACACTGATAATCCCTATAACCCATACAAAGCACTATATGTCAATAGTCATAAGCTAATAACACTGATAATTCCTATAACCCATACAAAGCACTATATGTCAATAGTCATAAGCTAATAACACTGATAATCCCTATAAGCCATACAAAGCACTATATGTCAATAGTCATAAGCTAATAACACTGATAATCCCTATAACCCATACAAAGCACTATATGTCAATAGTCATAAGCTAATAACACTGATAATCCCTATAACCCATACAAAGCACTATATGTCAATAGTCATAAGCTAATAACACTGATAATCCCTATAACCCATACAAAGCACTATATGTCAATAGTCATAAGCTAATAACACTGATAATCCCTATAAACCATACAAATCACTATATGTCAATAGTCGTAAGCTAATAACACTGATAATCCCTATATACCATACAAAGCACTATATGTCAATAGTCGTAAGCTAATAACACTGATAATCCCTTACAAAGCACTATATGTCAATATTCATAAGCTAATAACACTGATAATCCCTATAACCCATACAAAGCACTATATGTCAATAGTCATAAGCTAATAACACTGATAATTCCTATAACCCATACAAAGCACTATATGTCAATAGTCATAAGCTAATAACACTGATAATCCCTATAAGCCATACAAAGCAATATATGTCAATAGTCGTAAGCTAATAACACTGATAATCCCTATAACCCATACAAAGCACTATATGTCAATAGTCATAAGCTAATAACACTGATAATCCCTATAACCCATACAAAGCACTATATGTCAATAGTCATAAGCTAATAACACTGATAATCCCTATAACCCATACAAAGCACTATATGTCAATAGTCATAAGCTAATAACACTGATAATCCCTATAAACCATACAAATCACTATATGTCAATAGTCGTAAGCTAATAACACTGATAATCCCTATATACCATACAAAGCACTATATGTCAATAGTCGTAAGCTAATAACACTGATAATCCCTTACAAAGCACTATATGTCAATATTCATAAGCTAATAACACTGATAATCCCTATAACCCATACAAAGCACTATATGTCAATAGTCATAAGCTAATAACACTGATAATCCCTATAACCCATACAAAGCACTATATGTCAATAGTCCTAAGGTAATAACACTGATAATCCCTATAACCCATACAAAGCACTATATGTCAATAGTCGTAAGCTAATAACACTGATAATCCCTATAAACCATACAAATCACTATATGTCAATAGTCATAAGCTAATAACACTGATAATCCCTATAACCCATACAAAGCACTATATGTCAATAGTCATAAGCTAATAACACTGATAATCCCTATAAACCATACAAAGCACTATATGTCAACAGTCATAAGCTAATAACACTGATAATCCCTATAACCCATACAAAGCACTATATGTCAATAGTCATAAGCTAATAACACTGATAATTCCTATAACCCATACAAAGCACTATATGTCAATAGTCATAAGCTATTAACACTGATAATCCCTATAAGCCTTACAAAGCACTATATGTCAATAGTCATAAGCTAATAACACTGATAATCCCTATAACCCATACAAAGCACTATATGTCAATAGTCATAAGCTAATAACACTGATAATCCCTATAACCCATACAAAGCACTATATGTCAATAGTCATAAGCTAATAACACTGACAATCCCTATAACCCATACAAAGCACTATATGTCAATAGTCATAAGCTAATAACACTGATAATCCCTATAAACCATACAAAGCACTATATGTCAATAGTCATAAGCTAATAACACTGATAATCCCTATAACCCATACAAAGCACTATATGTCAATAGTCATAAGCTAATAACACTGATAATCCCTATAACCCATACAAAGCACTATATGTCAATAGTCTTAAGCTAATAACACTGATAATCCCTATAAACCATACAAATCACTATATGTCAATAGTCGTAAGCTAATAACACTGATAATCCCTATAAACCATACAAAGCACGATATGTCAATAGTCGTAAGCTAATAACACTGATAATCCCTATAAACCATACTAAGCACTATATGTCAATAGTCGTAAGCTAATAACACTGATAATCCCTATAACCCATACAAAGCACTATATGTCAATAGTCATAAGCTAATAACACTGATAATCCCTATAAACCATACAAAGCTCAATATGTCAATAGTCATAAGCTAATAACACTGATAATCCCTATAAACCATACAAAGCTCTATATGTCAATAGTCATAAGCTAATAACACTGATAATCCCTATAAACCATACAAAGCACTATTTGTCAATAGTCATAAGCTATTAACACTGATAATCCCTATAACCCATACAAAGCACTATATGTCAATAGTCATAAGCTAATAACACTGATAATTCCTATAACCCATACAAAGCACTATATGTCAATAGTCGTAAGCTAATAACACTGATAATCCCTTACAAAGCACTATATGTCAATATTCATTATCTAATAACACTGATAATCCCTATAACCCATACAAAGCACTATATGTCAATAGTCATAAGCTAATAACACTGATAATCCCTATAACCCATACAAAGCACTATATGTCAATAGTCATAAGCTAATAACACTGATGATCCCTATAACCCATACAAAGTACTATATGTCAATAGTCCTAAGGTAATAACACTGATAATCCCTATAACCCATACAAAGCACTATATGTCAATAGTCATAAGCTAATAACACTGATAATCCCTATAAACCATACAAAGCACTATATGTCAATAGTCATAAGCTAATAACACTGATAATCCCTATAACCCATACAAAGCACTATATGTCAATAGTCGTAAGCTAATAACACTGATAATCCCTATAAACCATACAAAGCACTATATGTCAATAGTCATAAGCTAATAACACTGATAATCCCTATAACCCATACAAAGCACTATATGTCAATAGTCATAAGCTAATAACACTGATAATCCCTATAACCCATACAAAGCACTATATGTCAATAGTCGTAAGCTAATAACACTGATAATCCCTATAAACCATACAATGCACTATATGTCAATAGTCATAAGCTAATAACACTGATAATCCCTATAACCCATACAAAGCACTATATGTCAATAGTCATAAGCTAATAACACTGATAATCCCTATAAGCCATACAAAGCACTATATGTCAATAGTCCTATGCTAATAACACTGATAATCCCTATAAGCCATACAAAGCACTATATGTCAATAGTCCTAAGCTAATAACACTGATAATCCCTATAAACCATACAAAGCACTATATGTCAATAGTCGTAAGCTAATAACACTGATAATCACTATAAACCATACAAAGCACTATATGTCAATAGTCGTAAGCTAATAACACTGATAATCCCTATAACCCATACAAAGCACTATATGTCAATAGTCGTAAGCTAATAACACTGATAATCCCTATAACCCATACAAAGCACTATATGTCAATAGTCGTAAGCTAATAACACTGATAATCCCTATAACCCATACAAAGCACTATATGTCAATAGTCGTAAGCTAATAACACTGATAATCCCTATAACCCATACAAATCACTATATGTCAATAGTCGTAAGCTAATAACACTGATAATCCCTATAAACCATACAAAGCACTATATGTCAATAGTCATAAGCTAATAACACTGATAATCCCTATAACCCATACAAAGCACTATATGTCAATAGTCGTAAGTTAATAACACTGATAATCCCTATAAACCATACAAAGCACTATATGTCAATAGTCATAAGCTAATAACACTGATAATCCCTATAACCCATACAAAGCACTATATGTCAATAGTCATAAGCTAATAACACTGATAATCCCTATAACCCATACAAAGCACTATATGTCAATAGTCATAAGCTAATAACACTGATAATCCCTATAACCCATACAAAGCACTATATGTCAATAGTCATAAGCTAATAACACTGATACGCCCTATAAACCATACAAAGCACTATATGTCAATAGTCATAAGCTAATAACTCTGATAATCATTATAAACCATACAAAGCACTATATGTCAATAGTCATAAGCTAATAACACTGATAATCCTTATAAACCATACAAATCACTATATGTCAATAGTCATAAGCTAATAACACTGATAATCCCTATAACCCATACAAAGCACTATCTGTCAATAGTCATAAGCTAATAACACTGATAATCCCTATAAACCATACAAAGCACTATATGTCAATAGTCGTAAGCTAATAACACTGATAATCCCTATAAACCATACAAAGCACTATATGTCAATTGCCGTAAGCTAATAACACTGATAATCCCTATAAACCATACAAAGCACTATATGTCAATAGGCATATGCTAATAACACTGATAATCCCTATAAACCATACAAAGCACTATATGTCAATAGTCATAAGCTAATAACACTGATAATCCCTATAACCCATACAAAGCACTGTATGTCAATATTCATAAGCTAATAACACTGATAACCCCTATAACCCATACAAAGCACTATATGTCAATAGTCATAAGCTAATAACACTGATTATCCCTATAACCCATACAAAGCACTATATGTCAATAGTCATAAGCTAATAACACTGATAATCCCTATAAACCATACAAAGCACTATATGTCAATAGTCGTAAGCTAATAACACTGATAATCACTATAAACCATACAAAGCACTATATGTCAATAGTCGTAAGCTAATAACACTGATAATCCCTATAACAAATACAAAGCACTATATGTCAATAGTCATAAGCTAATAACACTGATTATCCCTATAACCCATACAAAGCACTATATGTCAATAGTCATAAGCTAATAACACTGATAATCCCTATAACCCATACAAAGTACTATATGTCAATAGTCGTAAGCTAATAACACTGATAATCCCTATAACCCATACAAAGCACTATATGTCAATAGTCATAAGCTAATAACACTGATAATCCCTATAAGCCATACAAAGCACTATATGTCAATAGTCGTAAGCTAATAACACTGATAATCCCTATAAACCATACAATGCACTATATGTCAATAGTCATAAGCTAATAACACTGATAATCCCTATAACCCATACAAAGCACTATATGTCAATAGTCGTAAGCTAATAACACTGATAATCCCTTACAAAGCACTATATGTCAATATTCATAAGCTAATAACACTGATAATCCCTATAACCCATACAAAGCACTATATGTCAATAGTCATAAGCTAATAACACTGATAATTCCTATAACCCATACAAAGCACTATATGTCAATAGTCATAAGCTAATAACACTGATAATCCCTATAAGCCATACAAAGCACTATATGTCAATAGTCGTAAGCTAATAACACTGATAATCCCTATAACCCATACAAAGCACTATATGTCAATAGTCATAAGCTAATAACACTGATAATCCCTATAACCCATACAAAGCACTATATGTCAATAGTCATAAGCTAATAACACTGATAATCCCTATAACCCATACAAAGCACTATATGTCAATAGTCATAAGCTAATAACACTGATAATCCCTATAAACCATACAAATCACTATATGTCAATAGTCGTAAGCTAATAACACTGATAATCCCTATATACCATACAAAGCACTATATGTCAATAGTCGTAAGCTAATAACACTGATAATCCCTTACAAAGCACTATATGTCAATATTCATAAGCTAATAACACTGATAATCCCTATAACCCATACAAAGCACTATATGTCAATAGTCATAAGCTAATAACACTGATAATCCCTATAACCCATACAAAGCACTATATGTCAATAGTCCTAAGGTAATAACACTGATAATCCCTATAACCCATACAAAGCACTATATGTCAATAGTCGTAAGCTAATAACACTGATAATCCCTATAAACCATACAAATCACTATATGTCAATAGTCATAAGCTAATAACACTGATAATCCCTATAACCCATACAAAGCACTATATGTCAATAGTCATAAGCTAATAACACTGATAATCCCTATAAACCATACAAAGCACTATATGTCAACAGTCATAAGCTAATAACACTGATAATCCCTATAACCCATACAAAGCACTATATGTCAATAGTCATAAGCTAATAACACTGATAATTCCTATAACCCATACAAAGCACTATATGTCAATAGTCATAAGCTAATAACACTGATAATCCCTATAAGCCTTACAAAGCACTATATGTCAATAGTCATAAGCTAATAACACTGATAATCCCTATAACCCATACAAAGCACTATATGTCAATAGTCATAAGCTAATAACACTGATAATCCCTATAACCCATACAAAGCACTATATGTCAATAGTCATAAGCTAATAACACTGATAATCCCTATAACCCATACAAAGCACTATATGTCAATAGTCATAAGCTAATAACACTGATAATCCCTATAAACCATACAAAGCACTATATGTCAATAGTCATAAGCTAATAACACTGATAATCCCTATAACCCATACAAAGCACTATATGTCAATAGTCATAAGCTAATAACACTGATAATCCCTATAACCCATACAAAGCACTATATGTCAATAGTCTTAAGCTAATAACACTGATAATCCCTATAAACCATACAAATCACTATATGTCAATAGTCGTAAGCTAATAACACTGATAATCCCTATAAACCATACAAAGCACGATATGTCAATAGTCGTAAGCTAATAACACTGATAATCCCTATAAACCATACTAAGCACTATATGTCAATAGTCGTAAGCTAATAACACTGATAATCCCTATAACCCATACAAAGCACTATATGTCAATAGTCATAAGCTAATAACACTGATAATCCCTATAAACCATACAAAGCTCTATATGTCAATAGTCATAAGCTAATAACACTGATAATCCCTATAAACCATACAAAGCTCTATATGTCAATAGTCATAAGCTAATAACACTGATAATCCCTATAAACCATACAAAGCACTATTTGTCAATAGTCATAAGCTATTAACACTGATAATCCCTATAACCCATACAAAGCACTATATGTCAATAGTCATAAGCTAATAACACTGATAATTCCTATAACCCATACAAAGCACTATATGTCAATAGTCGTAAGCTAATAACACTGATAATCCCTTACAAAGCACTATATGTCAATATTCATTATCTAATAACACTGATAATCCCTATAACCCATACAAAGCACTATATGTCAATAGTCATAAGCTAATAACACTGATAATCCCTATAACCCATACAAAGCACTATATGTCAATAGTCATAAGCTAATAACACTGATAATCCCTATAACCCATACAAAGTACTATATGTCAATAGTCCTAAGGTAATAACACTGATAATCCCTATAACCCATACAAAGCACTATATGTCAATAGTCATAAGCTAATAACACTGATAATCCCTATAAACCATACAAAGCACTATATGTCAATAGTCATAAGCTAATAACACTGATAATCCCTATAACCCATACAAAGCACTATATGTCAATAGTCGTAAGCTAATAACACTGATAATCCCTATAAACCATACAAAGCACTATATGTCAATAGTCCTATGCTAATAACACTGATAATCCCTATAAGCCATACAAAGCACTATATGTCAATAGTCCTAAGCTAATAACACTGATAATCCCTATAAACCATACAAAGCACTATATGTCAATAGTCGTAAGCTAATAACACTGATAATCACTATAAACCATACAAAGCACTATATGTCAATAGTCGTAAGCTAATAACACTGATAATCCCTATAACCCATACAAAGCACTATATGTCAATAGTCGTAAGCTAATAACACTGATAATCCCTATAACCCATACAAAGCACTATATGTCAATAGTCGTAAGCTAATAACACTGATAATCCCTATAACCCATACAAAGCACTATATGTCAATAGTCGTAAGCTAATAACACTGATAATCCCTATAACCCATACAAATCACTATATGTCAATAGTCGTAAGCTAATAACACTGATAATCCCTATAAACCATACAAAGCACTATATGTCAATAGTCATAAGCTAATAACACTGATAATCCCTATAACCCATACAAAGCACTATATGTCAATAGTCGTAAGTTAATAACACTGATAATCCCTATAAACCATACAAAGCACTATATGTCAATAGTCATAAGCTAATAACACTGATAATCCCTATAACCCATGCAAAGCACTATATGTCAATAGTCATAAGCTAATAACACTGATAATCCCTATAACCCATACAAAGCACTATATGTCAATAGTCATAAGCTAATAACACTGATAATCCCTATAACCCATACAAAGCACTATATGTCAATAGTCATAAGCTAATAACACTGATACGCCCTATAAACCATACAAAGCACTATATGTCAATAGTCATAAGCTAATAACTCTGATAATCATTATAAACCATACAAAGCACTATATGTCAATAGTCATAAGCTAATAACACTGATAATCCTTATAAACCATACAAATCACTATATGTCAATAGTCATAAGCTAATAACACTGATAATCCCTATAACCCATACAAAGCACTATCTGTCAATAGTCATAAGCTAATAACACTGATAATCCCTATAAACCATACAAAGCACTATATGTCAATAGTCGTAAGCTAATAACACTGATAATCCCTATAAACCATACAAAGCACTATATGTCAATAGTCGTAAGCTAATAACACTGATAATCCCTATAAACCATACAAAGCACTATATGTCAATAGTCATATGCTAATAACACTGATAATCCCTATAAACCATACAAAGCACTATATGTCAATAGTCATAAGCTAATAACACTGATAATCCCTATAACCCATACAAAGCACTGTATGTCAATATTCATAAGCTAATAACACTGATAACCCCTATTACCCATACAAAGCACTATATGTCAATAGTCATAAGCTAATAACACTGATTATCCCTATAACCCATACAAAGCACTATATGTCAATAGTCATAAGCTAATAACACTGATAATCCCTATAAACCATACAAAGCACTATATGTCAATAGTCGTAAGCTAATAACACTGATAATCACTATAAACCATACAAAGCACTATATGTCAATAGTCGTAAGCTAATAACACTGATAATCCCTATAACAAATACAAAGCACTATATGTCAATAGTCATAAGCTAATAACACTGATTATCCCTATAACCCATACAAAGCACTATATGTCAATAGTCATAAGCTAATAACACTGATAATCCCTATAACCCATACAAAGTACTATATGTCAATAGTCGTAAGCTAATAACACTGATAATCCCTATAACCCATACAAAGCACTATATGTCAATAGTCATAAGCTAATAACACTGATAATCCCTATAAGCCATACAAAGCACTATATGTCAATAGTCGTAAGCTAATAACACTGATAATCCCTATAAACCATACAATGCACTATATGTCAATAGTCATAAGCTAATAACACTGATAATCCCTATAACCCATACAAAGCACTATATGTCAATAGTCATAAGCTAATAACACTGATAATTCCTATAAGCCATACAAAGCACTATATGTCAATAGTCCTATGCTAATAACACTGATAATCCCTATAAGCCATACAAAGCACTATATGTCAATAGTCCTAAGCTAATAACACTGATAATCCCTATAAACCATACAAAGCACTATATGTCAATAGTCGTAAGCTAATAACACTGATAATCACTATAAACCATACAAAGCACTATATGTCAATAGTCCTAAGCTAATAACACTGATAATCCCTATAAACCATACAAAGCACTATATGTCAATAGTCCTAAGCTAATAACACTGATAATCCCTATAAACCATACAAAGCACTATATGTCAATAGTCGTAAGCTAATAACACTGATAATCACTATAAACCATACAAAGCACTATATGTCAATAGTCCTAAGCTAATAACACTGATAATCCCTATAACCCATACAAAGCACTATATGTCAATAGTCGTAAGCTAATAACACTGATAATCCCTATAACCCATACAAAGCACTATATGTCAATAGTCGTAAGCTAATAACACTGATAATCCCTATAACCCATACAAAGCACTATATGTCAATAGTCGTAAGCTAATAACACTGATAATCACTATAAACCATACAAAGCACTATATGTCAATAGTCCTAAGCTAATAACACTGATAATCCCTATAAACCATACAAAGCACTATATGTCAATAGTCCTAAGCTAATAACACTGATAATCCCTATAAACCATACAAAGCACTATATGTCAATAGTCGTAAGCTAATAACACTGATAATCACTATAAACCATACAAAGCACTATATGTCAATAGTCCTAAGCTAATAACACTGATAATCCCTATAACCCATACAAAGCACTATATGTCAATAGTCGTAAGCAAATAACACTGATAATCCCTATAACCCATACAAAGCACTATATGTCAATAGTCGTAAGCTAATAACACTGATAATCCCTATAACCCATACAAAGCACTATATGTCAATAGTCGTAAGCTAATAACACTGATAATCACTATAAACCATACAAAGCACTATATGTCAATAGTCATAAGCTAATAACACTGATAATCCCTATAAACCATACAAATCACTATATGTCAATAGTCATAAGCTAATAACACTGATAATCCCTATAACCCATACAAAGCACTATCTGTCAATAGTCATAAGCTAATAACACTGATAATCCCTATAAACCATACAAAGCACTATATGTCAATAGTCGTAAGCTAATAACACTGATAATCCCTATAAACCATACAAAGCACTATATGTCAATAGTCGTAAGCTAATAACACTGATAATCCCTATAAACCATACAAAGCACTATATGTCAATAGTCATATGCTAATAACACTGATAATCCCTATAAACCATACAAAGCACTATATGTCAATAGTCATAAGCTAATAACACTGATAATCCCTATAAACCATACAAATCACTATATGTCAATAGTCATAAGCTAATAACACTGATAATCCCTATAACCCATACAAAGCACTATCTGTCAATAGTCATAAGCTAATAACACTGATAATCCCTATAAACCATACAAAGCACTATATGTCAATAGTCGTAAGCTAATAACACTGATAATCCCTATAAACCATACAAAGCACTATATGTCAATAGTCGTAAGCTAATAACACTGATAATCCCTATAAACCATACAAAGCACTATATGTCAATAGTCATATGCTAATAACACTGATAATCCCTATAAACCATACAAAGCACTATATGTCAATAGTCGTAAGCTAATAACACTGATAATCCCTATAAACCATACAAAGCACTATATGTCAATAGTCGTAAGCTAATAACACTGATAATCACTATAAACCATACAAAGCACTATATGTCAATAGTCCTAAGCTAATAACACTGATAATCCCTATAAACCATACAAAGCACTATATGTCAATAGTCCTAAGCTAATAACACTGATAATCCCTATAAACCATACAAAGCACTATATGTCAATAGTCCTAAGCTAATAACACTGATAATCCCTATAAACCATACAAAGCACTATATGTCAATAGTCCTAAGCTAATAACACTGATAATCCCTATAACCCATACAAAGCACTATATGTCAATAGTCGTAAGCTAATAACACTGATAATCCCTATAAACCATACAAAGCACTATATGTCAATAGTCGTAAGCTAATAACACTGATAATCCCTATAAACCATACAAAGCACTATATGTCAATAGTCGTAAGCTAATAACACTGATAATCCCTATAAACCATACAAAGCACTATATGTCAATAGTCGTAAGCTAATAACACTGATAATCACTATAAACCATACAAAGCACTATATGTCAATAGTCCTAAGCTAATAACACTGATAATCCCTATAAACCATACAAAGCACTATATGTCAATAGTCGTAAGCTAATAACACTGATAATCCCTATAAACCATACAAAGCACTATATGTCAATAGTCCTAAGCTAATAACACTGATAATCCCTATAAACCATACAAATCACTATATGTCAATAGTCATAAGCTAATAACACTGATAATCCCTATAACCCATACAAAGCACTATCTGTCAATAGTCATAAGCTAATAACACTGATAATCCCTATAAACCATACAAAGCACTATATGTCAATAGTCGTAAGCTAATAACACTGATAATCCCTATAAACCATACAAAGCACTATATGTCAATAGTCGTAAGCTAATAACACTGATAATCCCTATAAACCATACAAAGCACTATATGTCAATAGTCATATGCTAATAACACTGATAATCCCTATAAACCATACAAAGCACTATATGTCAATAGTCGTAAGCTAATAACACTGATAATCCCTATAACCCATACAAAGCACTATCTGTCAATAGTCATAAGCTAATAACACTGATAATCCCTATAAACCATACAAAGCACTATATGTCAATAGTCGTAAGCTAATAACACTGATAATCCCTATAAACCATACAAAGCACTATATGTCAATAGTCGTAAGCTAATAACACTGATAATCCCTATAAACCATACAAAGCACTATATGTCAATAGTCATATGCTAATAACACTGATAATCCCTATAAACCATACAAAGCACTATATGTCAATAGTCGTAAGCTAATAACACTGATAATCCCTATAAACCATACAAAGCACTATATGTCAATAGTCGTAAGCTAATAACACTGATAATCACTATAAACCATACAAAGCACTATATGTCAATAGTCCTAAGCTAATAACACTGATAATCCCTATAAACCATACAAAGCACTATATGTCAATAGTCCTAAGCTAATAACACTGATAATCCCTATAAACCATACAAAGCACTATATGTCAATAGTCGTAAGCTAATAACACTGATAATCACTATAAACCATACAAAGCACTATATGTCAATAGTCCTAAGCTAATAACACTGATAATCCCTATAACCCATACAAAGCACTATATGTCCATAGTCGTAAGCTAATAACACTGATAATCCCTATAACCCATACAAAGCACTATATGTCAATAGTCGTAAGCTAATAACACTGATAATCCCTATAACCCATACAAAGCACTATATGTCAATAGTCGTAAGCTAATAACACTGATAACCCTATAACCCATACAAATCACTATATGTCAATAGTCGTAAGCTAATAACACTGATAATCCCTATAAACCATACAAAGCACTATATGTCAATAGTCATAAGCTAATAACACTGATAATCCCTATAACCCATACAAAGCACTATATGTCAATAGTCGTAAGTTAATAACACTGATAATCCCTATAAACCATACAAAGCACTATATGTCAATAGTCATAAGCTAATAACACTGATAATCCCTATAACCCATACAAAGCACTATATGTCAATAGTCATAAGCTAATAACACTGATAATCCCTATAACCCATACAAAGCACTATATGTCAATAGTCGTAAGCTAATAACACTGATAATCCCTATAACCCATACAAAGCACTATATGTCAATAGTCATAAGCTAATAACACTGATAATCCCTATAAGCCATACAAAGCACTATATGTCAATAGTCGTAAGCTAATAACACTGATAATCCCTATAAACCATACAATGCACTATATGTCAATAGTCATAAGCTAATAACACTGATAATCCCTATAACCCATACAAAGCACTATATGTCAATAGTCATAAGCTAATAACACTGATAATCCCTATAAGCCATACAAAGCACTATATGTCAATAGTCCTATGCTAATAACACTGATAATCCCTATAAGCCATACAAAGCACTATATGTCAATAGTCCTAAGCTAATAACACTGATAATCCCTATAAACCATACAAAGCACTATATGTCAATAGTCGTAAGCTAATAACACTGATAATCACTATAAACCATACAAAGCACTATATGTCAATAGTCCTAAGCTAATAACACTGATAATCCCTATAAACCATACAAAGCACTATATGTCAATAGTCCTAAGCTAATAACACTGATAATCCCTATAAACCATACAAAGCACTATATGTCAATAGTCGTAAGCTAATAACACTGATAATCCCTATAACCCATACAAAGCACTATATGTCAATAGTCGTAAGCTAATAACACTGATAATCCCTATAACCCATACAAAGCACTATATGTCAATAGTCGTAAGCTAATAACACTGATAATCCCTATAACCCATACAAAGCACTATATGTCAATAGTCGTAAGCTAATAACACTGATAATCCCTATAACCCATACAAATCACTATATGTCAATAGTCGTAAGCTAATAACACTGATAATCCCTATAATCCATACAAAGCACTATATGTCAATAGTCATAAGCTAATAACACTGATAATCCCTATAACCCATACAAAGCACTATATGTCAATAGTCGTAAGTTAATAACACTGATAATCCCTATAAACCATACAAAGCACTATATGTCAATAGTCATAAGCTAATAACACTGATAATCCCTATAACCCATACAAAGCACTATATGTCAATAGTCATAAGCTAATAACACTGATTCGCCCTATAAACCATACAAACAACACACCAAAACAAATTTATAATTACAAATAACATAGGCTAACTATAAAGGGCGTAATGACCAAGATCGCACAGAAAAAAATCGTAATCTAATCGTAATCATGGCTCCGCTAGAGATAAAAACGTGAGAACAATTTATGAATCATGTTGATTCTGAATCTTAAATATCGCTGAGAACGATTTATGATACCTATTGAGCAATTTACTCCTTCCAGATTGTTATAAAATATTTACGCAAATTCTATCGATCTTACTCAATTCCGAAATACCTACGGCCAAAACAAATTATCTTCAGTGAATTGAAGAAAATGTCTGAACTATTGATTAGATATTTTCTTCACGACAAATGATATTGTTGATGGAGATGTGTATCAGGTGGGTGAGTACTCGGGCCCCACTCATTCAACCCTTGGGAAGAAGCACAACCTGGGCCAGCAAGCCTAGTCTTGTTGAATTTAATGCTCTTTATGTTGTTTGATTGTGTTAGACCTTGAAGATTTGGAATTTTATAAATTTCACTAAAATTATATACAATATATACGCAATAATGGCACACAAGCACACACACGCATACTGATATATATATATATATATATATATATATATATATATATATATATATAAATATAGGTATATAATTTCTTAAAAAATATATATTATAGAAGAATTAGTTAATTCATACATACCTCTTGAAATACAATTTCTAAATGTAGTAAGATGTTGATTGGAATGAGTTCTTGGTCCGTCCTCACTATCACTACCATGAGTATCGTACTCAGATATTGGAAGATGAAGTGTTAAAATTTTTTTGACTTCAGAATCAGTGCTTCCTAAATTATCAGACTCTGCAATTAAAACAATGGGCTAACTTATAGTAATATTCAGTTATCACGTTCACATATTCGCATATTTTAATATAAACCTGTAACTAATTATCAATACCACCTATCATCATCTGAAATATTCGATAACTCAATTGATACATCTATTGATCATACTTGACTATCAAACCTCTTTATCAGACTGTTAGGTGTTTTTTTTTTATTTCCCATCAGCAATAATTGTAGTGCATTAATTACAAGTATGTTGTGAGCAGGGCAGAGTTAAAATATCTTGAAAACAACTCTTTACTAATTCCAAAAGATCTGGTTTTGGCTAAAACACTCACTCAAATATGAGTGTTACGCCATATGATTTATACATGTTTGAAAACTACGCTAAAATAAACAAAAATGCGTGTTTTTTTTCTTTTTCATGACGCCTAATATTTTGCTATAAGATTGCGGCAAGTGTAATCTAATGTCACACAAGTTGCTTCTGTGACCATACGACTTTTTGAAATATTATTTTTCATAAATTTAATTGAATATAATTTCCAAGTGATGAGAGCGCTCCATGGACCTCATGATGAGGGAGGGTTTCCCATCCTTCAGAAAATAACATGGGACCCAATAGAGACTGGGTCGGGCCAGTCCACCACACTCCGATATATAACTGCCTCCACACCCGGCGCCCAAAACAGAACACTACAAAACAAAGGCATATGATATATATTACACATCTAATGAGTTGTAGATGATATTACATTCAAAAATACTAATTTGAATAGTGGGTGATATTTTTAGTTTCCAGTCCACTTTCACTAAAATCGTTATTTCAACATTTCGTAGCGTCTGTTCAGAGAAATAACAATTGATTTTATATGAATCTTGTAGTATATTAAGAACTTTTCAAGATTGAGCATAATAAACCAGTCACATATCTACCTTTTTACGTTTATTTGCAGATAATCACGGCACCATATCTCAGTAGCTCTTCCGAATATTCCAGCGTGATCAAATAAAACTTGAAGGAAATATAATATCCTTTAATGTTGGTAATTACAATATTTTTCCTAAAATGCTTTGGAAGCGAGTTACTGAGGAAAAACTGCTAATTCTTAGTGGGTTTTTTTTTCAAGATAGCTGAAAATGCACAAGGTGGGAGGTTCCAAACTTGGAATTTGGTAAAAACTAATGAACGTTCCCTATATCATAGAAACCTTTAACAGTAAAAGAAAATCAATATGCGCAGCAGGATCAAAAAGCTAAATTAACATATGGAATCAGAACATTCTAGAACCCAGTCAATGAAAATGGGTCAATGAAAACCTTTGCAGTAGCAATAAATCAGTATGTACAGCGAGATAAAAAAGCTAATTAAACATATGAAATCAGAAGTCCCTCAAACCCAGTCAATGAAAACTTTAACAGTAGCAGTAAATAATTAAGAGCAAGCAGGATCAAAAAGCTAATATAACATATGGAATCAAAACTCCCTAAAACCAAATCAATGAAACCTTTAACAGTAGCAGTAAATCATTAAGCGCAAGCAGGATCAAAAATCTAATTTAAAATATGGAATCAGAACTTCCTAAACCTAGTCAAAAAAGACATTAACAGTAGGAGTGAATCACTAAGCGCAAGCAGAATCAAAAAGCTAATTTAAAATATGGAATCAGAACACCCTAAAACCCAGTCCATGAAAACCTTAACAGTAGCAGTAAATCAATATGCAGAAGCAAAATCAGAAAGCTAACTTAAAATATGGAATCAGAACTCCTTAAAACCAGTCAATGAAAACTTTAGCAGTAGCAGTAAATCACTATGCGCAATCAGAATCAAAAAGGTAATTAAACATATGGAATCAGAACTTCCTAAAACCCAGTCAATAAAAACATTAACAGTAGCAGTAAATCACTAAGCCTAAGAAGATCAAAAAGGTAATTTAGAATATGGTATCAGAACTCCCTAAAACCCAGTCAATGAAAACATAAACAGTAATATTAAATCACTCTGAACAAGCAGGATCAAAAAGCTAATTAAGAGTATGGAATTAGAACTCCTTAAAATCCAGTAAATAAAAACATTAAACAACCCAGTAAATAACTATGCACAAGCAGAATCAGAAAGCTAATTTAAATTATAGAATCAGAACAACCTAAAATACAGTCACTGAAAACATTTGCAGTAGCAATAAATCATTAAGCGCAAGCAGGATCAAAAAGCTAAGTTAAAATATGGAATCAGAACTTCCTAAAACCTAGTCAATGAAGACATTAACAGTTGCAGTGAATCACTAAGCGCAAGCAGGATCAAAAAGATAATTTAAACTATGCAATCAGAACTCCCTAAAACCCAGTCCATGAAAACTTTAAACACAACAGTAAATAACTATGCACAAGCAGAATCAGAGAGCTAATTTAAAACATAGAATCAGAACTCCCTAAAACCCAGACAATGAAAATTTTAACAGTAGCAGTAAATCATTATGCGCAAGCAGGATCAAAAAGCTATTTTAAATTATAGAATCAGAACTCCGTAAAACCCAGTCCATGAAAACTTTAACAGTAGCAGTATATCACTATGCACATGCAGGATCAAAAAGCTAATTTAAAATATGGAATCAGAACTCCTTAAAACCCAGTCAATGAAAATGTGTCATTGAAAACATTAACAGTAGCAGTAAATAACTACGCGCAGCAGGATCAAAAAGCTAATTTAAAATATGGAATAAGAACTCCCTTATAACCAGTCAATGAAAACTGTAGCAGTAGCAGCAAATCACTATGCACAAGCAGGATCAAAATGGTAGTTTAAAATATGGAATCAGAACTTCCTAAAACTTAGTCAATGAAAACTTTAACAGTATCTTTAAATCATCAGGCGCAATTAGAATCAAAAATGTAATTCAAAATATGGAATCAGAACTCCCTAAAACGCCGTCAATGAAAACTTTAAACACAACAGTAAATAACTATGCACAAGCAGAATCAGAAAGCTATCTTAAAATATAGAATCAGAACTCCCGTAAACCCTGTCAATGAAAACTTTAACAGTATCAGTAAATTATTAAGCACTAGAAGGATCAAAAAGCTAATTTAAAATATAGAATCAGAACTACCTAAAACCCATTCAATGAAAATGTGTCAATGAAAACATTTGCAGTAGCAGTAAATCAGCATGTGCAGCGGGATAAAAAAGCTAATTTCATCTATGGAATAAGAACTCCCTAAAACCTAGTCAATGAAACTATAACAGTAGCAGTAAATCATTAAGCGCAAGCAGGATCAAATAGTTATTTTAAAATATAGAATCAGAACTACATAAAACCCAGTCAATGAAAATGTGTCAATGAAAACATTTGCAGTAACAGTAAATAATTATGCACAAGCAGTATCAAAAAGGTAATTTAAAATATGGAATAAGAACTCCCTTAAAACCAGTCAATGAAAACTTTAGCTGTAGCCGTAAATCACTATGCGCAATCAGTATCAAAAAGGTAATTAAAAATATAGAATCAGAACTCCCTAAAACCCAGTCAATGAAAACATTAAACACAACAGTAAAAAACAATGCAAAAGCAGAATCAGAAAGCTAATTTAAAATATAGAATCAGAACTCCCTAAAACCCAGTCAATGAAAACATTAACAGAAGAAGTAAATAATTAAGCGCAAGCAGAATCAAAAAACAAATTTAAAATATGAAATCAGAACGTCCTAATACCTAGTCAATGAAAAGATTAACAGTAGCAGTAAATCACTAAGCGCAAGCAGGATCAAAAAGCTAATTTATAATACAGAATCAGAACTCCCTAAAACCCAGTCAACGAAAACTTTAAACACAACAGTAAATAACTATGCACAAGCAGAATCAGAAAGCTAATTTAAAATATAGAATCAGAACTCCCTAAAACCCAGACAATGAAAACTATAACAGTAGCAGTAAATCATTAAGCGCAACAGGATCAAAAAGCAAATTTAAAATATAGAATCAGAACTACCTAAAACCCAGTCAATGAAAACATTTGCAGTAACAGTAAATAATTATGCACAAGCAGGATAAAAAACATTTGCAGTAGCAGTAAATCAGTATGTGCAGAGGAATGAAAAAGCTAATTTCCCCTATGGAATAAGAACTTCCTAAAACCTAGACAATGAAAACTTCAACAGTAGCAGTAAATCATTAAGCGCAATCAGGGTCAAAAAGATAATATAAAATATGGAATCAGAACTCCCTAAAACGCCGTCAATGAAAACTTTAAACACAACAGTAAATAACTATGCACAAGCAGAATCAGAAAGCTATCTTAAAATATAGAATCAGAACTCCCGTAAACCCTGTCAATGAAAACTTTAACAGTATCAGTAAATTATTAAGCACAAGAAGGATCAAAAAGCTAATTTAAAATATAGAATCAGAACTACCTAAAACCCATTCAATGAAAATGTGTCAATGAAAACATTTGCAGTAGCAGTAAATCAGCATGTGCAGCGGGATAAAAAAGCTAATTTCATCTATGGAATAAGAACTCCCTAAAACCTAGTCAATGAAACTATAACAGTAGCAGTAAATCATTAAGCGCAAGCAGGATCAAATAGTTATTTTAAAATATAGAATCAGAACTACATAAAACCCAGTCAATGAAAATGTGTCAATGAAAACATTTGCAGTAGCAGTAAATCAGCATGTGCAGCGGGATAAAAAAGCTAATTTCATCTATGGAATAAGAACTCCCTAAAACCTAGTCAATGAAACTATAACAGTAGCAGTAAATCATTAAGCGCAAGCAGGATCAAATAGTTATTTTAAAATATAGAATCAGAACTACATAAAACCCAGTCAATGAAAATGTGTCAATGAAAACATTTGCAGTAACAGTAAATAATTATGCACAAGCAGTATCAAAAAGGTAATTTAAAATATGGAATAAGAACTCCCTTAAAACCAGTCAATGAAAACTTTAGCTGTAGCCGTAAATCACTATGCGCAATCAGTATCAAAAAGGTAATTAAAAATATAGAATCAGAACTCCCTAAAACCCAGTCAATGAAAACATTAAACACAACAGTAAAAAACAATGCAAAAGCAGAATCAGAAAGCTAATTTAAAATATAGAATCAGAACTCCCTAAAACCCAGTCAATGAAAACATTATCAGAAGAAGTAAATAATTAAGCGCAAGCAGAATCAAAAAACAAATTTAAAATATGAAATCAGAACGTCCTAATACCTAGTCAATGAAAAGATTAACAGTAGCAGTAAATCACTAAGCGCAAGCAGGATCAAAAAGCTGATTTATAATACAGAATCAGAACTCCCTAAAACCCAGTCAACGAAAACTTTAAACACAACAGTAAATAACTATGCACAAGCAGAATCAGAAAGCTAATTTAAAATATAGAATCAGAACTCCCTAAAACCCAGACAATGAAAACTATAACAGTAGCAGTAAATCATTAAGCGCAACAGGATCAAAAAGCAAATTTAAAATATAGAATCAGAACTACCTAAAACCCAGTCAATGAAAACATTTGCAGTAACAGTAAATAATTATGCACAAGCAGGATAAAAAACATTTGCAGTAGCAGTAAATCAGTATGTGCAGAGGGATGAAAAAGCTAATTTCCCCTATGGAATAAGAACTTCCTAAAACCTTGACAATGAAAACTTCAACAGTAGCAGTAAATCATTAAGCGCAATCAGGGTCAAAAAGATAATATAAAATATGGAATCAGAACTCCCTAAAACGCCGTCAATGAAAACTTTAAACACAACAGTAAATAACTATGCACAAGCAGAATCAGAAAGCTATCTTAAAATATAGAAACAGAACTCCCGTAAACCCTGTCAATGAAAACTTTAACAGTATCAGTAAATTATTAAGCACAAGAAGGATCAAAAAGCTAATTTAAAATATAGAATCAGAACTACCTAAAACCCATTCAATGAAAATGTGTCAATGAAAACATTTGCAGTAGCAGTAAATCAGCATGTGCAGCGGGATAAAAAAGCTAATTTCATCTATGGAATAAGAACTCCCTAAAACCTAGTCAATGAAACTATAACAGTAGCAGTAAATCATTAAGCGCAAGCAGGATCAAATAGTTATTTTAAAATATAGAATCAGAACTACATAAAACCCAGTCAATGAAAATGTGTCAATGAAAACATTTGCAGTAGCAGTAAATCAGCATGTGCAGCGGGATAAAAAAGCTAATTTCATCTATGGAATAAGAACTCCCTAAAACCTAGTCAATGAAACTATAACAGTAGCAGTAAATCATTAAGCGCAAGCAGGATCAAATAGTTATTTTAAAATATAGAATCAGAACTACATAAAACCCAGTCAATGAAAATGTGTCAATGAAAACATTTGCAGTAACAGTAAATAATTATGCACAAGCAGTATCAAAAAGGTAATTTAAAATATGGAATAAGAACTCCCTTAAAACCAGTCAATGAAAACTTTAGCTGTAGCCGTAAATCACTATGCGCAATCAGTATCAAAAAGGTAATTAAAAATATAGAATCAGAACTCCCTAAAACCCAGTCAATGAAAACATTAAACACAACAGTAAAAAACAATGCAAAAGCAGAATCAGAAAGCTAATTTAAAATATAGAATCAGAACTCCCTAAAACCCAGTCAATGAAAACATTAACAGAAGAAGTAAATAATTAAGCGCAAGCAGAATCAAAAAACAAATTTAAAATATGAAATCAGAACGTCCTAATACCTAGTCAATGAAAAGATTAACAGTAGCAGTAAATCACTAAGCGCAAGCAGGATCAAAAAGCTGATTTATAATACAGAATCAGAACTCCCTAAAACCCAGTCAACGAAAACTTTAAACACAACAGTAAATAACTATGCACAAGGAGAATCAGAAAGCTAATTTAAAATATAGAATCAGAACTCCCTAAAACCCAGACAATGAAAACTATAACAGTAGCAGTAAATCATTAAGCGCAACAGGATCAAAAAGCAAATTTAAAATATAGAATCAGAACTACCTAAAACCCAGTCAATGAAAACATTTGCAGTAACAGTAAATAATTATGCACAAGCAGGATAAAAAACATTTGCAGTAGCAGTAAATCATTAAGCGCAAGCAGGATCAAATAGTTATTTTAAAATATAGAATCAGAACTACCTAAAACCCATTCAATGAAAATGTGTCAATGAAAACATTTGCAGTAGCAGTAAATCAGCATGTGCAGCGGGATAAAAAAGCTAATTTCATCTATGGAATAAGAACTCCCTAAAACCTAGTCAATGAAACTATAACAGTAGCAGTAAATCATTAAGCGCAAGCAGGATCAAATAGTTATTTTAAAATATAGAATCAGAACTACATAAAACCCAGTCAATGAAAATGTGTCAATGAAAACATTTGCAGTAACAGTAAATAATTATGCACAAGCAGTATCAAAAAGGTAATTTAAAATATGGAATAAGAACTCCCTTAAAACCAGTCAATGAAAACTTTAGCTGTAGCCGTAAATCACTATGCGCAATCAGTATCAAAAAGGTAATTAAAAATATAGAATCAGAACTCCCTAAAACCCAGTCAATGAAAACATTAAACACAACAGTAAAAAACAATGCAAAAGCAGAATCAGAAAGCTAATTTAAAATATAGAATCAGAACTCCCTAAAACCCAGTCAATGAAAACATTAACAGAAGAAGTAAATAATTAAGCGCAAGCAGAATCAAAAAACAAATTTAAAATATGAAATCAGAACGTCCTAATACCTAGTAAATGAAAACATTAACAGTCGCAGTAAATCACTAAGCGCAAGCAGAATCAAAAAGCTAATTTATAATACAGAATCAGAACTCCCTAAAACCCAGTCAACGAAAACTTTAAACACAACAGTAAATAACTATGCACAAGCAGAATCAGAAAGCTAATTTAAAATATAGAATCAGAACTCCCTAAAACCCAGACAATGAAAACTATAACAGTAGCAGTAAATCATTAAGCGCAACAGGATCAAAAAGCAAATTTAAAATATAGAATCAGAACTACCTAAAACCCAGTCAATGAAAACATTTGCAGTAACAGTAAATAATTATGCACAAGCAGGATAAAAAACATTTGCAGTAGCAGTAAATCAGTATGTGCAGAGGAATGAAAAAGCTAATTTCCCCTATGGAATAAGAACTTCCTAAAACCTAGACAATGAAAACTTCAACAGTAGCAGTAAATCATTAAGCGCAATCAGGGTCAAAAAGATAATATAAAATATGGAATCAGAACTCCCTAAAACGCCGTCAATGAAAACTTTAAACACAACAGTAAATAACTATGCACAAGCAGAATCAGAAAGCTATCTTAAAATATAGAATCAGAACTCCCGTAAACCCTGTCAATGAAAACTTTAACAGTATCAGTAAATTATTAAGCACAAGAAGGATCAAAAAGCTAATTTAAAATATAGAATCAGAACTACCTAAAACCCATTCAATGAAAATGTGTCAATGAAAACATTTGCAGTAGCAGTAAATCAGCATGTGCAGCGGGATAAAAAAGCTAATTTCATCTATGGAATAAGAACTCCCTAAAACCTAGTCAATGAAACTATAACAGTAGCAGTAAATCATTAAGCGCAAGCAGGATCAAATAGTTATTTTAAAATATAGAATCAGAACTACATAAAACCCAGTCAATGAAAATGTGTCAATGAAAACATTTGCAGTAACAGTAAATAATTATGCACAAGCAGTATCAAAAAGGTAATTAAAAATATAGAATCAGAACTCCCTAAAACCCAGTCAATGAAAACATTAAACACAACAGTAAAAAACAATGCAAAAGCAGAATCAGAAAGCTAATTTAAAATATAGAATCAGAACTCCCTAAAACCCAGTCAATGAAAACATTAACAGAAGAAGTAAATAATTAAGCGCAAGCAGAATCAAAAAACAAATTTAAAATATGGAATCAGAACTTCCTAATACTTAGTCAATGAAAACATTAACAGTCGCAGTAAATCACTAAGCGCAAGCAGAATCAAAAAGCTAATTTAAAATACAGAATCAGAACTCCGTAAAACCCAGTCCATGAAAACTTTAACAGTAGCAGTATATCACTATGCACATGCAGGATCAAAAAGCTAATTTAAAATATGGAATCAGAACTTCCTAAAACCTAGACAATGAAAACTTCAACAGTAGCAGTAAATCATTAAGCGCAATCAGGGTCAAAAAGATAATATAAAATATGGAATGAGAACTTTCTAAAACCAAGTCAATACAGACATTAACAGTAGCAGTGAATCACTAAGCGCAAGCAAGATCAAAAAGCTAATTTAAAATATGGAATCAGAACTCCCTAAAACCCAGTCAACGAAAACTTTAAACACAACAGTAAATAACTATGCACAAGCAGAATCAGAAAGCTAATTTAAAATATAGAATCAGAACTACCTAAAACCCATTCAATGAAAATGTGTCAATGAAAACATTTGCAGTAGCAGTAAATCAGTATGTGCAGAGGGATGAAAAAGCTAATTTCCCCTATGGAATAAGAACTTCCTAAAACCTAGACAATGAAAACTTCAACAGTAGCAGTAAATCATTAAGCGCAATCAGGGTCAAAAAGATAATATAAAATATGGAATGAGAACTTTCTAAAACCAAGTCAATACAGACATTAACAGTAGCAGTGAATCACTAAGCGCAAGCAAGATCAAAAAGCTAATTTAAAATATGGAATCAGAACTCCCTAAAACCCAGTCAACGAAAACTTTAAACACAACAGTAAATAACTATGCACAAGCAGAATCAGAAAGCTAATTTAAAATATAGAATCAGAACTACCTAAAACCCATTCAATGAAAATGTGTCAATGAAAACATTTGCAGTAGCAGTAAATCAGCATGTGCAGCGGGATAAAAAAGCTAATTTCATCTATGGAATAAGAACTCCCTAAAACCTAGTCAATGAAACTATAACAGTAGCAGTAAATCATTAAGCGCAAGCAGGATCAAATAGTTATTTTAAAATATAGAATCAGAACTACATAAAACCCAGTCAATGATAATGTGTCAATGAAAACATTTGCAGTAGCAGTAAATCAGCATGTGCAGCGGGATAAAAAAGCTAATTTCATCTATGGAATAAGAACTCCCTAAAACCTAGTCAATGAAACTATAACAGTAGCAGTAAATCATTAAGCGCAAGCAGGATCAAATAGTTATTTTAAAATATAGAATCAGAACTACATAAAACCCAGTCAATGAAAATGTGTCAATGAAAACATTTGCAGTAACAGTAAATAATTATGCACAAGCAGTATCAAAAAGGTAATTTAAAATATGGAATAAGAACTCCCTTAAAACCAGTCAATGAAAACTTTAGCTGTAGCCGTAAATCACTATGCGCAATCAGTATCAAAAAGGTAATTAAAAATATAGAATCAGAACTCCCTAAAACCCAGTCAATGAAAACATTAAACACAACAGTAAAAAACAATGCAAAAGCAGAATCAGAAAGCTAATTTAAAATATAGAATCAGAACTCCCTAAAACCCAGTCAATGAAAACATTAACAGAAGAAGTAAATAATTAAGCGCAAGCAGAATCAAAAAACAAATTTAAAATATGGAATCAGAACTTCCTAATACTTAGTCAATGAAAACATTAACAGTCGCAGTAAATCACTAAGCGCAAGCAGAATCAAAAAGCTAATTTAAAATACAGAATCAGAACTCCGTAAAACCCAGTCCATGAAAACTTTAACAGTAGCAGTATATCACTATGCACATGCAGGATCAAAAAGCTAATTTAAAATATGGAATCAGAACTTCCTAAAACCTAGACAATGAAAACTTCAACAGTAGCAGTAAATCATTAAGCGCAATCAGGGTCAAAAAGATAATATAAAATATGGAATGAGAACTTTCTAAAACCAAGTCAATACAGACATTAACAGTAGCAGTGAATCACTAAGCGCAAGCAAGATCAAAAAGCTAATTTAAAATATGGAATCAGAACTCCCTAAAACCCAGTCAACGAAAACTTTAAACACAACAGTAAATAACTATGCACAAGCAGAATCAGAAAGCTAATTTAAAATATAGAATCAGAACTACCTAAAACCCATTCAATGAAAATGTGTCAATGAAAACATTTGCAGTAGCAGTAAATCAGTATGTGCAGAGGGATGAAAAAGCTAATTTCCCCTATGGAATAAGAACTTCCTAAAACCTAGACAATGAAAACTTCAACAGTAGCAGTAAATCATTAAGCGCAATCAGGGTCAAAAAGATAATATAAAATATGGAATGAGAACTTTCTAAAACCAAGTCAATACAGACATTAACAGTAGACGTGAATCACTAAGCGCAAGCAAGATCAAAAAGCTAATTTAAAATATGGAATCAGAACTCCCTAAAACCCAGTCAACGAAAACTTTAAACACAACAGTAAATAACTATGCACAAGCAGAATCAGAAAGCTAATTTAAAATATAGAATCAGAACTACCTAAAACCCATTCAATGAAAATGTGTCAATGAAAACATTTGCAGTAGCAGTAAATCAGCATGTGCAGCGGGATAAAAAAGCTAATTTCATCTATGGAATAAGAACTCCCTAAAACCTAGTCAATGAAACTATAACAGTAGCAGTAAATCATTAAGCGCAAGCAGGATCAAATAGTTATTTTAAAATATAGAATCAGAACTACATAAAACCCAGTCAATGAAAATGTGTCAATGAAAACATTTGCAGTAGCAGTAAATCAGCATGTGCAGCGGGATAAAAAAGCTAATTTCATCTATGGAATAAGAACTCCCTAAAACCTAGTCAATGAAACTATAACAGTAGCAGTAAATCATTAAGCGCAAGCAGGATCAAATAGTTATTTTAAAATATAGAATCAGAACTACATAAAACCCAGTCAATGAAAATGTGTCAATGAAAACATTTGCAGTAACAGTAAATAATTATGCACAAGCAGTATCAAAAAGGTAATTTAAAATATGGAATAAGAACTCCCTTAAAACCAGTCAATGAAAACTTTAGCTGTAGCCGTAAATCACTATGCGCAATCAGTATCAAAAAGGTAATTAAAAATATAGAATCAGAACTCCCTAAAACCCAGTCAATGAAAACATTAAACACAACAGTAAAAAACAATGCAAAAGCAGAATCAGAAAGCTAATTTAAAATATAGAATCAGAACTCCCTAAAACCCAGTCAATGAAAACATTAACAGAAGAAGTAAATAATTAAGCGCAAGCAGAATCAAAAAACAAATTTAAAATATGAAATCAGAACGTCCTAATACCTAGTCAATGAAAAGATTAACAGTAGCAGTAAATCACTAAGCGCAAGCAGGATCAAAAAGCTGATTTATAATACAGAATCAGAACTCCCTAAAACCCAGTCAACGAAAACTTTAAACACAACAGTAAATAACTATGCACAAGCAGAATCAGAAAGCTAATTTAAAATATAGAATCAGAACTCCCTAAAACCCAGACAATGAAAACTATAACAGTAGCAGTAAATCATTAAGCGCAACAGGATCAAAAAGCAAATTTAAAATATAGAATCAGAACTACCTAAAACCCAGTCAATGAAAACATTTGCAGTAACAGTAAATAATTATGCACAAGCAGGATAAAAAACATTTGCAGTAGCAGTAAATCATTAAGCGCAAGCAGGATCAAATAGTTATTTTAAAATATAGAATCAGAACTACCTAAAACCCATTCAATGAAAATGTGTCAATGAAAACATTTGCAGTAGCAGTAAATCAGCATGTGCAGCGGGATAAAAAAGCTAATTTCATCTATGGAATAAGAACTCCCTAAAACCTAGTCAATGAAACTATAACAGTAGCAGTAAATCATTAAGCGCAAGCAGGATCAAATAGTTATTTTAAAATATAGAATCAGAACTACATAAAACCCAGTCAATGAAAATGTGTCAATGAAAACATTTGCAGTAACAGTAAATAATTATGCACAAGCAGTATCAAAAAGGTAATTTAAAATATGGAATAAGAACTCCCTTAAAACCAGTCAATGAAAACTTTAGCTGTAGCCGTAAATCACTATGCGCAATCAGTATCAAAAAGGTAATTAAAAATATAGAATCAGAACTCCCTAAAACCCAGTCAATGAAAACATTAAACACAACAGTAAAAAACAATGCAAAAGCAGAATCAGAAAGCTAATTTAAAATATAGAATCAGAACTCCCTAAAACCCAGTCAATGAAAACATTAAAAGAAGAAGTAAATAATTTAGCGCAAGCAGAATCAAAAAACAAATTTAAAATATGAAATCAGAACGTCCTAATACCTAGTCAATGAAAAGATTAACAGTAGCAGTAAATCACTAAGCGCAAGCAGGATCAAAAAGCTAATTTATAATACAGAATCAGAACTCCCTAAAACCCAGTCAACGAAAACTTTAAACACAACAGTAAATAACTATGCACAAGCAGAATCAGAAAGCTAATTTAAAATATAGAATCAGAACTCCCTAAAACCCAGACAATGAAAACTATAACAGTAGCAGTAAATCATTAAGCGCAACAGGATCAAAAAGCAAATTTAAAATATAGAATCAGAACTACCTAAAACCCAGTCAATGAAAACATTTGCAGTAACAGTAAATAATTATGCACAAGCAGGATAAAAAACATTTGCAGTAGCAGTAAATCAGTATGTGCAGAGGAATGAAAAAGCTAATTTCCCCTATGGAATAAGAACTTCCTAAAACCTAGACAATGAAAACTTCAACAGTAGCAGTAAATCATTAAGCGCAATCAGGGTCAAAAAGATAATATAAAATATGGAATCAGAACTCCCTAAAACGCCGTCAATGAAAACTTTAAACACAACAGTAAATAACTATGCACAAGCAGAATCAGAAAGCTATCTTAAAATATAGAATCAGAACTCCCGTAAACCCTGTCAATGAAAACTTTAACAGTATCAGTAAATTATTAAGCACAAGAAGGATCAAAAAGCTAATTTAAAATATAGAATCAGAACTACCTAAAACCCATTCAATGAAAATGTGTCAATGAAAACATTTGCAGTAGCAGTAAATCAGCATGTGCAGCGGGATAAAAAAGCTAATTTCATCTATGGAATAAGAACTCCCTAAAACCTAGTCAATGAAACTATAACAGTAGCAGTAAATCATTAAGCGCAAGCAGGATCAAATAGTTATTTTAAAATATAGAATCAGAACTACATAAAACCCAGTCAATGAAAATGTGTCAATGAAAACATTTGCAGTAACAGTAAATAATTATGCACAAGCAGTATCAAAAAGGTAATTTAAAATATGGAATAAGAACTCCCTTAAAACCAGTCAATGAAAACTTTAGCTGTAGCCGTAAATCACTATGCGCAATCAGTATCAAAAAGGTAATTAAAAATATAGAATCAGAACTCCCTAAAACCCAGTCAATGAAAACATTAAACACAACAGTAAAAAACAATGCAAAAGCAGAATCAGAAAGCTAATTTAAAATATAGAATCAGAACTCCCTAAAACCCAGTCAATGAAAACATTAACAGAAGAAGTAAATAATTAAGCGCAAGCAGAATCAAAAAACAAATTTAAAATATGGAATCAGAACTTCCTAATACTTAGTCAATGAAAACATTAACAGTCGCAGTAAATCACTAAGCGCAAGCAGAATCAAAAAGCTAATTTAAAATACAGAATCAGAACTCCGTAAAACCCAGTCCATGAAAACTTTAACAGTAGCAGTATATCACTATGCACATGCAGGATCAAAAAGCTAATTTAAAATATGGAATCAGAACTTCCTAAAACCTAGACAATGAAAACTTCAACAGTAGCAGTAAATCATTAAGCGCAATCAGGGTCAAAAAGATAATATAAAATATGGAATGAGAACTTTCTAAAACCAAGTCAATACAGACATTAACAGTAGCAGTGAATCACTAAGCGCAAGCAAGATCAAAAAGCTAATTTAAAATATGGAATCAGAACTCCCTAAAACCCAGTCAACGAAAACTTTAAACACAACAGTAAATAACTATGCACAAGCAGAATCAGAAAGCTAATTTAAAATATAGAATCAGAACTACCTAAAACCCATTCAATGAAAATGTGTCAATGAAAACATTTGCAGTAGCAGTAAATCAGTATGTGCAGAGGGATGAAAAAGCTAATTTCCCCTATGGAATAAGAACTTCCTAAAACCTAGACAATGAAAACTTCAACAGTAGCAGTAAATCATTAAGCGCAATCAGGGTCAAAAAGATAATATAAAATATGGAATGAGAACTTTCTAAAACCAAGTCAATACAGACATTAACAGTAGCAGTGAATCACTAAGCGCAAGCAAGATCAAAAAGCTAATTTAAAATATGGAATCAGAACTCCCTAAAACCCAGTCAACGAAAACTTTAAACACAACAGTAAATAACTATGCACAAGCAGAATCAGAAAGCTAATTTAAAATATAGAATCAGAACTACCTAAAACCCATTCAATGAAAATGTGTCAATGAAAACATTTGCAGTAGCAGTAAATCAGCATGTGCAGCGGGATAAAAAAGCTAATTTCATCTATGGAATAAGAACTCCCTAAAACCTAGTCAATGAAACTATAACAGTAGCAGTAAATCATTAAGCGCAAGCAGGATCAAATAGTTATTTTAAAATATAGAATCAGAACTACATAAAACCCAGTCAATGAAAATGTGTCAATGAAAACATTTGCAGTAGCAGTAAATCAGCATGTGCAGCGGGATAAAAAAGCTAATTTCATCTATGGAATAAGAACTCCCTAAAACCTAGTCAATGAAACTATAACAGTAGCAGTAAATCATTAAGCGCAAGCAGGATCAAATAGTTATTTTAAAATATAGAATCAGAACTACATAAAACCCAGTCAATGAAAATGTGTCAATGAAAACATTTGCAGTAACAGTAAATAATTATGCACAAGCAGTATCAAAAAGGTAATTTAAAATATGGAATAAGAACTCCCTTAAAACCAGTCAATGAAAACTTTAGCTGTAGCCGTAAATCACTATGCGCAATCAGTATCAAAAAGGTAATTAAAAATATAGAATCAGAACTCCCTAAAACCCAGTCAATGAAAACATTAAACACAACAGTAAAAAACAATGCAAAAGCAGAATCAGAAAGCTAATTTAAAATATAGAATCAGAACTCCCTAAAACCCAGTCAATGAAAACATTAACAGAAGAAGTAAATAATTAAGCGCAAGCAGAATCAAAAAACAAATTTAAAATATGGAATCAGAACTTCCTAATACTTAGTCAATGAAAACATTAACAGTCGCAGTAAATCACTAAGCGCAAGCAGAATCAAAAAGCTAATTTAAAATACAGAATCAGAACTCCGTAAAACCCAGTCCATGAAAACTTTAACAGTAGCAGTATATCACTATGCACATGCAGGATCAAAAAGCTAATTTAAAATATGGAATCAGAACTTCCTAAAACCTAGACAATGAAAACTTCAACAGTAGCAGTAAATCATTAAGCGCAATCAGGGTCAAAAAGATAATATAAAATATGGAATGAGAACTTTCTAAAACCAAGTCAATACAGACATTAACAGTAGCAGTGAATCACTAAGCGCAAGCAAGATCAAAAAGCTAATTTAAAATATGGAATCAGAACTCCCTAAAACCCAGTCAACGAAAACTTTAAACACAACAGTAAATAACTATGCACAAGCAGAATCAGAAAGCTAATTTAAAATATAGAATCAGAACTACCTAAAACCCATTCAATGAAAATGTGTCAATGAAAACATTTGCAGTAGCAGTAAATCAGTATGTGCAGAGGGATGAAAAAGCTAATTTCCCCTATGGAATAAGAACTTCCTAAAACCTAGACAATGAAAACTTCAACAGTAGCAGTAAATCATTAAGCGCAATTAGGGTCAAAAAGATAATATAAAATATGGAATGAGAACTTTCTAAAACCAAGTCAATACAGACATTAACAGTAGACGTGAATCACTAAGCGCAAGCAAGATCAAAAAGCTAATTTAAAATATGGAATCAGAACTCCCTAAAACCCAGTCAACGAAAACTTTAAACACAACAGTAAATAACTATGCACAAGCAGAATCAGAAAGCTAATTTAAAATATAGAATCAGAACTACCTAAAACCCATTCAATGAAAATGTGTCAATGAAAACATTTGCAGTAGCAGTAAATCAGCATGTGCAGCGGGATAAAAAAGCTAATTTCATCTATGGAATAAGAACTCCCTAAAACCTAGTCAATGAAACTATAACAGTAGCAGTAAATCATTAAGCGCAAGCAGGATCAAATAGTTATTTTAAAATATAGAATCAGAACTACATAAAACCCAGTCAATGAAAATGTGTCAATGAAAACATTTGCAGTAGCAGTAAATCAGCATGTGCAGCGGGATAAAAAAGCTAATTTCATCTATGGAATAAGAACTCCCTAAAACCTAGTCAATGAAACTATAACAGTAGCAGTAAATCATTAAGCGCAAGCAGGATCAAATAGTTATTTTAAAATATAGAATCAGAACTACATAAAACCCAGTCAATGAAAATGTGTCAATGAAAACATTTGCAGTAACAGTAAATAATTATGCACAAGCAGTATCAAAAAGGTAATTTAAAATATGGAATAAGAACTCCCTTAAAACCAGTCAATGAAAACTTTAGCTGTAGCCGTAAATCACTATGCGCAATCAGTATCAAAAAGGTAATTAAAAATATAGAATCAGAACTCCCTAAAACCCAGTCAATGAAAACATTAAACACAACAGTAAAAAACAATGCAAAAGCAGAATCAGAAAGCTAATTTAAAATATAGAATCAGAACTCCCTAAAACCCAGTCAATGAAAACATTAACAGAAGAAGTAAATAATTAAGCGCAAGCAGAATCAAAAAACAAATTTAAAATATGAAATCAGAACGTCCTAATACCTAGTCAATGAAAAGATTAACAGTAGCAGTAAATCACTAAGCGCAAGCAGGATCAAAAAGCTGATTTATAATACAGAATCAGAACTCCCTAAAACCCAGTCAACGAAAACTTTAAACACAACAGTAAATAACTATGCACAAGCAGAATCAGAAAGCTAATTTAAAATATAGAATCAGAACTCCCTAAAACCCAGACAATGAAAACTATAACAGTAGCAGTAAATCATTAAGCGCAACAGGATCAAAAAGCAAATTTAAAATATAGAATCAGAACTACCTAAAACCCAGTCAATGAAAACATTTGCAGTAACAGTAAATAATTATGCACAAGCAGGATAAAAAACATTTGCAGTAGCAGTAAATCATTAAGCGCAAGCAGGATCAAATAGTTATTTTAAAATATAGAATCAGAACTACCTAAAACCCATTCAATGAAAATGTGTCAATGAAAACATTTGCAGTAGCAGTAAATCAGCATGTGCAGCGGGATAAAAAAGCTAATTTCATCTATGGAATAAGAACTCCCTAAAACCTAGTCAATGAAACTATAACAGTAGCAGTAAATCATTAAGCGCAAGCAGGATCAAATAGTTATTTTAAAATATAGAATCAGAACTACATAAAACCCAGTCAATGAAAATGTGTCAATGAAAACATTTGCAGTAACAGTAAATAATTATGCACAAGCAGTATCAAAAAGGTAATTTAAAATATGGAATAAGAACTCCCTTAAAACCAGTCAATGAAAACTTTAGCTGTAGCCGTAAATCACTATGCGCAATCAGTATCAAAAAGGTAATTAAAAATATAGAATCAGAACTCCCTAAAACCCAGTCAATGAAAACATTAAACACAACAGTAAAAAACAATGCAAAAGCAGAATCAGAAAGGTAATTTAAAATATAGAATCAGAACTCCCTAAAACCCAGTCAATGAAAACATTAACAGAAGAAGTAAATAATTAAGCGCAAGCAGAATCAAAAAACAAATTTAAAATATGAAATCAGAACGTCCTAATACCTAGTCAATGAAAAGATTAACAGTAGCAGTAAATCACTAAGCGCAAGCAGGATCAAAAAGCTAATTTATAATACAGAATCAGAACTCCCTAAAACCCAGTCAACGAAAACTTTAAACACAACAGTAAATAACTATGCACAAGCAGAATCAGAAAGCTAATTTAAAATATAGAATCAGAACTCCCTAAAACCCAGACAATGAAAACTATAACAGTAGCAGTAAATCATTAAGCGCAACAGGATCAAAAAGCAAATTTAAAATATAGAATCAGAACTACCTAAAACCCAGTCAATGAAAACATTTGCAGTAACAGTAAATAATTATGCACAAGCAGGATAAAAAACATTTGCAGTAGCAGTAAATCAGTATGTGCAGAGGAATGAAAAAGCTAATTTCCCCTATGGAATAAGAACTTCCTAAAACCTAGACAATGAAAACTTCAACAGTAGCAGTAAATCATTAAGCGCAATCAGGGTCAAAAAGATAATATAAAATATGGAATCAGAACTCCCTAAAACGCCGTCAATGAAAACTTTAAACACAACAGTAAATAACTATGCACAAGCAGAATCAGAAAGCTATCTTAAAATATAGAATCAGAACTCCCGTAAACCCTGTCAATGAAAACTTTAACAGTATCAGTAAATTATTAAGCACAAGAAGGATCAAAAAGCTAATTTAAAATATAGAATCAGAACTACCTAAAACCCATTCAATGAAAATGTGTCAATGAAAACATTTGCAGTAGCAGTAAATCAGCATGTGCAGCGGGATAAAAAAGCTAATTTCATCTATGGAATAAGAACTCCCTAAAACCTAGTCAATGAAACTATAACAGTAGCAGTAAATCATTAAGCGCAAGCAGGATCAAATAGTTATTTTAAAATATAGAATCAGAACTACATAAAACCCAGTCAATGAAAATGTGTCAATGAAAACATTTGCAGTAACAGTAAATAATTATGCACAAGCAGTATCAAAAAGGTAATTTAAAATATGGAATAAGAACTCCCTTAAAACCAGTCAATGAAAACTTTAGCTGTAGCCGTAAATCACTATGCGCAATCAGTATCAAAAAGGTAATTAAAAATATAGAATCAGAACTCCCTAAAACCCAGTCAATGAAAACATTAAACACAACAGTAAAAAACAATGCAAAAGCAGAATCAGAAAGCTAATTTAAAATATAGAATCAGAACTCCCTAAAACCCAGTCAATGAAAACATTAACAGAAGAAGTAAATAATTAAGCGCAAGCAGAATCAAAAAACAAATTTAAAATATGAAATCAGAACGTCCTAATACCTAGTCAATGAAAAGATTAACAGTAGCAGTAAATCACTAAGCGCAAGCAGGATCAAAAAGCTAATTTATAATACAGAATCAGAACTCCCTGAAACCCAGTCAACGAAAACTTTAAACACAACAGTAAATAACTATGCACAAGCAGAATCAGAAAGCTAATTTAAAATATAGAATCAGAACTCCCTAAAACCCAGACAATGAAAACTATAACAGTAGCAGTAAATCATTAAGCGCAACAGGATCAAAAAGCAAATTTAAAATATAGAATCAGAACTACCTAAAACCCAGTCAATGAAAACATTTGCAGTAACAGTAAATAATTATGCACAAGCAGGATAAAAAACATTTGCAGTAGCAGTAAATCAGTATGTGCAGAGGGATGAAAAAGCTAATTTCCCCTATGGAATAAGAACTTCCTAAAACCTAGACAATGAAAACTTCAACAGTAGCAGTAAATCATTAAGCGCAATCAGGGTCAAAAAGATAATATAAAATATGGAATCAGAACTTTCTAAAACCAAGTCAATACAGACATTAACAGTAGCAGTGAATCACTAAGCGCAAGCAAGATCAAAAAGCTAATTTAAAATATGGAATCAGAACTCCCTAAAACCCAGTCAACGAAAACTTTAAACACAACAGTAAATAACTATGCACAAGCAGAATCAGAAAGCTAATTTAAAATATAGAATCAGAACTCCCTAAAACCCAGACAATGAAAACTATAACAGTAGCAGTAAATCATTAAGCGCAACAGGATCAAAAAGCAAATTTAAAATATAGAATCAGAACTACCTAAAACCCAGTCAATGAAAACATTTGCAGTAACAGTAAATAATTATGCACAAGCAGGATAAAAAACTTTAGCTGTAGCCGTAAATCACTATGCGCAATCAGTATCAAAAAGGTAATTAAAAATATAGAATCAGAACTCCCTAAAACCCAGTCCATGAAAACTTTAACAGTAGCAGTATATCACTATGCACATGCAGGATCAAAAAGCTAATTTCCCCTATGGAATAAGAACTTCCTAAAACCTTGACAATGAAAACTTCAACAGTAGCAGTAAATCATTAAGCGCAATCAGGGTCAAAAAGATAATATAAAATATGGAATCAGAACTCCCTAAAACGCCGTCAATGAAAACTTTAAACACAACAGTAAATAACTATGCACAAGCAGAATCAGAAAGCTATCTTAAAATATAGAATCAGAACTCCCGTAAACCCTGTCAATGAAAACTTTAACAGTATCAGTAAATTATTAAGCACAAGAAGGATCAAAAAGCTAATTTAAAATATAGAATCAGAACTACCTAAAACCCATTCAATGAAAATGTGTCAATGAAAACATTTGCAGTAGCAGTAAATCAGCATGTGCAGCGGGATAAAAAAGCTAATTTCATCTATGGAATAAGAACTCCCTAAAACCTAGTCAATGAAACTATAACAGTAGCAGTAAATCATTAAGCGCAAGCAGGATCAAATAGTTATTTTAAAATATTGAATCAGAACTACATAAAACCCAGTCAATGAAAATGTGTCAATGAAAACATTTGCAGTAGCAGTAAATCAGCATGTGCAGCGGGATAAAAAAGCTAATTTCATCTATGGAATAAGAACTCCCTAAAACCTAGTCAATGAAACTATAACAGTAGCAGTAAATCATTAAGCGCAAGCAGGATCAAATAGTTATTTTAAAATATAGAATCAGAACTACATAAAACCCAGTCAATGAAAATGTGTCAATGAAAACATTTGCAGTAACAGTAAATAATTATGCACAAGCAGTATCAAAAAGGTAATTTAAAATATGGAATAAGAACTCCCTTAAAACCAGTCAATGAAAACTTTAGCTGTAGCCGTAAATCACTATGCGCAATCAGTATCAAAAAGGTAATTAAAAATATAGAATCAGAACTCCCTAAAACCCAGTCAATGAAAACATTAAACACAACAGTAAAAAACAATGCAAAAGCAGAATCAGAAAGCTAATTTAAAATATAGAATCAGAACTCCCTAAAACCCAGTCAATGAAAACATTAACAGAAGAAGTAAATAATTAAGCGCAAGCAGAATCAAAAAACAAATTTAAAATATGAAATCAGAACGTCCTAATACCTAGTCAATGAAAAGATTAACAGTAGCAGTAAATCACTAAGCGCAAGCAGGATCAAAAAGCTGATTTATAATACAGAATCAGAACTCCCTAAAACCCAGTCAACGAAAACTTTAAACACAACAGTAAATAACTATGCACAAGCAGAATCAGAAAGCTAATTTAAAATATAGAATCAGAACTCCCTAAAACCCAGACAATGAAAACTATAACAGTAGCAGTAAATCATTAAGCGCAACAGGATCAAAAAGCAAATTTAAAATATAGAATCAGAACTACCTAAAACCCAGTCAATGAAAACATTTGCAGTAACAGTAAATAATTATGCACAAGCAGGATAAAAAACATTTGCAGTAGCAGTAAATCATTAAGCGCAAGCAGGATCAAATAGTTATTTTAAAATATAGAATCAGAACTACCTAAAACCCATTCAATGAAAATGTGTCAATGAAAACATTTGCAGTAGCAGTAAATCAGCATGTGCAGCGGGATAAAAAAGCTAATTTCATCTATGGAATAAGAACTCCCTAAAACCTAGTCAATGAAACTATAACAGTAGCAGTAAATCATTAAGCGCAAGCAGGATCAAATAGTTATTTTAAAATATAGAATCAGAACTACATAAAACCCAGTCAATGAAAATGTGTCAATGAAAACATTTGCAGTAACAGTAAATAATTATGCACAAGCAGTATCAAAAAGGTAATTTAAAATATGGAATAAGAACTCCCTTAAAACCAGTCAATGAAAACTTTAGCTGTAGCCGTAAATCACTATGCGCAATCAGTATCAAAAAGGTAATTAAAAATATAGAATCAGAACTCCCTAAAACCCAGTCAATGAAAACATTAAACACAACAGTAAAAAACAATGCAAAAGCAGAATCAGAAAGCTAATTTAAAATATAGAATCAGAACTCCCTAAAACCCAGTCAATGAAAACATTAACAGAAGAAGTAAATAATTAAGCGCAAGCAGAATCAAAAAACAAATTTAAAATATGAAATCAGAACGTCCTAATACCTAGTCAATGAAAAGATTAACAGTAGCAGTAAATCACTAAGCGCAAGCAGGATCAAAAAGCTAATTTAAAATATAGAATCAGAACTCCCTAAAACCCAGACAATGAAAACTATAACAGTAGCAGTAAATCATTAAGCGCAACAGGATCAAAAAGCAAATTTAAAATATAGAATCAGAACTACCTAAAACCCAGTCAATGAAAACATTTGCAGTAACAGTAAATAATTATGCACAAGCAGGATAAAAAACATTTGCAGTAGCAGTAAATCAGTATGTGCAGAGGAATGAAAAAGCTAATTTCCCCTATGGAATAAGAACTTCCTAAAACCTAGACAATGAAAACTTCAACAGTAGCAGTAAATCATTAAGCGCAATCAGGGTCAAAAAGATAATATAAAATATGGAATCAGAACTCCCTAAAACGCCGTCAATGAAAACTTTAAACACAACAGTAAATAACTATGCACAAGCAGAATCAGAAAGCTATCTTAAAATATAGAATCAGAACTCCCGTAAACCCTGTCAATGAAAACTTTAACAGTATCAGTAAATTATTAAGCACAAGAAGGATCAAAAAGCTAATTTAAAATATAGAATCAGAACTACCTAAAACCCATTCAATGAAAATGTGTCAATGAAAACATTTGCAGTAGCAGTAAATCAGCATGTGCAGCGGGATAAAAAAGCTAATTTCATCTATGGAATAAGAACTCCCTAAAACCTAGTCAATGAAACTATAACAGTAGCAGTAAATCATTAAGCGCAAGCAGGATCAAATAGTTATTTTAAAATATAGAATCAGAACTACATAAAACCCAGTCAATGAAAATGTGTCAATGAAAACATTTGCAGTAACAGTAAATAATTATGCACAAGCAGTATCAAAAAGGTAATTTAAAATATGGAATAAGAACTCCCTTAAAACCAGTCAATGAAAACTTTAGCTGTAGCCGTAAATCACTATGCGCAATCAGTATCAAAAAGGTAATTAAAAATATAGAATCAGAACTCCCTAAAACCCAGTCAATGAAAACATTAAACACAACAGTAAAAAACAATGCAAAAGCAGAATCAGAAAGCTAATTTAAAATATAGAATCAGAACTCCCTAAAACCCAGTCAATGAAAACATTAACAGAAGAAGTAAATAATTAAGCGCAAGCAGAATCAAAAAACAAATTTAAAATATGGAATCAGAACTTCCTAATACTTAGTCAATGAAAACATTAACAGTCGCAGTAAATCACTAAGCGCAAGCAGAATCAAAAAGCTAATTTAAAATACAGAATCAGAACTCCGTAAAACCCAGTCCATGAAAACTTTAACAGTAGCAGTATATCACTATGCACATGCAGGATCAAAAAGCTAATTTAAAATATGGAATCAGAACTCCTTAAAACCCAGTCAATGGAAACATTAACACACGCAGTAAATCACTAAGCGCAAGCAAGATCAAAAAGCTAATTTAAAATACAGAATCAGAACTCCGTAAAACCCAGTCCATGAAAACTTTAACAGTAGCAGTATATCACTATGCACATGCAGGATCAAAAAGCTAATTTAAAATATGGAATCAGAACTCCTTAAAACCCAGTCAATGAAAATGTGTCATTGAAAACATTAACAGTAGCAGTAAATAACTACGCGCAGCAGGATCAAAAAGCTAATTTAAAATATGGAATCAGAACTCCCTTATAACCAGTCAATGAAAACTGTAGCAGTAGCAGTAAATCACTATGCACAAGCAGGATCAAAATGGTAGTTTAAAATATGGAATCAGAACTCCCTAAAACTTAGTCAATGAAAACTTTAACAGTATCTTTAAATCATCAGGCGCAATTAGAATCAAAAATGTAATTTAAAATATGGAATCAGAACTCCCTAAAACGCCGTCAATGAAAACTTTAAACACAACAGTAAATAACTATGCACAAGCAGAATCAGAAAGCTATCTTAAAATATAGAATCAGAACTCCCGTAAACCCTGTCAATGAAAACTTTAACATTATCAGTAAATTATTAAGCACAAGAAGGATCAAAAAGCTAATTTAAAATATAGAATCAGAACTACCTAAAACCCATTCAATGAAAATGTGTCAATGAAAACATTTGCAGTAGCAGTAAATCAGCATGTGCAGCGGGATAAAAAAGCTAATTTCATCTATGGAATAAGAACTCCCTAAAACCTAGTCAATGAAAACTTTAACAGTAGCAGTAAATAATTAAGCACAAGCAGAATCAGAAAGCTAACTTAAAATATAGAATCAGAATTCCCCAAAACCCAGTCAATAATAACTTTTACAGTAGCAGTATATCACTATGCACAAGCAGGATCAAAAAGCTAATTTAAAATATGGAATCAGAACTCCTTAAAACCCAGTCAATGAAAACATTAACAGTAGCAGTAAATAACTATGCGCAGCAGGATCAAAAAGCTAATTAAAAATATTGTAATATGCACATTTTTTCAGATTTTATGTACGTAGTAAATAATTGTTTTTAGGTATCTTAAATTAGATTTAGTATTTGGAAATAGGGATTCTCAGGAAAATGATACATTTATTTATCCTGACTGCAATCATCAAAAATTATAATGCTAAGTGTGTTTGTCATCATGGATGGAACCAAAATAGACGCTTTCATTTAAAAACATGGCGGCTCTATTTTGGACTTCAACAGAACCACTGCCATAATGACCGAGTGGGTGAAGATGATCAATATTTCAATACTTCGACAATAAATCTAATATAAGAAAATAAAAAGGAGTGAAGAGATTTTGATCAAACGAAAACTTCTGAAAATAATAAATGGCCCATTCGTATTGGAGAATCAAAATGGCAGTTCGCCATTTTGAAACCTGTAGATGGGGTAACGGACAACAAAGGGAGAGTAGCTATTGTTGTGGGACCAGGGACCGGAGCAGACATCTTAAGAGCTCCCGTAGTCCTTCATCCACATTTAAGATCCACATCATTATGTAACACACTTTTAATTATATCCCATAGACCACGGACGTCGCTCTTCAAAGAAGAAAGTGTTAAATTTAAGATATATTGACGCTTCACGTTTTAGTATGTTTTGTATTAGTAAAAGTTCCGTGTGTCTGTGTCTAATTGTCTAGTAACCCTGCCCTGAGAAAAGAGTCAAAGTTATATAAAACAAATATATGTATAAAAAAGTGAAAATAAGTTTTAATTTATTTATTTTCCAAAAAACGTAACTTTACATATTTGTCGCCCAATAACGCGTGGCCTTATTCGTTAAAAATTAGGTCACGACAATCAGGACGCAGCTCACGGAAATTTTTAAAGTGTTAAATTTTTATTTTAAAGTGGAAAATTATGGATAAGATTCAGGAAGAGACGGTTGTCCAATGCCTAGGAGACGAGAATGATTCAGACTTGGTAATTGATATGAATAGCGATAATTTAGACATTAATTGCGTCTTGAAACATTTGATATTTAGGTTGAAAAGAATGGATAAAGAATCCGAGGAAACATTTCAGGAACTTAAAAATGATTTAAAAGAATTCGATAAAAAATTTGATGAAAGAAGTCCTGAACTCGATAAAAAAGTTGATAATTTAAATAAAGAATTTAACAAATCTATCGTCTCATATCTTTAAAATTGGTTGTTAGAATCAATGATTTTTATCCCTTTATTACTGTTATTCCTGAGGATGAATTTATAAAGATGAAATATTATTAAAAAACAAAAAAAAAAAAAACACTTTTCAATATTGTTATTAAGTAAAGGTCATTTTGATTTTAATAAGAAATGTTTAGTTGATTTATAGAAAAATATTTAAGAATTACATTTTAAGAGTTTATTAAATTATCAAGAAAAATATCTCTCATTTAATAGGTGTTGATTTTTTGTAACCAATAGTCAGATCATCGATTATTCATGAATTGTAGTTAATTTAGGAATATTTATCTCTAAAATAATTTTTAGTTTTTTGACCTAAATTTAAAATAATTATTACTTTCAACCCTTGTTTTTTATTATGGTGTGTTTGTTGCAATAATAATTCAAAATTCTCATTTAAGATCTACCATAAATGAGAATCCATATTTTCTTTTTTCTTAATAATCAGTACATGTTTTAGTGATAGGTTAACCAGCTATTGATGCTATTTGTTTCTATGTAAATTTAAAATAATTGGTGCTCAGCGCAGAGCTAACATTTTTGTTTTCTTTAAAAATTATAAGGCCATGCTCGCAAGAGCTGTAATACAAATTCAACTAGAATACTTAAATAAAATTTAATTATCAACAATGACAGTGATTATTTTTGGTATAATTAAATTTTTGTTTAACTCATTTTTAGATGGACAATCTTCTCTTGCTCATTCATGTTTTCTTTGGCATTGGTTAAATAAAACCTAATCGACAAGCATAACAATGTTTCTCATTTAGTCACAATATCCTGTTTTTTGATAAATAGAACCACATCTTATTGGGGTCTCAACAAAAATTAGTTTGTATCTATTGAAAATGTAACTGTTCTCTCACAATTTGTGCGTTTATATAATTTATGTATAGTTTTTGAAATGTTTATATATAGTTTAATTGTATTCTGTTTGGAGATAAGTCAGAAAAATTGTGTAAATCAATATTTAAGAAGAAAAGGAAGAATAAAATTATACTTGAATTTAGTATTTAAGGAAATCAAACATTGTAATTATTAGTAACTCAGAGGAAATTAGGAATTAATGTTTAATTGAATGAATGGAGTATGAATGTTTCAGTATTCACTTGTATAATTTAAGATGAAAAAAAAATAATAATAATAATATTTGCGTGCAAAATATCATTATTATTTTTTTTTACCTAGAAGGAGGGAGAAATGTAATATGCACATTTTTTCAGATTTTATGTGCGTAGTAAATAATTGTTTTTAGGTATCTTAAATTAGATTTAGTATTTGGAAATAGGGATTCTCAGGAAAATAATACATTTATTTATCCTGACTGCAATCATCAAAAATTACAATGCTAAGTGTGTTTGTCATCATAGATGGAACCAAAATAGACGCCTTCATTTAAAAACATGGCGGCTCTATTTTAGACTTTGAACAGAACCACTGCCATAATGATCGAGTGGGTGAATATGATCAATATTTCAATACTTCGACAATAAATCTAATATAAGAAAATAAAAAGAAGTGAAGAGATTTTGACCAAATGAAAACTTCTGAAAATAATAAATGGTCCATTCGAATTGGAGAATCAAAATAGCAGTTCGCCATTTTGAAACCTGTAGATGGGGTAACGGACAACAAAGGAAGAGTAGCTATTGTTGTGGGACCAGGGACCGGAGCAGACATCTTAAGAGCTCCCGTAGTCCTTCATCCACATTTAAGATCCACATCATTATGTAACACACTTTTAATTATATCCCATAGACCACGGACGTCGCTCTTCAAAGAAGAAAGTGTTAAATTTAAGATATATTGACGCTTCACGTTTTAGTATGTTTTGTATTAGTAAAAGTTCCGTGTGTCTGTGTCTAATTGTCTAGTAACCCTGCCCTGAGAAAAGAGTCAAAGTTATATAAAACAAATATATATATAAAAAAGTAAAAATAAGTTTATTTATATATTTTCCAAAAAAACGTAACTTTACAATATAGAACCACAACTCCCTAAAACCAAGTCTATGAAAATGTGTCAATGAAAACTTTTGCTGAAGCAGTAAATCAGTATGTGCAGCGGAATAAAAAACTAATTTAACATATGGAATCAGAACTCTCTAAAACCGAGTAAACGAAAATGTTCCAATGAAAACATTAACAGTAGCAGTAAATCACTATGCGTAAGCAGGATCAAACAGCTAATTTGAAATATGGAATCAGAACTCCCTAAAACCCAGTCAACAATAAGGTGCCAATGAAAACTTGAACAGTAGCAGTAAATCACTATGCGTAAGCAGGATCAAACAGCTAATTTGAAATATGGAATCAGAACTCCCTAAAACCCAGTCAACAATAAGGTGCCAATGAAAACTTGAACAGTTGCAGTAAATCACTATGCGTAAGCAGAATCAAACAGCTAATTTGAAATATGGAATCAGAACTCACTTAAACCCAGTCCATGAAAACTTTAACAGTAGAAGTAAATAATTAAGCGCAAGCAGGATCAAAAAACTAATTTAAAATATAGAATCAGAACTACCTAAAACCCATTCAATGAAAAAATAACAGTAGCAGTAAATCACTATGCCAAAGCAGGATCAAATAGCTAATTTAAAACATGGAATCAGAACTCCCTAAAACCCAGTCAACAAAAAGGTGCCAATGAAAACTTGAACAGTAGCAGTAAATCACTATGCGTAAGCAGGATCAAACAGCTAATTTGAAATATGGAATCAGAACTCCCTAAAACCCAGTCAACAAAAAGGTGCCAATGAAAACTTGAACAGTAGGAGTAAATCACTATGCGTAAGCAGGATCAAACAGCTAATTTGAAATATGGAATCAGAACTCCCTAAAACCCAGTCAACAAAAAGGTGCCAATGAAAACTTGAACAGTTGCAGTAAATCACTATGCGTAAGCAGGATCAAACAGCTAATTTGAAATATGGAATCAAAACTCCCTAAAACCCAGTCAACAAAAAGGTGCCAATGAAAACTTGAACAGTTGCAGTAAATCACTATGCGTAAGCAGGATCAAACAGCTAATTTGAAATATGGAATCAGAACTCCCTAAAACCCAGTCAACAAAAAGGTGCCAATGAAAACTTGAACAGTTGCAGTAAATCACTATGCGTAAGCAGGATCAAACAGCTAATTTGAAATATGGAATCAGAACTCCCTAAAACCCAGTCAACAAAAAGGTGCCAATGAAAACTTGAACAGTAGCAGTAAATCACTATGCGTAAGCCGGATCAACCAGCTAATTTGAAATATGGAATCAGAACTCCCTAAAACCCAGTCAACAAAAAGGTGCCAATGAAAACTTGAACAGTAGGAGTAAATCACTATGCGTAAGCAGGATCAAACAGCTAATTTGAAAATTGGAATCAGAACTCCCTAAAACCCAGTCAACAAAAAGGTGCCAATGAAAACTTGAACAGTTGCAGTAAATCACTATGCGTAAGCAGGATCAAACAGCTAATTTGAAATATGGAATCAGAACTCCCTAAAACCCAGTCAACAAAAAGGTGCCAATGAAAACTTGAACAGTTGCAGTAAATCACTATGCGTAAGCAGGATCAAACAGCTAATTTGAAATATGGAATCAGAACTCCCTAAAACCCAGTCAACAAAAAGGTGCCAATGAAAACTTGAACAGTAGCAGTAAATCACTATGCGTAAGCAGGATCAAACAGCTAATTTGAAATATGGAATCAGAACTCCCTAAAACCCAGTCAACAAAAAGGTGCCAATGAAAACTTGAACAGTTGCAATAATCACTATGCGTAAGCAGGATCAAACAGCTAATTTGAAATATGGAATCAGAACTCCCTAAAACCCAGTCAACAAAAAGGTGCCAATGAAAACTTGAACAGTAGCAGTAAATCACTATGCGTAAGCAGGATCAAACAGCTAATTTGAAATATGGAATCAAAACTCCCTAAAACCCAGTCAACAAAAAGGTGCCAATGAAAACTTGAACAGTTGCAGTAAATCACTATGCGTAAGCAGGATCAAACAGCTAATTTGAAATATGGAATCAGAACTCCCTAAAACCCAGTCAACAAAAAGGTGCCAATGAAAACTTGAACAGTTGCAGTAAATCACTATGCGTAAGCAGGATCAAACAGCTAATTTGAAATATGGAATCAAAACTCCCTAAAACCCAGTCAACAAAAAGGTGCCAATGAAAACTTGAACAGTTGCAGTAAATCACTATGCGTAAGCAGGATCAAACAGCTAATTTGAAATATGGAATCAGAACTCCCTAAAACCCAGTCAACAAAAAGGTGCCAATGAAAACTTGAACAGTTGCAGTAAATCACTATGCGTAAGCAGGATCAAACAGCTAATTTGAAATATGGAATCAAAACTCCCTAAAACCCAGTCAACAAAAAGGTGCCAATGAAAACTTGAACAGTTGCAGTAAATCACTATGCGTAAGCAGGATCAAACAGCTAATTTGAAATATGGAATCAGAACTCCCTAAAACCCAGTCAACAAAAAGGTGCCAATGAAAACTTGAACAGTTGCAGTAAATCACTATGCGTAAGCAGGATCAAACAGCTAATTTGAAATATGGAATCAGAACTCCCTAAAACCCAGTCAACAAAAAGGTGCCAATGAAAACTTGAACAGTTGCAGTAAATCACTATGCGTAAGCAGGATCAAACAGCTAATTTGAAATATGGAATCAAAACTCCCTAAAACCCAGTCAACAAAAAGGTGCCAATGAAAACTTGAACAGTTGCAGTAAATCACTATGCGTAAGCAGGATCAAACAGCTAATTTGAAATATGGAATCAGAACTCCCTAAAACCCAGTCAACAAAAAGGTGCCAATGAAAACTTGAACAGTAGCAGTAAATCACTATGCGTAAGCAGGATCAAACAGCTAATTTGAAATATGGAATCAGAACTCCCTAAAACCCAGTCAACAAAAAGGTGCCAATGAAAACATTAACAGTAGCAGTAAATCACTATGAAAAAGCAGGATCAAATAGCTAATTTAAAATATAGAATCAGAACTACCTAAAACCCATTCAACGAAAAAATAACAGTAGCAGTAAATCACTATGCCAAAGCAGGATCAAATAGCTAATTTAAAATATGGAATCAGAACTCCCTAAAACTTAGTCAATGAAAACTTTAACAGTAGAAGTAAATAATTAAGCACAAGCAGGATCAAAAAACTAATTTAAAATATGGAATCAGAACTCCCTAAAACCCAGTCAACAAAAATGTGCTAATGAAAACTTTAACAGTAGCAGTAAATCACTATGAAAAAGCAGGATCAAATAGCTAATTTAAAATATAGAATTAGAACTACCTAAAACCCATTCAATGAAAAAATAACAGTTGCAGTAAATCACTATGCGTAAGCAGGATCAAACAGCTAATCTGAAATATGGAATCAGAACTCCCTAAAACCCAGTCAACAAAATGGTGCCAATGAAAACTTGAACAGTAGCAGTAAATCACTATGCGTAAGCAGGATCAAACAGCTAATTTGAAATATGGAATCAGAACTCCCTAAAACCCAGTCAACAAAAAGGTGCCAATGAAAACTTGAACAGTAGCAGTAAATCACTATGCGTAAGCAGGATCAAACAGCTAATTTGAAATATGGAATCAGAACTCCCTAAAACCCAGTCAACAAAAAGGTGCCAATGAAAACTTGAACAGTAGGAGTAAATCACTATGCGTAATCAGGATCGAACAGCTAATTTGAAATATGGAATCAGAACTCCCTAAAACCCAGTCAACAAAAAGTTGCCAATGAAAACTTGAACAGTAGCAGTAAATCACTATGCGTAAGCAGGATCAAACAGCTAATTTGAAATATGGAATCAGAACTCCCTAAAACCCAGTCAACAATAAGGTGCCAATGAAAACTTGAACAGTAGCAGTAAATCACTATGCGTAAGCAGGATCAAACAGCTAATTTGAAATATGGAATCAGAACTCCCTAAAACCCAGTCAACAATAAGGTGCCAATGAAAACTTGAACAGTTGCAGTAAATCACTATGCGTAAGCAGAATCAAACAGCTAATTTGAAATATGGAATCAGAACTCACTTAAACCCAGTCCATGAAAACTTTAACAGTAGAAGTAAATAATTAAGCGCAAGCAGGATCAAAAAACTAATTTAAAATATAGAATCAGAACTACCTAAAACCCATTCAATGAAAAAATAACAGTAGCAGTAAATCACTATGCCAAAGCAGGATCAAATAGCTAATTTAAAACATGGAATCAGAACTCCCTAAAACCCAGTCAACAAAAAGGTGCCAATGAAAACTTGAACAGTAGCAGTAAATCACTATGCGTAAGCAGGATCAAACAGCTAATTTGAAATATGGAATCAGAACTCCCTAAAACCCAGTCAACAAAAAGGTGCCAATGAAAACTTGAACAGTAGGAGTAAATCACTATGCGTAAGCAGGATCAAACAGCTAATTTGAAATATGGAATCAGAACTCCCTAAAACCCAGTCAACAAAAAGGTGCCAATGAAAACTTGAACAGTAGGAGTAAATCACTATGCGTAAGCAGGATCAAACAGCTAATTTGAAAATTGGAATTAGAACTCCCTAAAACCCAGTCAACAAAAAGGTGCCAATGAAAACTTGCACAGTTGCAGTAAATCACTATGCGTAAGCAGGATCAAACAGCTAATTTGAAATATGGAATCAGAACTCCCTAAAACCCAGTCAACAAAAAGGTGCCAATGAAAACTTGAACAGTAGCAGTAAATCACTATGCGTAAGCAGGATCAACCAGCTAATTTGAAATATGGAATCAGAACTCCCTAAAACCAAGTCAACAAAAAGGTGCCAATGAAAACTTGAACAGTAGCAGTAAATCACTATGCGTAAGCAGGATAAAACAGCTAATTTGAAATATGGAATCAGAACTCCCTAAAACCCAGTCAACAAAAAGGTGCCAATGAAAACTTGAACAGTAGCAGTAAATCACTATGCGTAAGCAGGATCAAACAGCTAATTTAAAATATGGAATCAGAACTCCCTAAAACCCAGTCAACAAAAAGGTGCCAATGAAAACTTGAACAGTAGGAGTAAATCACTATGCGTAAGCAGGATCAAACAGCTAATTTGAAAAATGGAATCAGAACTCCCTAAAACCCAGTCAACAAAAAGGTGCCAATGAAAACTTGAACAGTTGCAGTAAATCACTATGCGTAAGCAGGATCAAACAGCTAATTTGAAATATGGAATCAAAACTCCCTAAAACCCAGTCAACAAAAAGGTGCCAATGAAAACTTGAACAGTTGCAGTAAATCACTATGCGTAAGCAGGATCAAACAGCTAATTTGAAATATGGAATCAGAACTCCCTAAAACCCAGTCAACAAAAAGGTGCCAATGAAAACTTGAACAGTTGCAGTAAATCACTATGCGTAAGCAGGATCAAACAGCTAATTTGAAATATGGAATCAGAACTCCCTAAAACCCAGTCAACAAAAAGGTGCCAATGAAAACTTGAACAGTAGCAGTAAATCACTATGCGTAAGCCGGATCAACCAGCTAATTTGAAATATGGAATCAGAACTCCCTAAAACCCAGTCAACAAAAAGGTGCCAATGAAAACTTGAACAGTAGGAGTAAATCACTATGCGTAAGCAGGATCAAACAGCTAATTTGAAAATTGGAATCTGAACTCCCTAAAACCCAGTCAACAAAAAGGTGCCAATGAAAACTTGAACAGTTGCAGTAAATCACTATGCGTAAGCAGGATCAAACAGCTAATTTGAAATATGGAATCAGAACTCCCTAAAACCCAGTCAACAAAAAGGTGCCAATGAAAACTTGAACAGTTGCAGTAAATCACTATGCGTAAGCACGATCAAACAGCTAATTTGAAATATGGAATCAGAACTCCCTAAAACCCAGTCAACAAAAAGGTGCCAATGAAAACTTGAACAGTAGCAGTAAATCACTATGCGTAAGCAGGATCAAACAGCTAATTTGAAATATGGAATCAGAACTCCCTAAAACCCAGTCAACAAAAAGGTGCCAATGAAAACTTGAACAGTTGCAATAATCACTATGCGTAAGCAGGATCAAACAGCTAATTTGAAATATGGAATCAGAACTCCCTAAAACCCAGTCAACAAAAAGGTGCCAATGAAAACTTGAACAGTTGCAGTAAATCACTATGCGTAAGCAGGATCAAACAGCTAATTTGAAAATTGGAATCAGAACTCCCTAAAACCCAGTCAACAAAAAGGTGCCAATGAAAACTTGAACAGTTGCAGTAAATCACTATGCGTAAGCAGGATCAAACAGCTAATTTGAAATATGGAATCAGAACTCCCTAAAACCCAGTCAACAAAAAGGTGCCAATGAAAACTTGAACAGTAGCAGTAAATCACTATGCGTAAGCAGGATCAAACAGCTAATTTGAAATATGGAATCAGAACTCCCTAAAACCCAGTCAACAAAAAGGTGCCAATGAAAACTTGAACAGTTGCAGTAAATCACTATGCGTAAGCAGGATCAAACAGCTAATTTGAAATATGGAATCAGAACTCCCTAAAACCCAGTCAACAAAAAGGTGCCAATGAAAACTTGAACAGTAGCAGTAAATCACTATGCGTAAGCCGGATCAACCAGCTAATTTGAAATATGGAATCAGAACTCCCTAAAACCCAGTCAACAAAAAGGTGCCAATGAAAACTTGAACAGTAGGAGTAAATCACTATGCGTAAGCAGGATCAAACAGCTAATTTGAAAATTGGAATCAGAACTCCCTAAAACCCAGTCAACAAAAAGGTGCCAATGAAAACTTGAACAGTTACAGTAAATCACTATGCGTAAGCAGGATCAAACAGCTAATTTGAAATATGGAATCAGAACTCCCTAAAACCCAGTCAACAAAAAGGTGCCAATGAAAACTTGAACAGTTGCAGTAAATCACTATGCGTAAGCAGGATCAAACAGCTAATTTGAAATATGGAATCAGAACTCCCTAAAACCCAGTCAACAAAAAGGTGCCAATGAAAACTTGAACAGTAGCAGTAAATCACTATGCGTAAGCAGGATCAAACAGCTAATTTGAAATATGGAATCAGAACTCCCTAAAACCCAGTCAACAAAAAGGTGCCAATGAAAACTTGAACAGTTGCAATAATCACTATGCGTAAGCAGGATCAAACAGCTAATTTGAAATATGGAATCAGAACTCCCTAAAACCCAGTCAACAAAAAGGTGCCAATGAAAACTTGAACAGTTGCAGTAAATCACTATGCGTAAGCAGGATCAAACAGCTAATTTGAAAATTGGAATCAGAACTCCCTAAAACCCAGTCAACAAAAAGGTGTCAATGAAAACTTGAACAGTTGCAGTAAATCACTATGCGTAAGCAGGATCAAACAGCTAATTTGAAATATGGAATCAGAACTCCCTAAAACCCAGTCAACAAAAAGGTGCCAATGAAAACTTGAACAGTAGCAGTAAATCACTATGCGTAAGCAGGATCAAACAGCTAATTTGAAATATGGAATCAGAACTCCCTAAAACCCAGTCAACAAAAAGGTGCCAATGAAAACTTTAACAGTAGCAGTAAATCACTATGAAAAAGCAGGATCAAATAGCTAATTTAAAATATAGAATCAGAACTACCTAAAACCCATTCAACGAAAAAATAACAGTAGCAGTAAATCACTATGCCAAAGCAGGATCAAATAGCTAATTTAAAATATGGAATCAGAACTCCCTAAAACTTAGTCAATGAAAACTTTAACAGTAGAAGTAAATAATTAAGCACAAGCAGGATCAAAAAACTAATTTAAAATATGGAATCAGAACTCCCTAAAACCCAGTCAACAAAAATGTGCTAATGAAAACTTTAACAGTAGCAGTAAATCACTATGAAAAAGCAGGATCAAATAGCTAATTTAAAATATAGAATTAGAACTACCTAAAACCCATTCAATGAAACTATAACAGTAGCAGTAAATCATTAAGCGCAAGCAGGATCAAATAGTTATTTTAAAATATAGAATCAGAACTACATAAAACCCAGTCAATGAAAATGTGTCAATGAAAACATTTGCAGTAACAGTAAATAATTATGCACAAGCAGTATCAAAAAGGTAATTTAAAATATGGAATAAGAACTCCCTTAAAACCAGTCAATGAAAACTTTAGCTGTAGCCGTAAATCACTATGCGCAATCAGTATCAAAAAGGTAATTAAAAATATAGAATCAGAACTCCCTAAAACCCAGTCAATGAAAACATTAAACACAACAGTAAAAAACAATGCAAAAGCAGAATCAGAAAGCTAATTTAAAATATAGAATCAGAACTCCCTAAAACCCAGTCAATGAAAACATTAACAGAAGAAGTAAATAATTAAGCGCAAGCAGAATCAAAAAACAAATTTAAAATATGGAATCAGAACTTCCTAATACTTAGTCAATGAAAACATTAACAGTCGCAGTAAATCACTAAGCGCAAGCAGAATCAAAAAGCTAATTTAAAATACAGAATCAGAACTCCGTAAAACCCAGTCCATGAAAACTTTAACAGTAGCAGTATATCACTATGCACATGCAGGATCAAAAAGCTAATTTAAAATATGGAATCAGAACTTCCTAAAACCTAGACAATGAAAACTTCAACAGTAGCAGTAAATCATTAAGCGCAATCAGGGTCAAAAAGATAATATAAAATATGGAATGAGAACTTTCTAAAACCAAGTCAATACAGACATTAACAGTAGCAGTGAATCACTAAGCGCAAGCAAGATCAAAAAGCTAATTTAAAATATGGAATCAGAACTCCCTAAAACCCAGTCAACGAAAACTTTAAACACAACAGTAAATAACTATGCACAAGCAGAATCAGAAAGCTAATTTAAAATATAGAATCAGAACTACCTAAAACCCATTCAATGAAAATGTGTCAATGAAAACATTTGCAGTAGCAGTAAATCAGTATGTGCAGAGGGATGAAAAAGCTAATTTCCCCTATGGAATAAGAACTTCCTAAAACCTAGACAATGAAAACTTCAACAGTAGCAGTAAATCATTAAGCGCAATCAGGGTCAAAAAGATAATATAAAATATGGAATGAGAACTTTCTAAAACCAAGTCAATACAGACATTAACAGTAGCAGTGAATCACTAAGCGCAAGCAAGATCAAAAAGCTAATTTAAAATATGGAATCAGAACTCCCTAAAACCCAGTCAACGAAAACTTTAAACACAACAGTAAATAACTATGCACAAGCAGAATCAGAAAGCTAATTTAAAATATAGAATCAGAACTACCTAAAACCCATTCAATGAAAATGTGTCAATGAAAACATTTGCAGTAGCAGTAAATCAGCATGTGCAGCGGGATAAAAAAGCTAATTTCATCTATGGAATAAGAACTCCCTAAAACCTAGTCAATGAAACTATAACAGTAGCAGTAAATCATTAAGCGCAAGCAGGATCAAATAGTTATTTTAAAATATAGAATCAGAACTACATAAAACCCAGTCAATGAAAATGTGTCAATGAAAACATTTGCAGTAGCAGTAAATCAGCATGTGCAGCGGGATAAAAAAGCTAATTTCATCTATGGAATAAGAACTCCCTAAAACCTAGTCAATGAAACTATAACAGTAGCAGTAAATCATTAAGCGCAAGCAGGATCAAATAGTTATTTTAAAATATAGAATCAGAACTACATAAAACCCAGTCAATGAAAATGTGTCAATGAAAACATTTGCAGTAACAGTAAATAATTATGCACAAGCAGTATCAAAAAGGTAATTTAAAATATGGAATAAGAACTCCCTTAAAACCAGTCAATGAAAACTTTAGCTGTAGCCGTAAATCACTATGCGCAATCAGTATCAAAAAGGTAATTAAAAATATAGAATCAGAACTCCCTAAAACCCAGTCAATGAAAACATTAAACACAACAGTAAAAAACAATGCAAAAGCAGAATCAGAAAGCTAATTTAAAATATAGAATCAGAACTCCCTAAAACCCAGTCAATGAAAACATTAACAGAAGAAGTAAATAATTAAGCGCAAGCAGAATCAAAAAACAAATTTAAAATATGGAATCAGAACTTCCTAATACTTAGTCAATGAAAACATTAACAGTCGCAGTAAATCACTAAGCGCAAGCAGAATCAAAAAGCTAATTTAAAATACAGAATCAGAACTCCGTAAAACCCAGTCCATGAAAACTTTAACAGTAGCAGTATATCACTATGCACATGCAGGATCAAAAAGCTAATTTAAAATATGGAATCAGAACTTCCTAAAACCTAGACAATGAAAACTTCAACAGTAGCAGTAAATCATTAAGCGCAATCAGGGTCAAAAAGATAATATAAAATATGGAATGAGAACTTTCTAAAACCAAGTCAATACAGACATTAACAGTAGCAGTGAATCACTAAGCGCAAGCAAGATCAAAAAGCTAATTTAAAATATGGAATCAGAACTCCCTAAAACCCAGTCAACGAAAACTTTAAACACAACAGTAAATAACTATGCACAAGCAGAATCAGAAAGCTAATTTAAAATATAGAATCAGAACTACCTAAAACCCATTCAATGAAAATGTGTCAATGAAAACATTTGCAGTAGCAGTAAATCAGTATGTGCAGAGGGATGAAAAAGCTAATTTCCCCTATGGAATAAGAACTTCCTAAAACCTAGACAATGAAAACTTCAACAGTAGCAGTAAATCATTAAGCGCAATCAGGGTCAAAAAGATAATATAAAATATGGAATGAGAACTTTCTAAAACCAAGTCAATACAGACATTAACAGTAGCAGTGAATCACTAAGCGCAAGCAAGATCAAAAAGCTAATTTAAAATATGGAATCAGAACTCCCTAAAACCCAGTCAACGAAAACTTTAAACACAACAGTAAATAACTATGCACAAGCAGAATCAGAAAGCTAATTTAAAATATAGAATCAGAACTACCTAAAACCCATTCAATGAAAATGTGTCAATGAAAACATTTGCAGTAGCAGTAAATCAGTATGTGCAGAGGGATGAAAAAGCTAATTTCCCCTATGGAATAAGAACTTCCTAAAACCTAGACAATGAAAACTTCAACAGTAGCAGTAAATCATTAAGCGCAATCAGGGTCAAAAAGATAATATAAAATATGGAATGAGAACTTTCTAAAACCAAGTCAATACAGACATTAACAGTAGCAGTGAATCACTAAGCGCAAGCAAGATCAAAAAGCTAATTTAAAATATGGAATCAGAACTCCCTAAAACCCAGTCAACGAAAACTTTAAACACAACAGTAAATAACTATGCACAAGCAGAATCAGAAAGCTAATTTAAAATATAGAATCAGAACTACCTAAAACCCATTCAATGAAAATGTGTCAATGAAAACATTTGCAGTAGCAGTAAATCAGCATGTGCAGCGGGATAAAAAAGCTAATTTCATCTATGGAATAAGAACTCCCTAAAACCTAGTCAATGAAACTATAACAGTAGCAGTAAATCATTAAGCGCAAGCAGGATCAAATAGTTATTTTAAAATATAGAATCAGAACTACATAAAACCCAGTCAATGAAAATGTGTCAATGAAAACATTTGCAGTAGCAGTAAATCAGCATGTGCAGCGGGATAAAAAAGCTAATTTCATCTATGGAATAAGAACTCCCTAAAACCTAGTCAATGAAACTATAACAGTAGCAGTAAATCATTAAGCGCAAGCAGGATCAAATAGTTATTTTAAAATATAGAATCAGAACTACATAAAACCCAGTCAATGAAAATGTGTCAATGAAAACATTTGCAGTAACAGTAAATAATTATGCACAAGCAGTATCAAAAAGGTAATTTAAAATATGGAATAAGAACTCCCTTAAAACCAGTCAATGAAAACTTTAGCTGTAGCCGTAAATCACTATGCGCAATCAGTATCAAAAAGGTAATTAAAAATATAGAATCAGAACTCCCTAAAACCCAGTCAATGAAAACATTAAACACAACAGTAAAAAACAATGCAAAAGCAGAATCAGAAAGCTAATTTAAAATATAGAATCAGAACTCCCTAAAACCCAGTCAATGAAAACATTAACAGAAGAAGTAAATAATTAAGCGCAAGCAGAATCAAAAAACAAATTTAAAATATGAAATCAGAACGTCCTAATACCTAGTCAATGAAAAGATTAACAGTAGCAGTAAATCACTAAGCGCAAGCAGGATCAAAAAGCTGATTTATAATACAGAATCAGAACTCCCTAAAACCCAGTCAACGAAAACTTTAAACACAACAGTAAATAACTATGCACAAGCAGAATCAGAAAGCTAATTTAAAATATAGAATCAGAACTCCCTAAAACCCAGACAATGAAAACTATAACAGTAGCAGTAAATCATTAAGCGCAACAGGATCAAAAAGCAAATTTAAAATATAGAATCAGAACTACCTAAAACCCAGTCAATGAAAACATTTGCAGTAACAGTAAATAATTATGCACAAGCAGGATAAAAAACATTTGCAGTAGCAGTAAATCATTAAGCGCAAGCAGGATCAAATAGTTATTTTAAAATATAGAATCAGAACTACCTAAAACCCATTCAATGAAAATGTGTCAATGAAAACATTTGCAGTAGCAGTAAATCAGCATGTGCAGCGGGATAAAAAAGCTAATTTCATCTATGGAATAAGAACTCCCTAAAACCTAGTCAATGAAACTATAACAGTAGCAGTAAATCATTAAGCGCAAGCAGGATCAAATAGTTATTTTAAAATATAGAATCAGAACTACATAAAACCCAGTCAATGAAAATGTGTCAATGAAAACATTTGCAGTAACAGTAAATAATTATGCACAAGCAGTATCAAAAAGGTAATTTAAAATATGGAATAAGAACTCCCTTAAAACCAGTCAATGAAAACTTTAGCTGTAGCCGTAAATCACTATGCGCAATCAGTATCAAAAAGGTAATTAAAAATATAGAATCAGAACTCCCTAAAACCCAGTCAATGAAAACATTAAACACAACAGTAAAAAACAATGCAAAAGCAGAATCAGAAAGCTAATTTAAAATATAGAATCAGAACTCCCTAAAACCCAGTCAATGAAAACATTAACAGAAGAAGTAAATAATTAAGCGCAAGCAGAATCAAAAAACAAATTTAAAATATGAAATCAGAACGTCCTAATACCTAGTCAATGAAAAGATTAACAGTAGCAGTAAATCACTAAGCGCAAGCAGGATCAAAAAGCTAATTTATAATACAGAATCAGAACTCCCTAAAACCCAGTCAACGAAAACTTTAAACACAACAGTAAATAACTATGCACAAGCAGAATCAGAAAGCTAATTTAAAATATAGAATCAGAACTCCCTAAAACCCAGACAATGAAAACTATAACAGTAGCAGTAAATCATTAAGCGCAACAGGATCAAAAAGCAAATTTAAAATATAGAATCAGAACTACCTAAAACCCAGTCAATGAAAACATTTGCAGTAACAGTAAATAATTATGCACAAGCAGGATAAAAAACATTTGCAGTAGCAGTAAATCAGTATGTGCAGAGGAATGAAAAAGCTAATTTCCCCTATGGAATAAGAACTTCCTAAAACCTAGACAATGAAAACTTCAACAGTAGCAGTAAATCATTAAGCGCAATCAGGGTCAAAAAGATAATATAAAATATGGAATCAGAACTCCCTAAAACGCCGTCAATGAAAACTTTAAACACAACAGTAAATAACTATGCACAAGCAGAATCAGAAAGCTATCTTAAAATATAGAATCAGAACTCCCGTAAACCCTGTCAATGAAAACTTTAACAGTATCAGTAAATTATTAAGCACAAGAAGGATCAAAAAGCTAATTTAAAATATAGAATCAGAACTACCTAAAACCCATTCAATGAAAATGTGTCAATGAAAACATTTGCAGTAGCAGTAAATCAGCATGTGCAGCGGGATAAAAAAGCTAATTTCATCTATGGAATAAGAACTCCCTAAAACCTAGTCAATGAAACTATAACAGTAGCAGTAAATCATTAAGCGCAAGCAGGATCAAATAGTTATTTTAAAATATAGAATCAGAACTACATAAAACCCAGTCAATGAAAATGTTTCAATGAAAACATTTGCAGTAACAGTAAATAATTATGCACAAGCAGTATCAAAAAGGTAATTTAAAATATGGAATAAGAACTCCCTTAAAACCAGTCAATGAAAACTTTAGCTGTAGCCGTAAATCACTATGCGCAATCAGTATCAAAAAGGTAATTAAAAATATAGAATCAGAACTCCCTAAAACCCAGTCAATGAAAACATTAAACACAACAGTAAAAAACAATGCAAAAGCAGAATCAGAAAGCTAATTTAAAATATAGAATCAGAACTCCCTAAAACCCAGTCAATGAAAACATTAACAGAAGAAGTAAATAATTAAGCGCAAGCAGAATCAAAAAACAAATTTAAAATATGAAATCAGAACGTCCTAATACCTAGTCAATGAAAAGATTAACAGTAGCAGTAAATCACTAAGCGCAAGCAGGATCAAAAAGCTAATTTATAATACAGAATCAGAACTCCCTGAAACCCAGTCAACGAAAACTTTAAACACAACAGTAAATAACTATGCACAAGCAGAATCAGAAAGCTAATTTAAAATATAGAATCAGAACTCCCTAAAACCCAGACAATGAAAACTATAACAGTAGCAGTAAATCATTAAGCGCAACAGGATCAAAAAGCAAATTTAAAATATAGAATCAGAACTACCTAAAACCCAGTCAATGAAAACATTTGCAGTAACAGTAAATAATTATGCACAAGCAGGATAAAAAACATTTGCAGTAGCAGTAAATCAGTATGTGCAGAGGGATGAAAAAGCTAATTTCCCCTATGGAATAAGAACTTCCTAAAACCTAGACAATGAAAACTTCAACAGTAGCAGTAAATCATTAAGCGCAATCAGGGTCAAAAAGATAATATAAAATATGGAATCAGAACTTTCTAAAACCAAGTCAATACAGACATTAACAGTAGCAGTGAATCACTAAGCGCAAGCAAGATCAAAAAGCTAATTTAAAATATGGAATCAGAACTCCCTAAAACCCAGTCAACGAAAACTTTAAACACAACAGTAAATAACTATGCACAAGCAGAATCAGAAAGCTAATTTAAAATATAGAATCAGAACTCCCTAAAACCCAGACAATGAAAACTATAACAGTAGCAGTAAATCATTAAGCGCAACAGGATCAAAAAGCAAATTTAAAATATAGAATCAGAACTACCTAAAACCCAGTCAATGAAAACATTTGCAGTAACAGTAAATAATTATGCACAAGCAGGATAAAAAACTTTAGCTGTAGCCGTAAATCACTATGCGCAATCAGTATCAAAAAGGTAATTAAAAATATAGAATCAGAACTCCCTAAAACCCAGTCCATGAAAACTTTAACAGTAGCAGTATATCACTATGCACATGCAGGATCAAAAAGCTAATTTCCCCTATGGAATAAGAACTTCCTAAAACCTTGACAATGAAAACTTCAACAGTAGCAGTAAATCATTAAGCGCAATCAGGGTCAAAAAGATAATATAAAATATGGAATCAGAACTCCCTAAAACGCCGTCAATGAAAACTTTAAACACAACAGTAAATAACTATGCACAAGCAGAATCAGAAAGCTATCTTAAAATATAGAATCAGAACTCCCGTAAACCCTGTCAATGAAAACTTTAACAGTATCAGTAAATTATTAAGCACAAGAAGGATCAAAAAGCTAATTTAAAATATAGAATCAGAACTACCTAAAACCCATTCAATGAAAATGTGTCAATGAAAACATTTGCAGTAGCAGTAAATCAGCATGTGCAGCGGGATAAAAAAGCTAATTTCATCTATGGAATAAGAACTCCCTAAAACCTAGTCAATGAAACTATAACAGTAGCAGTAAATCATTAAGCGCAAGCAGGATCAAATAGTTATTTTAAAATATTGAATCAGAACTACATAAAACCCAGTCAATGAAAATGTGTCAATGAAAACATTTGCAGTAGCAGTAAATCAGCATGTGCAGCGGGATAAAAAAGCTAATTTCATCTATGGAATAAGAACTCCCTAAAACCTAGTCAATGAAACTATAACAGTAGCAGTAAATCATTAAGCGCAAGCAGGATCAAATAGTTATTTTAAAATATAGAATCAGAACTACATAAAACCCAGTCAATGAAAATGTGTCAATGAAAACATTTGCAGTAACAGTAAATAATTATGCACAAGCAGTATCAAAAAGGTAATTTAAAATATGGAATAAGAACTCCCTTAAAACCAGTCAATGAAAACTTTAGCTGTAGCCGTAAATCACTATGCGCAATCAGTATCAAAAAGGTAATTAAAAATATAGAATCAGAACTCCCTAAAACCCAGTCAATGAAAACATTAAACACAACAGTAAAAAACAATGCAAAAGCAGAATCAGAAAGCTAATTTAAAATATAGAATCAGAACTCCCTAAAACCCAGTCAATGAAAACATTAACAGAAGAAGTAAATAATTAAGCGCAAGCAGAATCAAAAAACAAATTTAAAATATGAAATCAGAACGTCCTAAAACCCAGTCAACGAAAACTTTAAACACAACAGTAAATAACTATGCACAAGCAGAATCAGAAAGCTAATTTAAAATATAGAATCAGAACTCCCTAAAACCCAGACAATGAAAACTATAACAGTAGCAGTAAATCATTAAGCGCAACAGGATCAAAAAGCAAATTTAAAATATAGAATCAGAACTACCTAAAACCCAGTCAATGAAAACATTTGCAGTAACAGTAAATAATTATGCACAAGCAGGATAAAAAACATTTGCAGTAGCAGTAAATCATTAAGCGCAAGCAGGATCAAATAGTTATTTTAAAATATAGAATCAGAACTACCTAAAACCCATTCAATGAAAATGTGTCAATGAAAACATTTGCAGTAGCAGTAAATCAGCATGTGCAGCGGGATAAAAAAGCTAATTTCATCTATGGAATAAGAACTCCCTAAAACCTAGTCAATGAAACTATAACAGTAGCAGTAAATCATTAAGCGCAAGCAGGATCAAATAGTTATTTTAAAATATAGAATCAGAACTACATAAAACCCAGTCAATGAAAATGTGTCAATGAAAACATTTGCAGTAACAGTAAATAATTATGCACAAGCAGTATCAAAAAGGTAATTTAAAATATGGAATAAGAACTCCCTTAAAACCAGTCAATGAAAACTTTAGCTGTAGCCGTAAATCACTATGCGCAATCAGTATCAAAAAGGTAATTAAAAATATAGAATCAGAACTCCCTAAAACCCAGTCAATGAAAACATTAAACACAACAGTAAAAAACAATGCAAAAGCAGAATCAGAAAGCTAATTTAAAATATAGAATCAGAACTCCCTAAAACCCAGTCAATGAAAACATTAACAGAAGAAGTAAATAATTAAGCGCAAGCAGAATCAAAAAACAAATTTAAAATATGAAATCAGAACGTCCTAATACCTAGTCAATGAAAAGATTAACAGTAGCAGTAAATCACTAAGCGCAAGCAGGATCAAAAAGCTAATTTATAATACAGAATCAGAACTCCCTAAAACCCAGTCAACGAAAACTTTAAACACAACAGTAAATAACTATGCACAAGCAGAATCAGAAAGCTAATTTAAAATATAGAATCAGAACTCCCTAAAACCCAGACAATGAAAACTATAACAGTAGCAGTAAATCATTAAGCGCAACAGGATCAAAAAGCAAATTTAAAATATAGAATCAGAACTACCTAAAACCCAGTCAATGAAAACATTTGCAGTAACAGTAAATAATTATGCACAAGCAGGATAAAAAACATTTGCAGTAGCAGTAAATCAGTATGTGCAGAGGAATGAAAAAGCTAATTTCCCCTATGGAATAAGAACTTCCTAAAACCTAGACAATGAAAACTTCAACAGTAGCAGTAAATCATTAAGCGCAATCAGGGTCAAAAAGATAATATAAAATATGGAATCAGAACTCCCTAAAACGCCGTCAATGAAAACTTTAAACACAACAGTAAATAACTATGCACAAGCAGAATCAGAAAGCTATCTTAAAATATAGAATCAGAACTCCCGTAAACCCTGTCAATGAAAACTTTAACAGTATCAGTAAATTATTAAGCACAAGAAGGATCAAAAAGCTAATTTAAAATATAGAATCAGAACTACCTAAAACCCATTCAATGAAAATGTGTCAATGAAAACATTTGCAGTAGCAGTAAATCAGCATGTGCAGCGGGATAAAAAAGCTAATTTCATCTATGGAATAAGAACTCCCTAAAACCTAGTCAATGAAACTATAACAGTAGCAGTAAATCATTAAGCGCAAGCAGGATCAAATAGTTATTTTAAAATATAGAATCAGAACTACATAAAACCCAGTCAATGAAAATGTGTCAATGAAAACATTTGCAGTAACAGTAAATAATTATGCACAAGCAGTATCAAAAAGGTAATTTAAAATATGGAATAAGAACTCCCTTAAAACCAGTCAATGAAAACTTTAGCTGTAGCCGTAAATCACTATGCGCAATCAGTATCAAAAAGGTAATTAAAAATATAGAATCAGAACTCCCTAAAACCCAGTCAATGAAAACATTAAACACAACAGTAAAAAACAATGCAAAAGCAGAATCAGAAAGCTAATTTAAAATATAGAATCAGAACTCCCTAAAACCCAGTCAATGAAAACATTAACAGAAGAAGTAAATAATTAAGCGCAAGCAGAATCAAAAAACAAATTTAAAATATGGAATCAGAACTTCCTAATACTTAGTCAATGAAAACATTAACAGTCGCAGTAAATCACTAAGCGCAAGCAGAATCAAAAAGCTAATTTAAAATACAGAATCAGAACTCCGTAAAACCCAGTCCATGAAAACTTTAACAGTAGCAGTATATCACTATGCACATGCAGGATCAAAAAGCTAATTTAAAATATGGAATCAGAACTCCTTAAAACCCAGTCAATGGAAACATTAACACACGCAGTAAATCACTAAGCGCAAGCAAGATCAAAAAGCTAATTTAAAATACAGAATCAGAACTCCGTAAAACCCAGTCCATGAAAACTTTAACAGTAGCAGTATATCACTATGCACATGCAGGATCAAAAAGCTAATTTAAAATATGGAATCAGAACTCCTTAAAACCCAGTCAATGAAAATGTGTCATTGAAAACATTAACAGTAGCAGTAAATAACTACGCGCAGCAGGATCAAAAAGCTAATTTAAAATATGGAATCAGAACTCCCTTATAACCAGTCAATGAAAACTGTAGCAGTAGCAGTAAATCACTATGCACAAGCAGGATCAAAATGGTAGTTTAAAATATGGAATCAGAACTCCCTAAAACTTAGTCAATGAAAACTTTAACAGTATCTTTAAATCATCAGGCGCAATTAGAATCAAAAATGTAATTTAAAATATGGAATCAGAACTCCCTAAAACGCCGTCAATGAAAACTTTAAACACAACAGTAAATAACTATGCACAAGCAGAATCAGAAAGCTATCTTAAAATATAGAATCAGAACTCCCGTAAACCCTGTCAATGAAAACTTTAACATTATCAGTAAATTATTAAGCACAAGAAGGATCAAAAAGCTAATTTAAAATATAGAATCAGAACTACCTAAAACCCATTCAATGAAAATGTGTCAATGAAAACATTTGCAGTAGCAGTAAATCAGCATGTGCAGCGGGATAAAAAAGCTAATTTCATCTATGGAATAAGAACTCCCTAAAACCTAGTCAATGAAAACTTTAACAGTAGCAGTAAATAATTAAGCACAAGCAGAATCAGAAAGCTAACTTAAAATATAGAATCAGAATTCCCCAAAACCCAGTCAATAATAACTTTTACAGTAGCAGTATATCACTATGCACAAGCAGGATCAAAAAGCTAATTTAAAATATGGAATCAGAACTCCTTAAAACCCAGTCAATGAAAACATTAACAGTAGCAGTAAATAACTATGCGCAGCAGGATCAAAAAGCTAATTAAAAATATTGTAATATGCACATTTTTTCAGATTTTATGTACGTAGTAAATAATTGTTTTTAGGTATCTTAAATTAGATTTAGTATTTGGAAATAGGGATTCTCAGGAAAATGATACATTTATTTATCCTGACTGCAATCATCAAAAATTATAATGCTAAGTGTGTTTGTCATCATGGATGGAACCAAAATAGACGCTTTCATTTAAAAACATGGCGGCTCTATTTTGGACTTCAACAGAACCACTGCCATAATGACCGAGTGGGTGAAGATGATCAATATTTCAATACTTCGACAATAAATCTAATATAAGAAAATAAAAAGGAGTGAAGAGATTTTGATCAAACGAAAACTTCTGAAAATAATAAATGGCCCATTCGTATTGGAGAATCAAAATGGCAGTTCGCCATTTTGAAACCTGTAGATGGGGTAACGGACAACAAAGGGAGAGTAGCTATTGTTGTGGGACCAGGGACCGGAGCAGACATCTTAAGAGCTCCCGTAGTCCTTCATCCACATTTAAGATCCACATCATTATGTAACACACTTTTAATTATATCCCATAGACCACGGACGTCGCTCTTCAAAGAAGAAAGTGTTAAATTTAAGATATATTGACGCTTCACGTTTTAGTATGTTTTGTATTAGTAAAAGTTCCGTGTGTCTGTGTCTAATTGTCTAGTAACCCTGCCCTGAGAAAAGAGTCAAAGTTATATAAAACAAATATATGTATAAAAAAGTGAAAATAAGTTTTAATTTATTTATTTTCCAAAAAACGTAACTTTACATATTTGTCGCCCAATAACGCGTGGCCTTATTCGTTAAAAATTAGGTCACGACAATCAGGACGCAGCTCACGGAAATTTTTAAAGTGTTAAATTTTTATTTTAAAGTGGAAAATTATGGATAAGATTCAGGAAGACGGTTGTCCAATGCCTAGGAGACGAGAATGATTCAGACTTGGTAATTGATATGAATAGCGATAATTTAGACATTAATTGCGTCTTGAAACATTTGATATTTAGGTTGAAAAGAATGGATAAAGAATCCGAGGAAACATTTCAGGAACTTAAAAATGATTTAAAAGAATTCGATAAAAAATTTGATGAAAGAAGTCCTGAACTCGATAAAAAAGTTGATAATTTAAATAAAGAATTTAACAAATCTATCGTCTCATATCTTTAAAATTGGTTGTTAGAATCAATGATTTTTATCCCTTTATTACTGTTATTCCTGAGGATGAATTTATAAAGATGAAATATTATTAAAAAACAAAAAAAAAAAAAACACTTTTCAATATTGTTATTAAGTAAAGGTCATTTTGATTTTAATAAGAAATGTTTAGTTGATTTATAGAAAAATATTTAAGAATTACATTTTAAGAGTTTATTAAATTATCAAGAAAAATATCTCTCATTTAATAGGTGTTGATTTTTTGTAACCAATAGTCAGATCATCGATTATTCATGAATTGTAGTTAATTTAGGAATATTTATCTCTAAAATAATTTTTAGTTTTTTGACCTAAATTTAAAATAATTATTACTTTCAACCCTTGTTTTTTATTATGGTGTGTTTGTTGCAATAATAATTCAAAATTCTCATTTAAGATCTACCATAAATGAGAATCCATATTTTCTTTTTTCTTAATAATCAGTACATGTTTTAGTGATAGGTTAACCAGCTATTGATGCTATTTGTTTCTATGTAAATTTAAAATAATTGGTGCTCAGCGCAGAGCTAACATTTTTGTTTTCTTTAAAAATTATAAGGCCATGCTCGCAAGAGCTGTAATACAAATTCAACTAGAATACTTAAATAAAATTTAATTATCAACAATGACAGTGATTATTTTTGGTATAATTAAATTTTTGTTTAACTCATTTTTAGATGGACAATCTTCTCTTGCTCATTCATGTTTTCTTTGGCATTGGTTAAATAAAACCTAATCGACAAGCATAACAATGTTTCTCATTTAGTCACAATATCCTGTTTTTTGATAAATAGAACCACATCTTATTGGGGTCTCAACAAAAATTAGTTTGTATCTATTGAAAATGTAACTGTTCTCTCACAATTTGTGCGTTTATATAATTTATGTATAGTTTTTGAAATGTTTATATATAGTTTAATTGTATTCTGTTTGGAGATAAGTCAGAAAAATTGTGTAAATCAATATTTAAGAAGAAAAGGAAGAATAAAATTATACTTGAATTTAGTATTTAAGGAAATCAAACATTGTAATTATTAGTAACTCAGAGGAAATTAGGAATTAATGTTTAATTGAATGAATGGAGTATGAATGTTTCAGTATTCACTTGTATAATTTAAGATGAAAAAAAAATAATAATAATAATATTTGCGTGCAAAATATCATTATTATTTTTTTTTACCTAGAAGGAGGGAGAAATGTAATATGCACATTTTTTCAGATTTTATGTGCGTAGTAAATAATTGTTTTTAGGTATCTTAAATTAGATTTAGTATTTGGAAATAGGGATTCTCAGGAAAATAATACATTTATTTATCCTGACTGCAATCATCAAAAATTACAATGCTAAGTGTGTTTGTCATCATAGATGGAACCAAAATAGACGCCTTCATTTAAAAACATGGCGGCTCTATTTGAGACTTTGAACAGAACCACTGCCATAATGATCGAGTGGGTGAATATGATCAATATTTCAATACTTCGACAATAAATCTAATATAAGAAAATAAAAAGAAGTGAAGAGATTTTGACCAAATGAAAACTTCTGAAAATAATAAATGGTCCATTCGAATTGGAGAATCAAAATAGCAGTTCGCCATTTTGAAACCTGTAGATGGGGTAACGGACAACAAAGGAAGAGTAGCTATTGTTGTGGGACCAGGGACCGGAGCAGACATCTTAAGAGCTCCCGTAGTCCTTCATCCACATTTAAGATCCACATCATTATGTAACACACTTTTAATTATATCCCATAGACCACGGACGTCGCTCTTCAAAGAAGAAAGTGTTAAATTTAAGATATATTGACGCTTCACGTTTTAGTATGTTTTGTATTAGTAAAAGTTCCGTGTGTCTGTGTCTAATTGTCTAGTAACCCTGCCCTGAGAAAAGAGTCAAAGTTATATAAAACAAATATATATATAAAAAAGTAAAAATAAGTTTATTTATATATTTTCCAAAAAAACGTAACTTTACAATATAGAACCACAACTCCCTAAAACCAAGTCTATGAAAATGTGTCAATGAAAACTTTTGCTGAAGCAGTAAATCAGTATGTGCAGCGGAATAAAAAACTAATTTAACATATGGAATCAGAACTCTCTAAAACCGAGTAAACGAAAATGTTCCAATGAAAACATTAACAGTAGCAGTAAATCACTATGCGTAAGCAGGATCAAACAGCTAATTTGAAATATGGAATCAGAACTCCCTAAAACCCAGTCAACAATAAGGTGCCAATGAAAACTTGAACAGTAGCAGTAAATCACTATGCGTAAGCAGGATCAAACAGCTAATTTGAAATATGGAATCAGAACTCCCTAAAACCCAGTCAACAATAAGGTGCCAATGAAAACTTGAACAGTTGCAGTAAATCACTATGCGTAAGCAGAATCAAACAGCTAATTTGAAATATGGAATCAGAACTCACTTAAACCCAGTCCATGAAAACTTTAACAGTAGAAGTAAATAATTAAGCGCAAGCAGGATCAAAAAACTAATTTAAAATATAGAATCAGAACTACCTAAAACCCATTCAATGAAAAAATAACAGTAGCAGTAAATCACTATGCCAAAGCAGGATCAAATAGCTAATTTAAAACATGGAATCAGAACTCCCTAAAACCCAGTCAACAAAAAGGTGCCAATGAAAACTTGAACAGTAGCAGTAAATCACTATGCGTAAGCAGGATCAAACAGCTAATTTGAAATATGGAATCAGAACTCCCTAAAACCCAGTCAACAAAAAGGTGCCAATGAAAACTTGAACAGTAGGAGTAAATCACTATGCGTAAGCAGGATCAAACAGCTAATTTGAAATATGGAATCAGAACTCCCTAAAACCCAGTCAACAAAAAGGTGCCAATGAAAACTTGAACAGTTGCAGTAAATCACTATGCGTAAGCAGGATCAAACAGCTAATTTGAAATATGGAATCAAAACTCCCTAAAACCCAGTCAACAAAAAGGTGCCAATGAAAACTTGAACAGTTGCAGTAAATCACTATGCGTAAGCAGGATCAAACAGCTAATTTGAAATATGGAATCAGAACTCCCTAAAACCCAGTCAACAAAAAGGTGCCAATGAAAACTTGAACAGTTGCAGTAAATCACTATGCGTAAGCAGGATCAAACAGCTAATTTGAAATATGGAATCAGAACTCCCTAAAACCCAGTCAACAAAAAGGTGCCAATGAAAACTTGAACAGTAGCAGTAAATCACTATGCGTAAGCCGGATCAACCAGCTAATTTGAAATATGGAATCAGAACTCCCTAAAACCCAGTCAACAAAAAGGTGCCAATGAAAACTTGAACAGTAGGAGTAAATCACTATGCGTAAGCAGGATCAAACAGCTAATTTGAAAATTGGAATCAGAACTCCCTAAAACCCAGTCAACAAAAAGGTGCCAATGAAAACTTGAACAGTTGCAGTAAATCACTATGCGTAAGCAGGATCAAACAGCTAATTTGAAATATGGAATCAGAACTCCCTAAAACCCAGTCAACAAAAAGGTGCCAATGAAAACTTGAACAGTTGCAGTAAATCACTATGCGTAAGCAGGATCAAACAGCTAATTTGAAATATGGAATCAGAACTCCCTAAAACCCAGTCAACAAAAAGGTGCCAATGAAAACTTGAACAGTAGCAGTAAATCACTATGCGTAAGCAGGATCAAACAGCTAATTTGAAATATGGAATCAGAACTCCCTAAAACCCAGTCAACAAAAAGGTGCCAATGAAAACTTGAACAGTTGCAATAATCACTATGCGTAAGCAGGATCAAACAGCTAATTTGAAATATGGAATCAGAACTCCCTAAAACCCAGTCAACAAAAAGGTGCCAATGAAAACTTGAACAGTAGCAGTAAATCACTATGCGTAAGCAGGATCAAACAGCTAATTTGAAATATGGAATCAAAACTCCCTAAAACCCAGTCAACAAAAAGGTGCCAATGAAAACTTGAACAGTTGCAGTAAATCACTATGCGTAAGCAGGATCAAACAGCTAATTTGAAATATGGAATCAGAACTCCCTAAAACCCAGTCAACAAAAAGGTGCCAATGAAAACTTGAACAGTTGCAGTAAATCACTATGCGTAAGCAGGATCAAACAGCTAATTTGAAATATGGAATCAAAACTCCCTAAAACCCAGTCAACAAAAAGGTGCCAATGAAAACTTGAACAGTTGCAGTAAATCACTATGCGTAAGCAGGATCAAACAGCTAATTTGAAATATGGAATCAGAACTCCCTAAAACCCAGTCAACAAAAAGGTGCCAATGAAAACTTGAACAGTTGCAGTAAATCACTATGCGTAAGCAGGATCAAACAGCTAATTTGAAATATGGAATCAAAACTCCCTAAAACCCAGTCAACAAAAAGGTGCCAATGAAAACTTGAACAGTTGCAGTAAATCACTATGCGTAAGCAGGATCAAACAGCTAATTTGAAATATGGAATCAGAACTCCCTAAAACCCAGTCAACAAAAAGGTGCCAATGAAAACTTGAACAGTTGCAGTAAATCACTATGCGTAAGCAGGATCAAACAGCTAATTTGAAATATGGAATCAGAACTCCCTAAAACCCAGTCAACAAAAAGGTGCCAATGAAAACTTGAACAGTTGCAGTAAATCACTATGCGAAAGCAGGATCAAACAGCTAATTTGAAATATGGAATCAAAACTCCCTAAAACCCAGTCAACAAAAAGGTGCCAATGAAAACTTGAACAGTTGCAGTAAATCACTATGCGTAAGCAGGATCAAACAGCTAATTTGAAATATGGAATCAGAACTCCCTAAAACCCAGTCAACAAAAAGGTGCCAATGAAAACTTGAACAGTAGCAGTAAATCACTATGCGTAAGCAGGATCAAACAGCTAATTTGAAATATGGAATCAGAACTCCCTAAAACCCAGTCAACAAAAAGGTGCCAATGAAAACTTTAACAGTAGCAGTAAATCACTATGAAAAAGCAGGATCAAATAGCTAATTTAAAATATAGAATCAGAACTACCTAAAACCCATTCAACGAAAAAATAACAGTAGCAGTAAATCACTATGCCAAAGCAGGATCAAATAGCTAATTTAAAATATGGAATCAGAACTCCCTAAAACTTAGTCAATGAAAACTTTAACAGTAGAAGTAAATAATTAAGCACAAGCAGGATCAAAAAACTAATTTAAAATATGGAATCAGAACTCCCTAAAACCCAGTCAACAAAAATGTGCTAATGAAAACTTTAACAGTAGCAGTAAATCACTATGAAAAAGCAGGATCAAATAGCTAATTTAAAATATAGAATTAGAACTACCTAAAACCCATTCAATGAAAAAATAACAGTTGCAGTAAATCACTATGCGTAAGCAGGATCAAACAGCTAATCTGAAATATGGAATCAGAACTCCCTAAAACCCAGTCAACAAAATGGTGCCAATGAAAACTTGAACAGTAGCAGTAAATCACTATGCGTAAGCAGGATCAAACAGCTAATTTGAAATATGGAATCAGAACTCCCTAAAACCCAGTCAACAAAAAGGTGCCAATGAAAACTTGAACAGTAGCAGTAAATCACTATGCGTAAGCAGGATCAAACAGCTAATTTGAAATATGGAATCAGAACTCCCTAAAACCCAGTCAACAAAAAGGTGCCAATGAAAACTTGAACAGTAGGAGTAAATCACTATGCGTAATCAGGATCGAACAGCTAATTTGAAATATGGAATCAGAACTCCCTAAAACCCAGTCAACAAAAAGTTGCCAATGAAAACTTGAACAGTAGCAGTAAATCACTATGCGTAAGCAGGATCAAACAGCTAATTTGAAATATGGAATCAGAACTCCCTAAAACCCAGTCAACAATAAGGTGCCAATGAAAACTTGAACAGTAGCAGTAAATCACTATGCGTAAGCAGGATCAAACAGCTAATTTGAAATATGGAATCAGAACTCCCTAAAACCCAGTCAACAATAAGGTGCCAATGAAAACTTGAACAGTTGCAGTAAATCACTATGCGTAAGCAGAATCAAACAGCTAATTTGAAATATGGAATCAGAACTCACTTAAACCCAGTCCATGAAAACTATAACAGTAGAAGTAAATAATTAAGCGCAAGCAGGATCAAAAAACTAATTTAAAATATAGAATCAGAACTACCTAAAACCCATTCAATGAAAAAATAACAGTAGCAGTAAATCACTATGCCAAAGCAGGATCAAATAGCTAATTTAAAACATGGAATCAGAACTCCCTAAAACCCAGTCAACAAAAAGGTGCCAATGAAAACTTGAACAGTAGCAGTAAATCACTATGCGTAAGCAGGATCAAACAGCTAATTTGAAATATGGAATCAGAACTCCCTAAAACCCAGTCAACAAAAAGGTGCCAATGAAAACTTGAACAGTAGGAGTAAATCACTATGCGTAAGCAGGATCAAACAGCTAATTTGAAATATGGAATCAGAACTCCCTAAAACCCAGTCAACAAAAAGGTGCCAATGAAAACTTGAACAGTAGGAGTAAATCACTATGCGTAAGCAGGATCAAACAGCTAATTTGAAAATTGGAATTAGAACTCCCTAAAACCCAGTCAACAAAAAGGTGCCAATGAAAACTTGCACAGTTGCAGTAAATCACTATGCGTAAGCAGGATCAAACAGCTAATTTGAAATATGGAATCAGAACTCCCTAAAACCCAGTCAACAAAAAGGTGCCAATGAAAACTTGAACAGTAGCAGTAAATCACTATGCGTAAGCAGGATCAACCAGCTAATTTGAAATATGGAATCAGAACTCCCTAAAACCAAGTCAACAAAAAGGTGCCAATGAAAACTTGAACAGTAGCAGTAAATCACTATGCGTAAGCAGGATAAAACAGCTAATTTGAAATATGGAATCAGAACTCCCTAAAACCCAGTCAACAAAAAGGTGCCAATGACAACTTGAACAGTAGCAGTAAATCACTATGCGTAAGCAGGATCAAACAGCTAATTTAAAATATGGAATCAGAACTCCCTAAAACCCAGTCAACAAAAAGGTGCCAATGAAAACTTGAACAGTAGGAGTAAATCACTATGCGTAAGCAGGATCAAACAGCTAATTTGAAAAATGGAATCAGAACTCCCTAAAACCCAGTCAACAAAAAGGTGCCAATGAAAACTTGAACAGTTGCAGTAAATCACTATGCGTAAGCAGGATCAAACAGCTAATTTGAAATATGGAATCAAAACTCCCTAAAACCCAGTCAACAAAAAGGTGCCAATGAAAACTTGAACAGTTGCAGTAAATCACTATGCGTAAGCAGGATCAAACAGCTAATTTGAAATATGGAATCAGAACTCCCTAAAACCCAGTCAACAAAAAGGTGCCAATGAAAACTTGAACAGTTGCAGTAAATCACTATGCGTAAGCAGGATCAAACAGCTAATTTGAAATATGGAATCAGAACTCCCTAAAACCCAGTCAACAAAAAGGTGCCAATGAAAACTTGAACAGTAGCAGTAAATCACTATGCGTAAGCCGGATCAACCAGCTAATTTGAAATATGGAATCAGAACTCCCTAAAACCCAGTCAACAAAAAGGTGCCAATGAAAACTTGAACAGTAGGAGTAAATCACTATGCGTAAGCAGGATCAAACAGCTAATTTGAAAATTGGAATCTGAACTCCCTAAAACCCAGTCAACAAAAAGGTGCCAATGAAAACTTGAACAGTTGCAGTAAATCACTATGCGTAAGCAGGATCAAACAGCTAATTTGAAATATGGAATCAGAACTCCCTAAAACCCAGTCAACAAAAAGGTGCCAATGAAAACTTGAACAGTTGCAGTAAATCACTATGCGTAAGCACGATCAAACAGCTAATTTGAAATATGGAATCAGAACTCCCTAAAACCCAGTCAACAAAAAGGTGCCAATGAAAACTTGAACAGTAGCAGTAAATCACTATGCGTAAGCAGGATCAAACAGCTAATTTGAAATATGGAATCAGAACTCCCTAAAACCCAGTCAACAAAAAGGTGCCAATGAAAACTTGAACAGTTGCAATAATCACTATGCGTAAGCAGGATCAAACAGCTAATTTGAAATATGGAATCAGAACTCCCTAAAACCCAGTCAACAAAAAGGTGCCAATGAAAACTTGAACAGTTGCAGTAAATCACTATGCGTAAGCAGGATCAAACAGCTAATTTGAAAATTGGAATCAGAACTCCCTAAAACCCAGTCAACAAAAAGGTGCCAATGAAAACTTGAACAGTTGCAGTAAATCACTATGCGTAAGCAGGATCAAACAGCTAATTTGAAATATGGAATCAGAACTCCCTAAAACCCAGTCAACAAAAAGGTGCCAATGAAAACTTGAACAGTAGCAGTAAATCACTATGCGTAAGCAGGATCAAACAGCTAATTTGAAATATGGAATCAGAACTCCCTAAAACCCAGTCAACAAAAAGGTGCCAATGAAAACTTGAACAGTTGCAGTAAATCACTATGCGTAAGCAGGATCAAACAGCTAATTTGAAATATGGAATCAGAACTCCCTAAAACCCAGTCAACAAAAAGGTGCCAATGAAAACTTGAACAGTAGCAGTAAATCACTATGCGTAAGCCGGATCAACCAGCTAATTTGAAATATGGAATCAGAACTCCCTAAAACCCAGTCAACAAAAAGGTGCCAATGAAAACTTGAACAGTAGGAGTAAATCACTATGCGTAAGCAGGATCAAACAGCTAATTTGAAAATTGGAATCAGAACTCCCTAAAACCCAGTCAACAAAAAGGTGCCAATGAAAACTTGAACAGTTACAGTAAATCACTATGCGTAAGCAGGATCAAACAGCTAATTTGAAATATGGAATCAGAACTCCCTAAAACCCAGTCAACAAAAAGGTGCCAATGAAAACTTGAACAGTTGCAGTAAATCACTATGCGTAAGCAGGATCAAACAGCTAATTTGAAATATGGAATCAGAACTCCCTAAAACCCAGTCAACAAAAAGGTGCCAATGAAAACTTGAACAGTAGCAGTAAATCACTATGCGTAAGCAGGATCAAACAGCTAATTTGAAATATGGAATCAGAACTCCCTAAAACCCAGTCAACAAAAAGGTGCCAATGAAAACTTGAACAGTTGCAATAATCACTATGCGTAAGCAGGATCAAACAGCTAATTTGAAATATGGAATCAGAACTCCCTAAAACCCAGTCAACAAAAAGGTGCCAATGAAAACTTGAACAGTTGCAGTAAATCACTATGCGTAAGAAGGATCAAACAGCTAATTTGAAAATTGGAATCAGAACTCCCTAAAACCCAGTCAACAAAAAGGTGTCAATGAAAACTTGAACAGTTGCAGTAAATCACTATGCGTAAGCAGGATCAAACAGCTAATTTGAAATATGGAATCAGAACTCCCTAAAACCCAGTCAACAAAAAGGTGCCAATGAAAACTTGAACAGTAGCAGTAAATCACTATGCGTAAGCAGGATCAAACAGCTAATTTGAAATATGGAATCAGAACTCCCTAAAACCCAGTCAACAAAAAGGTGCCAATGAAAACTTTAACAGTAGCAGTAAATCACTATGAAAAAGCAGGATCAAATAGCTAATTTAAAATATAGAATCAGAACTACCTAAAACCCATTCAACGAAAAAATAACAGTAGCAGTAAATCACTATGCCAAAGCAGGATCAAATAGCTAATTTAAAATATGGAATCAGAACTCCCTAAAACTTAGTCAATGAAAACTTTAACAGTAGAAGTAAATAATTAAGCACAAGCAGGATCAAAAAACTAATTTAAAATATGGAATCAGAACTCCCTAAAACCCAGTCAACAAAAATGTGCTAATGAAAACTTTAACAGTAGCAGTAAATCACTATGAAAAAGCAGGATCAAATAGCTAATTTAAAATATAGAATTAGAACTACCTAAAACCCATTCAATGAAAAAATAACAGTTGCAGTAAATCACTATGCGTAAGCAGGATCAAACAGCTAATCTGAAATATGGAATCAGAACTCCCTAAAACCCAGTCAACAAAATGGTGCCAATGAAAACTTGAACAGTAGCAGTAAATCACTATGCGTAAGCAGGATCAAACAGCTAATTTGAAATATGGAATCAGAACTCCCTAAAACCCAGTCAACAAAAAGGTGCCAATGAAAACTTGAACAGTAGCAGTAAATCACTATGCGTAAGCAGGATCAAACAGCTAATTTGAAATATGGAATCAGAACTCCCTAAAACCCAGTCAACAAAAAGGTGCCAATGAAAACTTGAACAGTAGGAGTAAATCACTATGCGTAATCAGGATCGAACAGCTAATTTGAAATATGGAATCAGAACTCCCAAAAACCCAGTCAACAAAAAGTTGCCAATGAAAACTTGAACAGTAGCAGTAAATCACTATGCGTAAGCAGGATCAAACAGCTAATTTGAAATATGGAATCAGAACTCCCTAAAACCCAGTCAACAATAAGGTCCCAATGAAAACTTGAACAGTAGCAGTAAATCACTATGCGTAAGCAGGATCAAACAGCTAATTTGAAATATGGAATCAGAACTCCCTAAAACCCAGTCAACAATAAGGTGCCAATGAAAACTTGAACAGTTGCAGTAAATCACTATGCGTAAGCAGAATCAAACAGCTAATTTGAAATATGGAATCAGAACTCACTTAAACCCAGTCCATGAAAACTTTAACAGTAGAAGTAAATAATTAAGCGCAAGCAGGATCAAAAAACTAATTTAAAATATAGAATCAGAACTACCTAAAACCCATTCAATGAAAAAATAACAGTAGCAGTAAATCACTATGCCAAAGCAGGATCAAATAGCTAATTTAAAACATGGAATCAGAACTCCCTAAAACCCAGTCAACAAAAAGGTGCCAATGAAAACTTGAACAGTAGCAGTAAATCACTATGCGTAAGCAGGATCAAACAGCTAATTTGAAATATGGAATCAGAACTCCCTAAAACCCAGTCTACAAAAAGGTGCCAATGAAAACTTGAACAGTAGGAGTAAATCACTATGCGTAAGCAGGATCAAACAGCTAATTTGAAATATGGAATCAGAACTCCCTAAAACCCAGTCAACAAAAAGGTGCCAATGAAAACTTGAACAGTAGGAGTAAATCACTATGCGTAAGCAGGATCAAACAGCTAATTTGAAAATTGGAATTAGAACTCCCTAAAACCCAGTCAACAAAAAGGTGCCAATGAAAACTTGCACAGTTGCAGTAAATCACTATGCGTAAGCAGGATCAAACAGCTAATTTGAAATATGGAATCAGAACTCCCTAAAACCCAGTCAACAAAAAGGTGCCAATGAAAACTTGAACAGTAGCAGTAAATCACTATGCGTAAGCAGGATCAACCAGCTAATTTGAAATATGGAATCAGAACTCCCTAAAACCAAGTCAACAAAAAGGTGCCAATGAAAACTTGAACAGTAGCAGTAAATCACTATGCGTAAGCAGGATAAAACAGCTAATTTGAAATATGGAATCAGAACTCCCTAAAACCCAGTCAACAAAAAGGTGCCAATGAAAACTTGAACAGTAGCAGTAAATCACTATGCGTAAGCAGGATCAAACAGCTAATTTAAAATATGGAATCAGAACTCCCTAAAACCCAGTCAACAAAAAGGTGCCAATGAAAACTTGAACAGTAGGAGTAAATCACTATGCGTAAGCAGGATCAAACAGCTAATTTGAAAAATGGAATCAGAACTCCCTAAAACAAAGTCAACAAAAAGGTGCCAATGAAAACTTGAACAGTTGCAGTAAATCACTATGCGTAAGCAGGATCAAACAGCTAATTTGAAATATGGAATCAAAACTCCCTAAAACCCAGTCAACAAAAAGGTGCCAATGAAAACTTGAACAGTTGCAGTAAATCACTATGCGTAAGCAGGATCAAACAGCTAATTTGAAATATGGAATCAGAACTCCCAAAAACCCAGTCAACAAAAAGGTGCCAATGAAAACTTGAACAGTTGCAGTAAATCACTATGCGTAAGCACGATCAAACAGCTAATTTGAAATATGGAATCAGAACTCCCTAAAACCCAGTCAACAAAAAGGTGCCAATGAAAACTTGAACAGTAGCAGTAAATCACTATGCGTAAGCCGGATCAACCAGCTAATTTGAAATATGGAATCAGAACTCCCTAAAACCCAGTCAACAAAAAGGTGCCAATGAAAACTTGAAGAGTAGGAGTAAATCACTATGCGTAAGCAGGATCAAACAGCTAATTTGAAAATTGGAATCAGAACTCCCTAAAACCCAGTCAACAAAAAGGTGCCAATGAAAACTTGAACAGTTGCAGTAAATCACTATGCGTAAGCAGGATCAAACAGCTAATTTGAAATATGGAATCAGAACTCCCTAAAACCCAGTCAACAAAAAGGTGCCAATGAAAACTTGAACAGTTGCAGTAAATCACTATGCGTAAGCAGGATCAAACAGCTAATTTGAAATATGGAATCAGAACTCCCTAAAACCCAGTCAACAAAAAGGTGCCAATGAAAACTTGAACAGTAGCAGTAAATCACTATGCGTAAGCAGGATCAAACAGCTAATTTGAAATATGGAATCAGAACTCCCTAAAACCCAGTCAACAAAAAGGTGCCAATGAAAACTTGAACAGTTGCAATAATCACTATGCGTAAGCAGGATCAAACAGCTAATTTGAAATATGGAATCAGAACTCCCTAAAACCCAGTCAACAAAAAGGTGCCAATGAAAACTTGAACAGTTGCAGTAAATCACTATGCGTAAGCAGGATCAAACAGCTAATTTGAAAATTGGAATCAGAACTCCCTAAAACCCAGTCAACAAAAAGGTGCCAATGAAAACTTGAACAGTTGCAGTAAATCACTATGCGTAAGCAGGATCAAACAGCTAATTTGAAATATGGAATCAGAACTCCCTAAAACCCAGTCAACAAAAAGGTGCCAATGAAAACTTGAACAGTTGCAGTAAATCACTATGCGTAAGCAGGATCAAACAGCTAATTTGAAATATGGAATCAGAACTCCCTAAAACCCAGTCAACAAAAAGGTGCCAATGAAAACTTGAACAGTAGCAGTAAATCACTATGCGTAAGCAGGATCAAACAGCTAATTTGAAATATGGAATCAGAACTCCCTAAAACCCAGTCAACAAAAAGGTGCCAATGAAAACTTGAACAGTTGCAATAATCACTATGCGTAAGCAGGATCAAACAGCTAATTTGAAATATGGAATCAGAACTCCCTAAAACCCAGTCAACAAAAAGGTGCCAATGAAAACTTGAACAGTTGCAGTAAATCACTATGCGTAAGCAGGATCAAACAGCTAATTTGAAATATGGAATCAGAACTCCCTAAAACCCAGTCAACAAAAAGGTGCCAATGAAAACTTGAACAGTAGCAGTAAATCACTATGCGTAAGCAGGATCAAACAGCTAATTTGAAATATGGAATCAGAACTCCCTAAAACCCAGTCAACAAAAAGGTGCCAATGAAAACTTGAACAGTTGCAATAATCACTATGCGTAAGCAGGATCAAACAGCTAATTAGAAATATGGAATCAGAACTCCCTAAAACCCAGTCAACAAAAAGGTGCCAATGAAAACTTGAACAGTTGCAGTAAATCACTATGCGTAAGCAGGATCAAACAGCTAATTTGAAAATTGGAATCAGAACTCCCTAAAACCCAGTCAACAAAAAGGTGCCAATGAAAACTTGAACAGTGGCAGTAAATCACTATGCGTAAGCAGGATCAAACAGCTAATTTGAAATATGGAATCAGAACTCCCTAAAACCCAGTCAACAAAAAGGTGCCAATGAAAACTTGAACAGTTGCAGTAAATCACTATGCGTAAGCAGGATCAAACAGCTAATTTGAAATATGGAATCAGAACTCCCTAAAACCCAGTCAACAAAAAGGTGCCAATGAAAACTTGAACAGTAGCAGTAAATCACTATGCGTAAGCAGGATCAAACAGCTAATTTGAAATATGGAATCAGAACTCCCTAAAACCCAGTCAACAAAAAGGTGCCAATGAAAACTTGAACAGTTGCAATAATCACTATGCGTAAGCAGGATCAAACAGCTAATTTGAAATATGGAATCAGAACTCCCTAAAACCCAGTCAACAAAAAGGTGCCAATGAAAACTTGAACAGTAGCAGTAAATCACTATGCGTAAGCAGGATCAACCAGCTAATTTGAAATATGGAATCAGAACTCCCTAAAACCAAGTCAACAAAAAGGTGCCAATGAAAACTTGAACCGTAGCAGTAAATCACTATGCGTAAGCAGGATAAAACAGCTAATTTGAAATATGGAATCAGAACTCCCTAAAACCCAGTCAACAAAAAGGTGCCAATGAAAACTTGAACAGTAGCAGTAAATCACTATGCGTAAGCAGGATCAAACAGCTAATTTGAAATATGGAATCAGAACTCCCTAAAACCCAGTCAACAAAAAGGTGCCAATGAAAACTTGAACAGTAGCAGTAAATCACTATGCGTAAGCAGGATCAACCAGCTAATTTGAAATATGGAATCAGAACTCCCTAAAACCAAGTCAACAAAAAGGTGCCAATGAAAACTTGAACAGTAGCAGTAAATCACTATGCGTAAGCAGGATAAAACAGCTAATTTGAAATATGGAATCAGAACTCCCTAAAACCCAGTCAACAAAAAGGTGCCAATGAAAACTTGAACAGTAGCAGTAAATCACTATGCGTAAGCCGGATCAACCAGCTAATTTGAAATATGGAATCAGAACTCCCTAAAACCCAGTCAACAAAAAGGTGCCAATGAAAACTTGAACAGTTGCAGTAAATCACTATGCGTAAGCAGGATCAAACAGCTAATTTGAAATATGGAATCAGAACTCCCTAAAACCCAGTCAACAAAAAGGTGCCAATGAAAACTTGAACAGTTGCAGTAAATCACTATGCGTAAGCACGATCAAACAGCTAATTTGAAATATGGAATCAGAACTCCCTAAAACCCAGTCAACAAAAAGGTGCCAATGAAAACTTGAACAGTAGCAGTAAATCACTATGCGTAAGCAGGATCAAACAGCTAATTTGAAATATGGAATCAGAACTCCCTAAAACCCAGTCAACAAAAAGGTGCCAATGAAAACTTGAACAGTTGCAATAATCACTATGCGTAAGCAGGATCAAACAGCTAATTTGAAATATGGAATCAGAACTCCCTAAAACCCAGTCAACAAAAAGGTGCCAATGAAAACTTGAACAGTTGCAGTAAATCACTATGCGTAAGCAGGATCAAACAGCTAATTTGAAAATTGGAATCAGAACTCCCTAAAACCCAGTCAACAAAAAGGTGCCAATGAAAACTTGAACAGTTGCAGTAAATCACTATGCGTAAGCAGGATCAAACAGCTAATTTGAAATATGGAATCAGAACTCCCTAAAACCCAGTCAACAAAAAGGTGCCAATGAAAACTTGAACAGTAGCAGTAAATCACTATGCGTAAGCAGGATCAAACAGCTAATTTGAAATATGGAATCAGAACTCCCTAAAACCCAGTCAACAAAAAGGTGCCAATGAAAACTTGAACAGTTGCAGTAAATCACTATGCGTAAGCAGGATCAAACAGCTAATTTGAAATATGGAATCAGAACTCCCTAAAACCCAGTCAACAAAAAGGTGCCAATGAAAACTTGAACAGTAGCAGTAAATCACTATGCGTAAGCCGGATCAACCAGCTAATTTGAAATATGGAATCAGAACTCCCTAAAACCCAGTCAACAAAAAGGTGCCAATGAAAACTTGAACAGTAGGAGTAAATCACTATGCGTAAGCAGGATCAAACAGCTAATTTGAAAATTGGAATCAGAACTCCCTAAAACCCAGTCAACAAAAAGGTGCCAATGAAAACTTGAACAGTTACAGTAAATCACTATGCGTAAGCAGGATCAAACAGCTAATTTGAAATATGGAATCAGAACTCCCTAAAACCCAGTCAACAAAAAGGTGCCAATGAAAACTTGAACAGTTGCAGTAAATCACTATGCGTAAGCAGGATCAAACAGCTAATTTGAAATATGGAATCAGAACTCCCTAAAACCCAGTCAACAAAAAGGTGCCAATGAAAACTTGAACAGTAGCAGTAAATCACTATGCGTAAGCAGGATCAAACAGCTAATTTGAAATATGGAATCAGAACTCCCTAAAACCCAGTCAACAAAAAGGTGCCAATGAAAACTTGAACAGTTGCAATAATCACTATGCGTAAGCAGGATCAAACAGCTAATTTGAAATATGGAATCAGAACTCCCTAAAACCCAGTCAACAAAAAGGTGCCAATGAAAACTTGAACAGTTGCAGTAAATCACTATGCGTAAGCAGGATCAAACAGCTAATTTGAAAATTGGAATCAGAACTCCCTAAAACCCAGTCAACAAAAAGGTGTCAATGAAAACTTGAACAGTTGCAGTAAATCACTATGCGTAAGCAGGATCAAACAGCTAATTTGAAATATGGAATCAGAACTCCCTAAAACCCAGTCAACAAAAAGGTGCCAATGAAAACTTGAACAGTAGCAGTAAATCACTATGCGTAAGCAGGATCAAACAGCTAATTTGAAATATGGAATCAGAACTCCCTAAAACCCAGTCAACAAAAAGGTGCCAATGAAAACTTTAACAGTAGCAGTAAATCACTATGAAAAAGCAGGATCAAATAGCTAATTTAAAATATAGAATCAGAACTACCTAAAACCCATTCAACGAAAAAATAACAGTTGCAGTAAATCACTATGCCAAAGCAGGATCAAATAGCTAATTTAAAATATGGAATCAGAACTCCCTAAAACTTAGTCAATGAAAACTTTAACAGTAGAAGTAAATAATTAAGCACAAGCAGGATCAAAAAACTAATTTAAAATATGGAATCAGAACTCCCTAAAACCCAGTCAACAAAAATGTGCTAATGAAAACTTTTACAGTAGCAGTAAATCACTATGAAAAAGCAGGATCAAATAGCTAATTTAAAATATAGAATTAGAACTACCTAAAACCCATTCAATGAAAAAATAACAGTTGCAGTAAATCACTATGCGTAAGCAGGATCAAACAGCTAATCTGAAATATGGAATCAGAACTCCCTAAAACCCAGTCAACAAAATGGTGCCAATGAAAACTTGAACAGTAGCAGTAAATCACTATGCGTAAGCAGGATCAAACAGCTAATTTGAAATATGGAATCAGAACTCCCTAAAACCCAGTCAACAAAAAGGTGCCAATGAAAACTTGAACAGTAGCAGTAAATCACTATGCGTAAGCAGGATCAAACAGCTAATTTGAAATATGGAATCAGAACTCCCTAAAACCCAGTCAACAAAAAGGTGCCAATGAAAACTTGAACAGTAGGAGTAAATCACTATGCGTAATCAGGATCGAACAGCTAATTTGAAATATGGAATCAGAACTCCCAAAAACCCAGTCAACAAAAAGTTGCCAATGAAAACTTGAACAGTAGCAGTAAATCACTATGCGTAAGCAGGATCAAACAGCTAATTTGAAATATGGAATCAGAACTCCCTAAAACCCAGTCAACAATAAGGTCCCAATGAAAACTTGAACAGTAGCAGTAAATCACTATGCGTAAGCAGGATCAAACAGCTAATTTGAAATATGGAATCAGAACTCCCTAAAACCCAGTCAACAATAAGGTGCCAATGAAAACTTGAACAGTTGCAGTAAATCACTATGCGTAAGCAGAATCAAACAGCTAATTTGAAATATGGAATCAGAACTCACTTAAACCCAGTCCATGAAAACTTTAACAGTAGAAGTAAATAATTAAGCGCAAGCAGGATCAAAAAACTAATTTAAAATATAGAATCAGAACTACCTAAAACCCATTCAATGAAAAAATAACAGTAGCAGTAAATCACTATGCCAAAGCAGGATCAAATAGCTAATTTAAAACATGGAATCAGAACTCCCTAAAACCCAGTCAACAAAAAGGTGCCAATGAAAACTTGAACAGTAGCAGTAAATCACTATGCGTAAGCAGGATCAAACAGCTAATTTGAAATATGGAATCAGAACTCCCTAAAACCCAGTCTACAAAAAGGTGCCAATGAAAACTTGAACAGTAGGAGTAAATCACTATGCGTAAGCAGGATCAAACAGCTAATTTGAAATATGGAATCAGAACTCCCTAAAACCCAGTCAACAAAAAGGTGCCAATGAAAACTTGAACAGTAGGAGTAAATCACTATGCGTAAGCAGGATCAAACAGCTAATTTGAAAATTGGAATTAGAACTCCCTAAAACCCAGTCAACAAAAAGGTGCCAATGAAAACTTGCACAGTTGCAGTAAATCACTATGCGTAAGCAGGATCAAACAGCTAATTTGAAATATGGAATCAGAACTCCCTAAAACCCAGTCAACAAAAAGGTGCCAATGAAAACTTGAACAGTAGCAGTAAATCACTATGCGTAAGCAGGATCAACCAGCTAATTTGAAATATGGAATCAGAACTCCCTAAAACCAAGTCAACAAAAAGGTGCCAATGAAAACTTGAACAGTTGCAGTAAATCACTATGCGTAAGCAGGATAAAACAGCTAATTTGAAATATGGAATCAGAACTCCCTAAAACCCAGTCAACAAAAAGGTGCCAATGAAAACTTGAACAGTAGCAGTAAATCACTATGCGTAAGCAGGATCAAACAGCTAATTTAAAATATGGAATCAGAACTCCCTAAAACCCAGTCAACAAAAAGGTGCCAATGAAAACTTGAACAGTAGGAGTAAATCACTATGCGTAAGCAGGATCAAACAGCTAATTTGAAAAATGGAATCAGAACTCCCTAAAACAAAGTCAACAAAAAGGTGCCAATGAAAACTTGAACAGTTGCAGTAAATCACTATGCGTAAGCAGGATCAAACAGCTAATTTGAAATATGGAATCAAAACTCCCTAAAACCCAGTCAACAAAAAGGTGCCAATGAAAACTTGAACAGTTGCAGTAAATCACTATGCGTAAGCAGGATCAAACAGCTAATTTGAAATATGGAATCAGAACTCCCAAAAACCCAGTCAACAAAAAGGTGCCAATGAAAACTTGAACAGTTGCAGTAAATCACTATGCGTAAGCACGATCAAACAGCTAATTTGAAATATGGAATCAGAACTCCCTAAAACCCAGTCAACAAAAAGGTGCCAATGAAAACTTGAACAGTAGCAGTAAATCACTATGCGTAAGCCGGATCAACCAGCTAATTTGAAATATGGAATCAGAACTCCCTAAAACCCAGTCAACAAAAAGGTGCCAATGAAAACTTGAAGAGTAGGAGTAAATCACTATGCGTAAGCAGGATCAAACAGCTAATTTGAAAATTGGAATCAGAACTCCCTAAAACCCAGTCAACAAAAAGGTGCCAATGAAAACTTGAACAGTTGCAGTAAATCACTATGCGTAAGCAGGATCAAACAGCTAATTTGAAATATGGAATCAGAACTCCCTAAAACCCAGTCAACAAAAAGGTGCCAATGAAAACTTGAACAGTTGCAGTAAATCACTATGCGTAAGCAGGATCAAACAGCTAATTTGAAATATGGAATCAGAACTCCCTAAAACCCAGTCAACAAAAAGGTGCCAATGAAAACTTGAACAGTAGCAGTAAATCACTATGCGTAAGCAGGATCAAACAGCTAATTTGAAATATGGAATCAGAACTCCCTAAAACCCAGTCAACAAAAAGGTGCCAATGAAAACTTGAACAGTTGCAATAATCACTATGCGTAAGCAGGATCAAACAGCTAATTTGAAATATGGAATCAGAACTCCCTAAAACCCAGTCAACAAAAAGGTGCCAATGAAAACTTGAACAGTTGCAGTAAATCACTATGCGTAAGCAGGATCAAACAGCTAATTTGAAAATTGGAATCAGAACTCCCTAAAACCCAGTCAACAAAAAGGTGCCAATGAAAACTTGAACAGTTGCAGTAAATCACTATGCGTAAGCAGGATCAAACAGCTAATTTGAAATATGGAATCAGAACTCCCTAAAACCCAGTCAACAAAAAGGTGCCAATGAAAACTTGAACAGTTGCAGTAAATCACCATGCGTAAGCAGGATCAAACAGCTAATTTGAAATATGGAATCAGAACTCCCTAAAACCCAGTCAACAAAAAGGTGCCAATGAAAACTTGAACAGTAGCAGTAAATCACTATGCGTAAGCAGGATCAAACAGCTAATTTGAAATATGGAATCAGAACTCCCTAAAACCCAGTCAACAAAAAGGTGCCAATGAAAACTTGAACAGTTGCAATAATCACTATGCGTAAGCAGGATCAAACAGCTAATTTGAAATATGGAATCAGAACTCCCTAAAACCCAGTCAACAAAAAGGTGCCAATGAAAACTTGAACAGTTGCAGTAAATCACTATGCGTAAGCAGGATCAAACAGCTAATTTGAAAATTGGAATCAGAACTCCCTAAAACCCAGTCAACAAAAAGGTGCCAATGAAAACTTGAACAGTTGCAGTAAATCACTATGCGTAAGCAGGATCAAACAGCTAATTTGAAATATGGAATCAGAACTCCCTAAAACCCAGTCAACAAAAAGGTGCCAATGAAAACTTGAACAGTAGCAGTAAATCACTATGCGTAAGCAGGATCAAACAGCTAATTTGAAATATGGAATCAGAACTCCCTAAAACCCAGTCAACAAAAAGGTGCCAATGAAAACTTTAACAGTAGCAGTAAATCACTATGAAAAAGCAGGATCAAATAGCTAATTTAAAATATAGAATCAGAACTACCTAAAACCCATTCAACGAAAAAATAACAGTAGCAGTAAATCACTATGCCAAAGCAGGATCAAATAGCTAATTTAAAATATGGAATCAGAACTCCCTAAAACTTAGTCAATGAAAACTTTAACAGTAGAAGTAAATAATTAAGCACAAGCAGGATCAAAAAACTAATTTAAAATATGGAATCAGAACTCCCTAAAACCCAGTCAACAAAAATGTGCTAATGAAAACTTTAACAGTAGCAGTAAATCACTATGAAAAAGCAGGATCAAATAGCTAATTTAAAATATAGAATTAGAACTACCTAAAACCCATTCAATGAAAAAATAACAGTTGCAGTAAATCACTATGCGTAAGCAGGATCAAACAGCTAATCTGAAATATAGTTCTGATTCCATATTTCAAATTAGCTGGTTGATCCTGCTTACGCATAGTGATTTACTGCTACTGTTCAAGTTTTCATTGGCACCTTTTTGTTGACTGGGTTTTAGGGAGTTCTGATTCCATATTTCAAATTAGCTGTTTGATCCTGCTTACGCATAGTGATTTACTGCAACTGTGCAAGTTTTCATTGGCACCTTTTTGTTGACTGGGTTTTAGGGAGTTCTGATTCCATATTTCAAATTAGCTGTTTGATCCTGCTTACGCATAGTGATTTACTCCTACTGTTCAAGTTTTCATTGGCACCTTTTTGTTGACTGGGTTTTAGGGAGTTCTGATTCCATATTTCAAATTAGCTGTTTGATCCTGCTTACGCATAGTGATTTACTGCTACTGTTCAAGTTTTCATTGGCACCTTTTTGTTGACTGGGTTTTAGGGAGTTCTGATTCCATGTTTTAAATTAGCTATTTGATCCTGCTTTGGCATAGTGATTTACTGCTACTGTTATTTTTTCATTGAATGGGTTTTAGGTAGTTCTGATTCTATATTTTAAATTAGTTTTTTGATCCTGCTTGCGCTTAATTATTTACTTCTACTGTTAAAGTTTTCATGGACTGGGTTTAAGTGAGTTCTGATTCCATATTTCAAATTAGCTGTTTGATTCTGCTTACGCATAGTGATTTACTGCAACTGTTCAAGTTTTCATTGGCACCTTTTTGTTGACTGGGTTTTAGGGAGTTCTGATTCCATATTTCAAATTAGCTGTTTGATCCTGCTTATGCATAGTGATTTACTAAAACCCAGTCAACAAAATGGTGCCAATGAAAACTTGAACAGTAGCAGTAAATCACTATGCGTAAGCAGGATCAAACATCTAATTTGAAATATGGAATCAGAACTCCCTAAAACCCAGTCAACAAAAAGGTGCCAATGAAAACTTGAACAGTAGCAGTAAATCACTATGCGTAAGCAGGATCAAACAGCTAATTTGAAATATGGAATCAGAACTCCCTAAAACCCAGTCAACAAAAAGGTGCCAATGAAAACTTGAACAGTAGGAGTAAATCACTATGCGTAATCAGGATCAAACAGCTAATTTGAAATATGGAATCAGAACTCCCTAAAACCCAGTCAACAAAAAGTTGCCAATGAAAACTTGAACAGTAGCAGTAAATCACTATGCGTAAGCAGGATCAAACAGCTAATTTGAAATATGGAATCAGAACTCCCTAAAACCCAGTCAACAATAAGGTGCCAATGAAAACTTGAACAGTAGCAGTAAATCACTATGCATAAGCAGGATCAAACAGCTAATTTGAAATATGGAATCAGAACTCCCTAAAACCCAGTCAACAAAAAGGTGCCAATGAAAACTTGAACAGTTGCAGTAAATCACTATGCGTAAGCAGAATCAAACAGCTAATTTGAAATATGGAATCAGAACTCACTTAAACCCAGTCCATGAAAACTTTAACAGTAGAAGTAAATAATTAAGCGCAAGCAGGATCAAAAAACTAATTTAAAATATAGAATCAGAACTACCTAAAACCCATTCAATGAAAAAATAACAGTAGCAGTAAATCACTATGCCAAAGCAGGATCAAATAGCTAATTTAAAACATGGAATCAGAACTCCCTAAAACCCAGTCAACAAAAAGGTGCCAATGAAAACTTGAACAGTAGCAGTAAATCACTTTGCGTAAGCAGGATCAAACAGCTAATTTGAAATATGGAATCAGAACTCCCTAAAACCCAGTCAACAAAAAGGTGCCAATGAAAACTTGAACAGTAGGAGTAAATCACTATGCGTAAGCAGGATCAAACAGCTAATTTGAAATATGGAATCAGAACTCCCTAAAACCCAGTCAACAAAAAGGTGCCAATGAAAACTTGCACAGTTGCAGTAAATCACTATGCGTAAGCAGGATCAAACAGCTAATTTGAAATATGGAATCAGAACTCCCTAAAACCCAGTCAACAAAAAGGTGCCAATGAAAACTTGAACAGTAGCAGTAAATCACTATGCGTAAGCAGGATCAACCAGCTAATTTGAAATATGGAATCAGAACTCCCTAAAACCAAGTCAACAAAAAGGTGCCAATGAAAACTTGAACAGTAGCAGTAAATCACTATGCGTAAGCAGGATAAAACAGCTAATTTGAAATATGGAATCAGAACTCCCTAAAACCAGTCAAGAAAAAGGTGCCAATGAAAACTTGAACAGTAGCAGTAAATCACTATGCGTAAGCAGGATCAAACAGCTAATTTAAAATATGGAATCAGAACTCCCTAAAACCCAGTCAACAAAAAGGTGCCAATGAAAACTTGAACAGTAGGAGTAAATCACTATGCGTAAGCAGGATCAAACAGATAATTTGAAAAATGGAATCAGAACTCCCTAAAACCCAGTCAACAAAAAGGTGCCAATGAAAACTTGAACAGTTGCAGTAAATCACTATGCGTAAGCAGGATCAAACAGCTAATTTGAAATATGGAATCAAAACTCCCTAAAACCCAGTCAACAAAAAGGTGCCAATGAAAACTTGAACAGTTGCAGTAAATCACTATGCGTAAGCAGGATCAAACAGCTAATTTGAAATATGGAATCAGAACTCCCTAAAACCCAGTCAACAAAAAGGTGCCAATGAAAACTTGAACAGTTGCAGTAAATCACTATGCGTAAGCAGGATCAAACAGCTAATTTGAAATATGGAATCAGAACTCCCTAAAACCCAGTCAACAAAAAGGTGCCAATGAAAACTTGAACAGTAGCAGTAAATCACTATGCGTAAGCCGGATCAACCAGCTAATTTGAAATATGGAATCAGAACTCCCTAAAACCCAGTCAACAAAAAGGTGCCAATGAAAACTTGAACAGTAGGAGTAAATCACTATGCGTAAGCAGGATCAAACAGCTAATTTGAAAATTGGAATCAGAACTCCCTAAAACCCAGTCAACAAAAAGGTGCCAATGAAAACTTGATCAGTTGCAGTAAATCACTATGCGTAAGCAGGATCAAACAGCTAATTTGAAATATGGAATCAGAACTCCCTAAAACCCAGTCAACAAAAAGGTGCCAATGAAAACTTGAACAGTTGCAGTAAATCACTATGCGTAAGCAGGATCAAACAGCTAATTTGAAATATGGAATCAGAACTCCCTAAAACCCAGTCAACAAAAAGGTGCCAATGAAAACTTGAACAGTAGCAGTAAATCACTATGCGTAAGCAGGATCAAACAGCTAATTTGAAATATGGAATCAGAACTCCCTAAAACCCAGTCAACAAAAAGGTGCCAATGAAAACTTGAACAGTTGCAATAATCACTATGCGTAAGCAGGATCAAATAGCTAATTTGAAATATGGAATCAGAACTCCCTAAAACCTAGTCAACAAAAAGGTGCCAATGAAAACTTGAACAGTTGCAGTAAATCACTATGCGTAAGCAGGATCAAACAGCTAATTTGAAAATTGGAATCAGAACTCCCTAAAACCCAGTCAACAAAAAGGTGCCAATGAAAACTTGAACAGTTGCAGTAAATCACTATGCGTAAGCAGGATCAAACAGCTAATTTGAAATATGGAATCAGAACTCCCTAAAACCCAGTCAACAAAAAGGTGCCAATGAAAACTTGAACAGTAGCAGTAAATCACTATGCGTAAGCAGGATCAAACAGCTAATTTGAAATATGGAATCAGAACTCCCTAAAACCCAGTCAACAAAAAGGTGCCAATGAAAACTTTAACAGTAGCAGTAAATCACTATGAAAAAGCAGGATCAAATAGCTAATTTAAAATATAGAATCAGAACTACCTAAAACCCATTCAACGAAAAAATAACAGTAGCAGTAAATCACTATGCCAAAGCAGGATCAAATAGCTAATTTAAAATATGGAATCAGAACTCCCTAAAACTTAGTCAATGAAAACTTTAACAGTAGAAGTAAATAATTAAGCACAAGCAGGATCAAAAAACTAATTTAAAATATGGAATCAGAACTCCCTAAAACCCAGTCAACAAAAATGTGCTAATGAAAACTTTAACAGTAGCAGTAAATCACTATGAAAAAGCAGGATCAAATAGCTAATTTAAAATATAGAATTAGAACTACCTAAAACCCATTCAATAAAAAAATAACAGTTGCAGTAAATCACTATGCGTAAGCAGGATCAAACAGATAATCTGAAATATGGAATCAGAACTCCCTAAAACCCAGTCAACAAAATGGTGCCAATGAAAACTTGAACAGTAGCAGTAAATCACTATGCGTAAGCAGGATCAAACAGCTAATTTGAAATATGGAATCAGAACTCCCTAAAACCCAGTCAACAAAAAGGTGCCAATGAAAACTTGAACAGTAGCAGTAAATCACTATGCGTAAGCAGGATCAAACAGCTAATTTGAAATATGGAATCAGAACTCCCTAAAACCCAGTCAACAAAAAGGTGCCAATGAAAACTTGAACAGTAGGAGTAAATCACTATGCGTAATCAGGATCAAACAGCTAATTTGAAATATGGAATCAGAACTCCCTAAAACCCAGTCAACAAAAAGTTGCCAATGAAAACTTGAACAGTAGCAGTAAATCACTATGCGTAAGCAGGATCAAACAGCTAATTTGAAATATGGAATCAGAACTCCCTAAAACCCAGTCAACAATAAGGTGCCAATGAAAACTTGAAAAGTAGCAGTAAATCACTATGCATAAGCAGGATCAAACAGCTAATTTGAAATATGGAATCAGAACTCCCTAAAACCCAGTCAACAAAAAGGTGCCAATGAAAACTTGAACAGTTGCAGTAAATCACTATGCGTAAGCAGAATCAAACAGCTAATTTGAAATATGGAATCAGAACTCACTTAAACCCAGTCCATGAAAACTTTAACAGTAGAAGTAAATAATTAAGCGCAAGCAGGATCAAAAAACTAATTTAAAATATAGAATCAGAACTACCTAAAACCCATTCAATGAAAAAATAACAGTAGCAGTAAATCACTATGCCAAAGCAGGATCAAATAGCTAATTTAAAACATGGAATCAGAACTCCCTAAAACCCAGTCAACAAAAAGGTGCCAATGAAAACTTGAACAGTAGCAGTTAATCACTATGCGTAAGCAGGATCAAACAGCTAATTTGAAATATGGAATCAGAACTCCCTAAAACCCAGTCAACAAAAAGGTGCCAATGAAAACTTGAACAGTAGGAGTAAATCACTATGCGTAAGCAGGATCAAACAGCTAATTTGAAATATGGAATCAGAACTCCCTAAAACCCAGTCAACAAAAAGGTGCCAATGAAAACTTGCACAGTTGCAGTAAATCACTATGCGTAAGCAGGATCAAACAGCTAATTTGAAATATGGAATCAGAACTCCCTAAAACCCAGTCAACAAAAAGGTGCCAATGAAAACTTGAACAGTAGGAGTAAATCACTATGCGTAAGCAGGATCAAACAGCTAATTTGAAAATTGGAATCAGAACTCCCTAAAACCCAGTCAACAAAAAGGTGCCAATGAAAACTTGAACAGTTGCAGTAAATCACTATGCGTAAGCAGGATCAAACAGCTAATTTGAAATATGGAATCAGAACTCCCTAAAACCCAGTCAACAAAAAGGTGCCAATGAAAACTTGAACAGTTGCAGTAAATCACTATGCGTAAGCAGGATCAAACAGCTAATTTGAAAATTGGAATCAGAACTCCCTAAAACCCAGTCAACAAAAAGGTGCCAATGAAAACTTGAACAGTTGCAGTAAATCACTATGCGTAAGCAGGATCAAACAGCTAATTTGAAATATGGAATCAGAACTCCCTAAAACCCAGTCAACAAAAAGGTGCCAATGAAAACTTGAACAGTTGCAGTAAATCACTATGCGTAAGCAGGATCAAACAGCTAATTTGAAATATGGAATCAGAACTCCCTAAAACCCAGTCAACAAAAAGGTGCCAATGAAAACTTGAACAGTAGCAGTAAATCACTATGCGTAAGCAGGATCAAACAGCTAATTTGAAATATGGAATCAGAACTCCCTAAAACCCAGTCAACAAAAAGGTGCCAATGAAAACTTGAACAGTTGCAATAATCACTATGCGTAAGCAGGATCAAACAGCTAATTTGAAATATGGAATCAGAACTCCCTAAAACCCAGTCAACAAAAAGGTGCCAATGAAAACTTGAACAGTTGCAGTAAATCACTATGCGTAAGCAGGATCAAACAGCTAATTTGAAAATTGGAATCAGAACTCCCTAAAACCCAGTCAACAAAAAGGTGCCAATGAAAACTTGAACAGTTGCAGTAAATCACTATGCGTAAGCAGGATCAAACAGCTAATTTGAAATATGGAATCAGAACTCCCTAAAACCCAGTCAACAAAAAGGTGCCAATGAAAACTTGAACAGTAGCAGTAAATCACTATGCGTAAGCAGGATCAAACAGCTAATTTGAAATATGGAATCAGAACTCCCTAAAACCCAGTCAACAAAAAGTTGCCAATGAAAACTTGAACAGTAGCAGTAAATCACTATGCGTAAGCAGGATCAAACAGCTAATTTGAAATATGGAATCAGAACTCCCTAAAACCCAGTCAACAATAAGGTGCCAATGAAAACTTGAACAGTAGCAGTAAATCACTATGCGTAAACAGAATCAAACAGCTAATTTGAAATATGGAATCAGAACTCCCTAAAACCCAGTCAACAATAAGGTGCCAATGAAAACTTGAACAGTTGCAGTAAATCACTATGCGTAAGCAGAATCAAACAGCTAATTTGAAATATGGAATCAGAACTCACTTAAACCCAGTCCATGAAAACTTTAACAGTAGAAGTAAATAATTAAGCGCAAGCAGGATCAAAAAACTAATTTAAAATATAGAATCAGAACTACCTAAAACCCATTCAATGAAAAAATAACAGTAGCAGTAAATCACTATGCCAAAGCAGGATCAAATAGCTAATTTAAAACATGGAATCAGAACTCCCTAAAACCCAGTCAACAAAAAGGTGCCAATGAAAACTTGAACAGTAGCAGTAAATCACTATGCGTAAGCAGGATCAAACAGCTAATTTGAAATATGGAATCAGAACTCCCTAAAACCCAGTCAACAAAAAGGTGCCAATGAAAACTTGAACAGTTGCAGTAAATCACTATGCGTAAGCAGGATCAAACAGCTAATTTGAAATATGGAATCAGAACTCCCTAAAACCCAGTCAACAAAAAGGTGCCAATGAAAACTTGAACAGTAGCAGTAAATCACTATGCGTAAGCCGGATCAACCAGCTAATTTGAAATATGGAATCAGAACTCCCTAAAACCCAGTCAACAAAAAGGTGCCAATGAAAACTTGAACAGTAGGAGTAAATCACTATGCGTAAGCAGGATCAAACAGCTAATTTGAAAATTGGAATCAGAACTCCCTAAAACCCAGTCAACAAAAAGGTGCCAATGAAAACTTGAACAGTTGCAGTAAATCACTATGCGTAAGCAGGATCAAACAGCTAATTTGAAATATGGAATCAGAACTCCCTAAAACCCAGTCAACAAAAAGGTGCCAATGAAAACTTGAACAGTTGCAGTAAATCACTATGCGTAAGCAGGATCAAACAGCTAATTTGAAATATGGAATCAGAACTCCCTAAAACCCAGTCAACAAAAAGGTGCCAATGAAAACTTGAACAGTAGCAGTAAATCACTATGCGTAAGCAGGATCAAACAGCTAATTTGAAATATGGAATCAGAACTCCCTAAAACCCAGTCAACAAAAAGGTGCCAATGAAAACTTGAACAGTTGCAGTAAATCACTATGCGTAAGCAGGATCAAACAGCTAATTTGAAATATGGAATCAGAACTCCCTAAAACCCAGTCAACAAAAAGGTGCCAATGAAAACTTGAACAGTAGCAGTAAATCACTATGCGTAAGCAGGATCAAACAGCTAATTTGAAATATGGAATCAGAACTCCCTAAAACCCAGTCAACAAAAAGGTGCCAATGAAAACTTGAACAGTTGCAATAATCACTATGCGTAAGCAGGATCAAACAGCTAATTTGAAATATGGAATCAGAACTCCCTAAAACCCAGTCAACAAAAAGGTGCCAATGAAAACTTGAACAGTTGCAGTAAATCACTATGCGTAAGCAGGATCAAACAGCTAATTTGAAAATTGGAATCAGAACTCCCTAAAACCCAGTCAACAAAAAGGTGCCAATGAAAACTTGAACAGTTGCAGTAAATCACTATGCGTAAGCAGGATCAAACAGCTAATTTGAAATATGGAATCAGAACTCCCTAAAACCCAGTCAACAAAAAGGTGCCAATGAAAACTTTAACAGTAGCAGTAAATCACTATGCGTAAGCAGGATCAAACAGCTAATTTGAAATATGGAATCAGAACTCCCTAAAACCCAGTCAACAAAAAGGTGCCAATGAAAACTTGAACAGTTGCAGTAAATCACTATGCGTAAGCAGGATCAAACAGCTAATTTGAAATATGGAATCAGAACTCCCTAAAACCCAGTCAACAAAAAGGTGCCAATGAAAACTTGAACAGTAGCAGTAAATCACTATGCGTAAGCCGGATCAACCAGCTAATTTGAAATATGGAATCAGAAATCCCTAAAACCCAGTCAACAAAAAGGTGCCAATGAAAACTTGAACAGTAGGAGTAAATCACTATGCGTAAGCAGGATCAAACAGCTAATTTGATAATTGGAATCAGAACTCCCTAAAACCCAGTCAACAAAAAGGTGCCAATGAAAACTTGAACAGTAGCAGTAAATCACTATGCGTAAGCAGGATCAAACAGCTAATTTGAAATATGGAATCAGAACTCCCTAAAACCCAGTCAACAAAAAGGTGCCAATGAAAACTTGAACAGTTGCAGTAAATCACTATGCGTAAGCAGGATCAAACAGCTAATTTGAAATATGGAATCAGAACTCCCTAAAACCCAGTCAACAAAAAGGTACCAATGAAAACTTGAACAGTAGCAGTTAATCACTATGCGTAAGCAGGATCAAACAGCTAATTTGAAATATGGAATCAGAACTCCCTAAAACCCAGTCAACAAAAAGGTGGCAATGAAAACTTGAACAGTTGCAATAATCACTATGCGTAAGCAGGATCAAACAGCTAATTTGAAATATGGAATCAGAACTCCCTAAAACCCAGTCAACAAAAAGGTGCCAATGAAAACTTGAACAGTTGCAGTAAATCACTATGCGTAAGCAGGATCAAACAGCTAATTTGAAAATTGGAATCAGAACTCCCTAAAACCCAGTCAACAAAAAGGTGCCAATGAAAACTTTAACAGTAGCAGTAAATCACTATGAAAAAGCAGGATCAAATAGCTAATTTAAAATATAGAATCAGAACTACCTAAAACCCATTCAACGAAAAAATAACAGTAGCAGTAAATCACTATGCCAAAGCAGGATCAAATAGCTAATTTAAAATATGGAATCAGAACTCCCTAAAACTTAGTCAATGAAAACTTTAACAGTAGAAGTAAATAATTAAGCACAAGCAGGATCAAAAAACTAATTTAAAATATGGAATCAGAACTCCCTAAAACCCAGTCAACAAAAATGTGCTAATGAAAACTTTAACAGTAGCAGTAAATCACTATGAAAAAGCAGGATCAAATAGCTAATTTAAAATATAGAATTAGAACTACCTAAAACCCATTCAATGAAAAAATAACAGTTGCAGTAAATCACTATGCGTAAGCAGGATCAAACAGCTAATCTGAAATATGGAATCAGAACTCCCTAAAACCCAGTCAACAAAATGGTGCCAATGAAAACTTGAACAGTAGCAGTAAATCACTATGCGTAAGCAGGATCAAACAGCTAATTTGAAATATGGAATCAGAACTCCCTAAAACCCAGTCAACAAAAAGGTGCCAATGAAAACTTGAACAGTAGCAGTAAATCACTATGCGTAAGCAGGATCAAACAAGCTAATTTGAAATATGGAATCAGAACTCCCTAAAACCCAGTCAACAAAAAGGTGCCAATGAAAACTTGAACAGTAGGAGTAAATCACTATGCGTAATCAGGATCGAACAGCTAATTTGAAATATGGAATCAGAACTCCCTAAAACCCAGTCAACAAAAAGTTGCCAATGAAAACTTGAACAGTAGCAGTAAATCACTATGCGTAAGCAGGATCAAACAGCTAATTTGAAATATGGAATCAGAACTCCCTAAAACCCAGTCAACAAAAAGGTGCCAATGAAAACTTGAACAGTAGGAGTAAATCACTATGCGTAAGCAGGATCAAACAGCTAATTTGAAATATGGAATCAGAACTCCCTAAAACCCAGTCAACAAAAAGGTGCCAATGAAAACTTGAACAGTAGCAGTAAATCACTATGCGTAAGCAGGATCAACCAGCTAATTTGAAATATGGAATCAGAACTCCCTAAAACCAAGTCAACAAAAAGGTGCCAATGAAAACTTGAACAGTAGCAGTAAATCACTATGCGTAAGCAGGATAAAACAGCTAATTTGAAATATGGAATTAGAACTCCCTAAAACCCAGTCAACAAAAAGGTGCCAATGAAAACTTGAACAGTAGCAGTAAATCACTATGCGTAAGCAGGATCAAACAGCTAATTTAAAATATGGAATCAGAACTCCCTAAAACCCAGTCAACAAAAAGGTGCCAATGAAAACTTGAACAGTAGGAGTAAATCACTATGCGTAAGCAGGATCAAACAGCTAATTTGAAATATGGAATCAGAACTCACTTAAACCCAGTCCATGAAAACTTTAACAGTAGAAGTAAATAATTAAGCGCAAGCAGGATCAAAAAACTAATTTAAAATATAGAATCAGAACTACCTAAAACCCATTCAATGAAAAAATAACAGTAGCAGTAAATCACTATGCCAAAGCAGGATCAAATAGCTAATTTAAAACATGGAATCAGAACTCCCTAAAACCCAGTCAACAAAAAGGTGCCAATGAAAACTTGAACAGTAGCAGTAAATCACTATGCGTAAGCAGGATCAAACAGCTAATTTGAAATATGGAATCAGAACTCCCTAAAACCCAGTCAACAAAAAGGTGCCAATGAAAACTTGAACAGTAGGAGTAAATCACTATGCGTAAGCAGGATCAAACAGCTAATTTGAAATATGGAATCAGAACTCCCTAAAACCCAGTCAACAAAAAGGTGCCAATGAAAACTTGAACAGTAGGAGTAAATCACTATGCGTAAGCAGGATCAAACAGCTAATTTGAAAATTGGAATTAGAACTCCCTAAAACCCAGTCAACAAAAAGGTGCCAATGAAAACTTGAACAGTTGCAGTAAATCACTATGCGTAAGCAGGATCAAACAGCTAATTTGAAAATTGGAATCAGAACTCCCTAAAACCCAGTCAACAAAAAGGTGCCAATGAAAACTTGAACAGTAGGAGTAAATCACTATGCGTAAGCAGGATCAAACAGCTAATTTGAAATATGGAATCAGAACTCCCTAAAACCCAGTCAACAAAAAGGTGCCAATGAAAACTTGAACAGTTGCAGTAAATCACTATGCGTAAGCAGGATCAAACAGCTAATTTGAAATATGGAATCAGAACTCCCTAAAACCCAGTCAACAAAAAGGTGCCAATGAAAACTTGAACAGTAGCAGTAAATCACTATGCGTAAGCAGGATCAACCAGCTAATTTGAAATATGGAATCAGAACTCCCTAAAACCAAGTCAACAAAAAGGTGCCAATGAAAACTTGAACAGTAGCAGTAAATCACTATGCGTAAGCAGGATAAAACAGCTAATTTGAAATATGGAATCAGAACTCCCTAAAACCCAGTCAACAAAAAGGTGCCAATGAAAACTTGAACAGTAGCAGTAAATCACTATGCGTAAGCAGGATCAAACAGCTAATTTAAAATATGGAATCAGAACTCCCTAAAACCCAGTCAACAAAAAGGTGCCAATGAAAACTTGAACAGTAGGAGTAAATCACTATGCGTAAGCAGGATCAAACAGCTAATTTGAAAAATGGAATCAGAACTCCCTAAAACCCAGTCAACAAAAAGGTGCCAATGAAAACTTGAACAGTTGCAGTAAATCACTATGCGTAAGCAGGATCAAACAGCTAATTTGAAATATGGAATCAAAACTCCCTAAAACCCAGTCAACAAAAAGGTGCCAATGAAAACTTGAACAGTTGCAGTAAATCACTATGCGTAAGCAGGATCAAACAGCTAATTTGAAATATGGAATCAGAACTCCCTAAAACCCAGTCAACAAAAAGGTGCCAATGAAAACTTGAACAGTTGCAGTAAATCACTATGCGTAAGCAGGATCAAACAGCTAATTTGAAATATGGAATCAGAACTCCCTAAAACCCAGTCAACAAAAAGGTGCCAATGAAAACTTGAACAGTAGCAGTAAATCACTATGCGTAAGCCGGATCAACCAGCTAATTTGAAATATGGAATCAGAACTCCCTAAAACCCAGTCAACAAAAAGGTGCCAATGAAAACTTGAACAGTAGGAGTAAATCACTATGCGTAAGCAGGATCAAACAGCTAATTTGAAAATTGGAATCAGAACTCCCTAAAACCCAGTCAACAAAAAGGTGCCAATGAAAACTTGAACAGTTGCAGTAAATCACTATGCGTAAGCAGGATCAAACAGCTAATTTGAAATATGGAATCAGAACTCCCTAAAACCCAGTCAACAAAAAGGTGCCAATGAAAACTTGAACAGTTGCAGTAAATCACTATGCGTAAGCAGGATCAAACAGCTAATTTGAAATATGGAATCAGAACTCCCTAAAACCCAGTCAACAAAAAGGTGCCAATGAAAACTTGAACAGTAGCAGTAAATCACTATGCGTAAGCAGGATCAAACAGCTAATTTGAAATATGGAATCAGAACTCCCTAAAACCCAGTCAACAAAAAGGTGCCAATGAAAACTTGAACAGTTGCAATAATCACTATGCGTAAGCAGGATCAAACAGCTAATTTGAAATATGGAATCAGAACTCCCTAAAACCCAGTCAACAAAAAGGTGCCAATGAAAACTTGAACAGTTGCAGTAAATCACTATGCGTAAGCAGGATCAAACAGCTAATTTGAAAATTGGAATCAGAACTCCCTAAAACCCAGTCAACAAAAAGGTGCCAATGAAAACTTGAACAGTTGCAGTAAATCACTATGCGTAAGCAGGATCAAACAGCTAATTTGAAATATGGAATCAGAACTCCCTAAAACCCAGTCAACAAAAAGGTGCCAATGAAAACTTTAACAGTAGCAGTAAATCACTATGCGTAAGCAGGATCAAACAGCTAATTTGAAATATGGAATCAGAACTCCCTAAAACCCAGTCAACAAAAAGGTGCCAATGAAAACTTTAACAGTAGCAGTAAATCACTATGAAAAAGCAGGATCAAATAGCTAATTTAAAATATAGAATCAGAACTACCTAAAACCCATTCAACGAAAAAATAACAGTAGCAGTAAATCACTATGCCAAAGCAGGATCAAATAGCTAATTTAAAATATGGAATCAGAACTCCCTAAAACTTAGTCAATGAAAACTTTAACAGTAGAAGTAAATAATTAAGCACAAGCAGGATCAAAAAACTAATTTAAAATATGGAATCAGAACTCCCTAAAACCCAGTCAACAAAAATGTGCTAATGAAAACTTTAACAGTAGCAGTAAATCACTATGAAAAAGCAGGATCAAATAGCTAATTTAAAATATAGAATTAGAACTACCTAAAACCCATTCAATGAAAAAATAACAGTTGCAGTAAATCACTATGCGTAAGCAGGATCAAACAGCTAATCTGAAATATGGAATCAGAACTCCCTAAAACCCAGTCAACAAAATGGTGCCAATGAAAACTTGAACAGTAGCAGTAAATCACTATGCGTAAGCAGGATCAAACAGCTAATTTGAAATATGGAATCAGAACTCCCTAAAACCCAGTCAACAAAAAGGTGCCAATGAAAACATGAACAGTAGCAGTAAATCACTATGCGTAAGCAGGATCAACCAGCTAATTTGAAATATGGAATCAGAACTCCCTAAAACCCAGTCAACAAAAAGGTGCCAATGAAAACTTGAACAGTAGGAGTAAATCACTATGCGTAATCAGGATCAAACAGCTAATTTGAAATATGGAATCAGAACTCCCTAAAACCCAGTCAACAAAAAGTTGCCAATGAAAACTTGAACAGTAGCAGTAAATCACTATGCGTAAGCAGGATCAAACAGCTAATTTGAAATATGGAATCAGAACTCCCTAAAACCCAGTCAACAATAAGGTGCCAATGAAAACTTGAACAGTAGCAGTAAATCACTATGCATAAGCAGGATCAAACAGCTAATTTGAAATATGGAATCAGAACTCCCTAAAACCCAGTCAACAAAAAGGTGCCAATGAAAACTTGAACAGTTGCAGTAAATCACTATGCGTAAGCAGAATCAAACAGCTAATTTGAAATATGGAATCAGAACTCACTTAAACCCAGTCCATGAAAACTTTAACAGTAGAAGTAAATAATTAAGCGCAAGCAGGATCAAAAAACTAATTTAAAATATAGAATCAGAACTACCTAAAACCCATTCAATGAAAAAATAACAGTAGCAGTAAATCACTATGCCAAAGCAGGATCAAATAGCTAATTTAAAACATGGAATCAGAACTCCCTAAAACCCAGTCAACAAAAAGGTGCCAATGAAAACTTGAACAGTAGCAGTAAATCACTATGCGTAAGCAGGATCAAACAGCTAATTTGAAATATGGAATCAGAACTCCCTAAAACCCAGTCAACAAAAAGGTGCCAATGAAAACTTGAACAGTAGGAGTAAATCACTATGCGTAAGCAGGATCAAACAGCTAATTTGAAATATGGAATCAGAACTCCCTAAAACCCAGTCAACAAAAAGGTGCCAATGAAAACTTGCACAGTTGCAGTAAATCACTATGCGTAAGCAGGATCAAACAGCTAATTTGAAATATGGAATCAGAACTCCCTAAAACCCAGTCAACAAAAAGGTGCCAATGAAAACTTGAACAGTAGCAGTAAATCACTATGCGTAAGCAGGATCAACCAGCTAATTTGAAATATGGAATCAGAACTCCCTAAAACCAAGTCAACAAAAAGGTGCCAATGAAAACTTGAACAGTAGCAGTAAATCACTATGCGTAAGCAGGATAAAACAGCTTATTTGAAATATGGAATCAGAACTCCCTAAAACCCAGTCAACATAAAGGTGCCAATGAAAACTTGAACAGTAGCAGTAAATCACTATGCGTAAGCAGGATCAAACAGCTAATTTAAAATATGGAATCAGAACTCCCTAAAACCCAGTCAACAAAAAGGTGCCAATGAAAACTTGAACAGTAGGAGTAAATCACTATGCGTAAGCAGGATCAAACAGCTAATTTGAAAAATGGAATCAGAACTCCCTAAAACCCAGTCAACAAAAAGGTGCCAATGAAAACTTGAACAGTTGCAGTAAATCACTATGCGTAAGCAGGATCAAACAGCTAATTTGAAATATGGAATCAGAACTCCCTAAAACCCAGTCAACAAAAAGGTGCCAATGAAAACTTGAACAGTTGCAGTAAATCACTATGCGTAAGCAGGATCAAACAGCTAATTTGAAATATGGAATCAGAACTCCCTAAAACCCAGTCAACAAAAAGGTGCCAATGAAAACTTGAACAGTTGCAGTAAATCACTATGCGTAAGCAGGATCAAACAGCTAATTTGAAATATGGAATCAGAACTCCCTAAAACCCAGTCAACAAAAAGGTGCCAATGAAAACTTGAACAGTAGCAGTAAATCACTATGCGTAAGCCGGATCAACCAGCTAATTTGAAATATGGAATCAGAACTCCCTAAAACCCAGTCAACAAAAAGGTGCCAATGAAAACTTGAACAGTAGGAGTAAATCACTATGCGTAAGCAGGATCAAACAGCTAATTTGAAAATTGGAATCAGAACTCCCTAAAACCCAGTCAACAAAAAGGTGCCAATGAAAACTTGAACAGTTGCAGTAAATCACTATGCGTAAGCAGGATCAAACAGCTAATTTGAAATATGGAATCAGAACTCCCTAAAACCCAGTCAACAAAAAGGTGCCAATGAAAACTTGAACAGTTGCAGTAAATCACTATGCGTAAGCAGGATCAAACAGCAAATTTGAAATATGGAATCAGAACTCCCTAAAACCCAGTCAACAAAAAGGTGCCAATGAAAACTTGAACAGTAGCAGTAAATCACTATGCGTAAGCAGGATCAAACAGCTAATTTGAAATATGGAATCAGAACTCCCTAAAACCCAGTCAACAAAAAGGTGCCAATGAAAACTTGAACAGTTGCAATAATCACTATGCGTAAGCAGGATCAAACAGCTAATTTGAAATATGGAATCAGAACTCCCTAAAACCCAGTCAACAAAAAGGTGCCAATGAAAACTTGAACAGTTGCAGTAAATCACTATGCGTAAGCAGGATCAAACAGCTAATTTGAAAATTGGAATCAGAACTCCCTAAAACCCAGTCAACAAAAAGGTGCCAATGAAAACTTGAACAGTAGGAGTAAATCACTATGCGTAAGCAGGATCAAACAGCTAATTTGAAATATGGAATCAGAACTCCCTAAAACCCAGTCAACAAAAAGTTGCCAATGAAAACTTGAACAGTAGCAGTAAATCACTATGCGTAAGCAGGATCAAACAGCTAATTTGAAATATGGAATCAGAACTCCCTAAAACCCAGTCAACAAAAAGGTGCCAATGAAAACTTGAACAGTTGCAATAATCACTATGCGTAAGCAGGATCAAACAGCTAATTTGAAATATGGAATCAGAACTCCCTAAAACCCAGTCAACAATAAGGTGCCAATGAAAACTTGAACAGTTGCAGTAAATCACTATGCGTAAGCAGGATCAAACAGCTAATTTGAAATATGGAATCAGAACTCCCTAAAACCCAGTCAACAAAAAGGTGCCAATGAAAACTTGAACAGTTGCAGTAAATCACAATGCGTAAGCAGGATCAAACAGCTAATTTGAAATATGGAATCAGAACTCCCTAAAACCCAGTCAACATAAAGGTGCCAATGAAAACTTGAACAGTTGCAGTAAATCACTATGCGTAAGCAGGATCAAACAGCTAATTTGAAATATGGAATCAGAACTCCCTAAAACCCAGTCAACAAAAAAGTTGCCAATGAAAATTTGAACAGTTGCAGTAAATCACTATGCGTAAGCAGGATCAAACATCAAAGTTGAAATATGGAATCAGAACTTCCTAAAACCCAGTCAACAAAAAGGTGCCAATGAAAACTTTAACAGTAGCAGTAAATCACTATGAAAAAGCAGGATCAAATAGCTAATTTAAAATATAGAATCAGAACTACCTAAAACCCATTCAACGAAAAAATAACAGTAGCAGTAAATCACTATGCCAAAGCAGGATCAAATAGCTAATTTAAAATATGGAATCAGAACTCCCTAAAACTTAGTCAATGAAAAATTTAACAGTAGAAGTAAATAATTAAGCACAAGCAGGATCAAAAAACTAATTTAAAATATGGAATCAGAACTCCCTAAAACCCAGTCAACAAAAATGTGCTAATGAAAACATTAACAGTAGCAGTAAATCACTATGAAAAAGCAGGATCAAAAAGCTAATTTAAAATATAGAATCAGAACTACCTAAAACCCATTCAATGAAAAAATAACAGTTGCAGTAAATCACTATGCGTAAGCAGGATCAAACAGCTAATCTGAAATATGGAATCAGAACTCCCTAAAACCCAGTCAACAAAATGGTGCCAATGAAAACTTGAACAGTAGCAGTAAATCACTATGCGTAAGCAGGATCAAACAGCTAATTTGAAACATGGAATCAGAACTCCCTAAAACCCAGTCAACAAAAAGAGGCCAATGTAAACTTGAACAGTTGCAGTAAATCACTATGCGTAAGCAGGATCAAACAGCTAATTTGAAATACGGAATCAGAACTCCCTAAAACCCAGTCAACAAAAAGGTGCCAATGAAAACTTGAACAGTAGCAGTATATCACTATGCGTAAGCAGGATCAACCAGCTAATTTGAAATATGGAATCAGAACTCCCTAAAACCCAGTCAACAAAAAGGTGCCAATGAAAACTTGAACAGTAGCAGTAAATCACTATGCGTAAGCAGGATCAAACAGCTAATTTGAAATATGGAATCAGAACTCCCTAAAACCCAGTCAACAAAAAGGTGCCAATGAAAACTTGAACAGTAGGAGTAAATCACTATGCGTAATCAGGATCAAACAGCTAATTTGAAATATGGAATCAGAACTCCCTAAAACCCAGTCAACAAAAAGGTGCCAATGAAAACTTGAACAGTTGCAGTAAATCACTATGCGTAAGCAGGATCAAACAGCTAATTTGAAATATGGAATCAGAACTCCCTAAAACCCAGTCAACAAAAAGTTGCCAATGAAAACTTGAACAGTAGCAGTAAATCACTATGCGTAAGCAGGATCAAACAGCTAATTTGAAATATGGAATCAGAACTCCCTAAAACCCAGTCAACAAAAAGGTGCCAATGAAAACTTGAACAGTTGCAATAATCACTATGCGTAAGCAGGATCAAACAGCTAATTTGAAATATGGAATCAGAACTCCCTAAAACCCAGTCAACAAAAAGGTGCCAATGAAAACTTGAACAGTTGCAGTAAATCACTATGCGTAAGCAGGATCAAACAGCTAATTTGAAATATGGAATCAGAACTCCCTAAAACCCAGTCAACAAAAAGGTGCCAATGAAAACTTGAACAGTTGCAGTAAATCACTATGCGTAAGCAGGATCAAACAGCTAATTTGAAATATGGAATCAGAACTCCCTAAAACCCAGTCAACAAAAAGGTGCCAATGAAAACTTGAACAGTAGCAGTAAATCACTATGCGTAAGCAGGATCAACCAGCTAATTTGAAATATGGAATCAGAACTCCCTAAAACCCAGTCAACAAAAAGGTGCCAATGAAAACTTGAACAGTTGCAGTAAATCACTATGCGTAAGCAGGATCAAACAGCTAATTTGAAATATGGAATCAGAACTCCCTAAAACCCAGTCAACAAAAAGTTGCCAATGAAAACTTGAACAGTAGCAGTAAATCACTATGCGTAAGCAGGATCAAACAGCTAATTTGAAATATGGAATCAGAACTCCCTAAAACCCAGTCAACAAAAAGGTGCCAATGAAAACTTGAACAGTTGCAATAATCACTATGCGTAAGCAGGATCAAACAGCTAATTTGAAATATGGAATCAGAACTCCCAAAAACCCAGTCAACAAAAAGGTGCCAATGAAAACTTGAACAGTTGCAGTAAATCACTATGCGTAAGCAGGATCAAACAGCTAATTTGAAATATGGAATCAGAACTCCCTAAAACCCAGTCAACAAAAAGGTGCCAATGAAAACTTGAACAGTTGCAGTAAATCACTATGCGTAAGCAGGATCAAACAGCTAATTTGAAATATGGAATCAGAACTCCCTAAAACCCAGTCAACATAAAGGTGCCAATGAAAACTTGAACAGTTGCAGTAAATCACTATGCGTAAGCAGGATCAAACAGCTAATTTGAAATATGGAATCAGAACTCCCTAAAACCCAGTCAACAAAAAAGTTGCCAATGAAAATTTGAACAGTTGCAGTAAATCACTATGCGTAAGTAGGATCAAACATCAAAGTTGAAATATGGAATCAGAACTTCCTAAAACCCAGTCAACAAAAAGGTGCCAATGAAAACTTTAACAGTAGCAGTAAATCACTATGAAAAAGCAGGATCAAATAGCTAATTTAAAATATAGAATCAGAACTACCTAAAACCCATTCAACGAAAAAATAACAGTAGCAGTAAATCACTATGCCAAAGCAGGATCAAATAGCTAATTTAAAATATGGAATCAGAACTCCCTAAAACTTAGTCAATGAAAAATTTAACAGTAGAAGTAAATAATTAAGCACAAGCAGGATCAAAAAACTAATTTAAAATATGGAATCAGAACTCCCTAAAACTCAGTCAACAAAAATGTGCTAATGAAAACATTAACAGTAGCAGTAAATCACTATGAAAAAGCAGGATCAAAAAGCTAATTTAAAATATAGAATCAGAACTACCTAAAACCCATTCAATGAAAAAATAACAGTTGCAGTAAATCACTATGCGTAAGCAGGATCAAACAGCTAATCTGAAATATGGAATCAGAACTCCCTAAAACCCAGTCAACAATATGGTGCCAATGAAAACTTGAACAGTAGCAGTAAATCACTATGCGTTAGCAGGATCAAACAGCTAATTTGAAATATGGAATCAGAACTCCCTAAAACCCAGTCAACAAAAAGAGGCCAATGTAAACTTGAACAGTTGCAGTAAATCACTATGCGTAAGCAGGATCAAACAGCTAATTTGAAATACGGAATCAGAACTCCCTAAAACCCAGTCAACAAAAAGGTGCCAATGAAAACTTGAACAGTAGCAGTATATCACTATGCGTAAGCAGGATCAACCAGCTAATTTGAAATATGGAATCAGAACTCCCTAAAACCCAGTCAACAAAAAGGTGCCAATGAAAACTTGAACAGTAGCAGTAAATCACTATGCGTAAGCAGGATCAAACAGCTAATTTGAAATATGGAATCAGAACTCCCTAAAACCCAGTCAACAAAAAGGTGCCAATGAAAACTTGAACAGTTGCAATAATCACTATGCGTAAGCAGGATCAAACAGCTAATTTGAAATATGGAATCAGAACTCCCTAAAACCCAGTCAACAAAAAGGTGCCAATGAAAACTTGAACAGTTGCAGTAAATCACTATGCGTAAGCAGGATCAAACAGCTAATTTGAAATATGGAATCAGAACTCCCTAAAACCCAGTCAACAAAAAGGTGCCAATGAAAACTTGAACAGTTGCAGTAAATCACTATGCGTAAGCAGGATCAAACAGCTAATTTGAAATATGGAATCAGAACTCCCTAAAACCCAGTCAACAAAAAGGTGCCAATGAAAACTTGAACAGTAGCAGTAAATCACTATGCGTAAGCAGGATCAACCAGCTAATTTGAAATATGGAATCAGAACTCCCTAAAACCCAGTCAACAAAAAGGTGCCAATGAAAACTTGAACAGTAGGAGTAAATCACTATGCGTAAGCAGGATCAAACAGCTAATTTGAAAATTGGAATCAGAACTCCCTAAAACCCAGTCAACAAAAAGGTGCCAATGAAAACTTGAACAGTTGCAGTAAATCACTATGCGTAAGCAGGATCAAACAGCTAATTTGAAATATGGAATCAGAACTCCCTAAAACCCAGTCAACAAAAAGGTGCCAATGAAAACTTGAACAGTAGCAGTAAATCACTATGCGTAAGCAGGATCAAACAGCTAATTTGAAATATGGAATCAGAACTCCCTAAAACCCAGTCAACAAAAAGGTGCCAATGAAAACTTGAACAGTTGCAATAATCACTATGCGTAAGCAGGATCAAACAGCTAATTTGAAATATGGAATCAGAACTCCCTAAAACCCAGTCAACAAAAAGGTGCCAATGAAAACTTGAACAGTTGCAGTAAATCACTATGCGTAAGCAGGATCAAACAGCTAATTTGAAATATGGAATCAGAACTCCCTAAAACCAAGTCAACAAAAAGGTGCCAATGAAAACTTGAACAGTTGCAGTAAATCACTATGCGTAAGCAGGATCAAACAGCTAATTTGAAATATGGAATCAGAACTCCCTAAAACCCAGTCAACAAAAAGGTGCCAATGAAAACTTGAACAGTTGCAGTAAATCACTATGCGTAAGCAGGATCAAACATCTAATTTGAAATATGGAATCAGAACTTCCTAAAACCCAGTCAACAAAAAGGTGCCAATGAAAACTTTAACAGTAGCAGTAAATCACTATGAAAAAGCAGGATCAAATAGCTAATTTAAAATATAGAATCAGAACTACCTAAAACCCATTCAACGAAAAAATAACAGTAGCAGTAAATCACTATGCCAAAGAAGGATCAAATAGCTAATTTAAAATATGGAATCAGAACTCCCTAAAACTTAGTCAATGAAAACTTTAACAGTAGAAGTAAATAATTAAGCACAAGCAGGATCAAAAAACTAATTTAAAATATGGAATCAGAACTCCCTAAAACCCAGTCAACAAAAATGTGCAAATGAAAACTTTAACAGTAGCAGTAAATCACTATGAAAAAGCTGGATCAAATAGCTAATTTAAAATATAGAATCAGAACTACCTAAAACCCATTCAACGAAAAAATAACAGTAGCAGTAAATCACTAAGCGCAAGCAGGATCAAAAAGCTAATTTAAAATATAGAATCAGAACTACCTAAAACCCATTCAATGAAAAAATAACAGTTGCAGTAAATCACTATGTGTAAGCAGGATCAAACAGCTAATCTGAAATATGGAATCGGAACTCCCTAAAACCCAGTCAACAAAAAGGTGCCAATGAAAACTTGAACAGTAGCAGTAAATCACTATGCGTAAGCAGGATCAAACAGCTAATTTGAAATATGGAATCAGAACTCCCTAAAACCCAGTCAACAAAAAGGTGCCAATGTAAACTTGAACAGTTGCAGTAAATCACTATGCGTAAGCAGGATCAAACAGCTAATTTGAAATACGGAATCAGAACTCCCTAAAACCCAGTCAACAAAAAGGTGCCAATGAAAACTTGAACAGTAGCAGTATATCACTATGCGTAAGCAGGATCAACCAGCTAATTTGAAATATGGAATCAGAACTCCCTAAAACCCAGTCAACAAAAAGGTGCCAATGAAAACTTGAACAGTGGCAGTAAATCACTATGCGTAAGCAGGATCAAACAGCTAATTTGAAATATGGAATCAGAACTCCCTAAAACCCAGTCAACAAAAAGGTGCCAATGAAAACTTTAACAGTAGCAGTAAATCACAATGAAAAAGCAGGATCAAATAGCTAATTTAAAATATAGAATCAGAACTACCTAAAACCCATTCAACGAAAAAATAACAGTAGCAGTAAATCACTATGCCAAATAAGGATCAAATAGCTAATTTAAAATATGGAATCAGAACTCCCTAAAACTTAGTCAATGAAAACTTTAACAGTAGAAGTAAATAATTAAGCACAAGCAGGATCAAAAAACTAATTTAAAATATGGAATCAGAACTCCCTAAAACCCAGTCAACAAAAATGTGCAAATGAAAACTTTAACAGTAGCAGTAAATCACTATGAAAAAGCAGGATCAAATAGCTAATTTAAAATATAGAATCAGAACTACCTAAAACCCATTCAACGAAAAAATAACAGTAGCAGTAAATCACTAAGCGCAAGCAGGATCAAAAAGCTAATTTAAAATATAGAATCAGAACTACCTAAAACCCATTCAATGAAAAAATAACAGTTGCAGTAAATCACTATGCGTAAGCAGGATCAAACAGCTAATCTGAAATATGGAATCAGAACTCCCTAAAACCCAGTCAACAAAAAGGTGCCAATGAAAACTTGAACAGTAGCAGTAAATCACTATGCGTAAGCAGGATCAAACAGCTAATTTGAAATATGGAATCAGAACTCCCTAAAACCCAGTCAACAAAAAGGTGCCAATGAAAACTTGAACAGTAGGAGTAAATCACTATGCGTAATCAGGATCAAACAGCTAATTTGAAATATGGAATCAGAACTCCCTAAAACCCAGTCAACAAAAAGGTGCCAATGAAAACTTGAACAGTAGCAGTAAATCACTATGCGTAAGCAGGATCAAACAGCTAATTTGAAATATGGAATCAGAACTCCCTAAAACCCAGTCAACAAAAAGGTGCCAATGAAAACTTGAACAGTTGCAATAATCACTATGCGTAAGCAGGATCAAACAGCTAATTTGAAATATGGAATCAGAACTCCCTAAAACCCAGTCAACAAAAAGGTGCCAATGAAAACTTGAACAGTTGCAGTAAATCACTATGCGTAAGCAGGATCAAACAGCTAATTTGAAATATGGAATCAGAACTCCCTAAAACCCAGTCAACAAAAAGGTGCCAATGAAAACTTGAACAGTTGCAGTAAATCACTATGCGTAAGCAGGATCAAACAGCTAATTTGAAATATGGAATCAGAACTCCCTAAAACCCAGTCAACAAAAAGGTGCCAATGAAAACTTGAACAGTAGCAGTAAATCACTATGCGTAAGCAGGATCAACCAGCTAATTTGAAATATGGAATCAGAACTCCCTAAAACCCAGTCAACAAAAAGGTGCCAATGAAAACTTGAACAGTAGGAGTAAATCACTATGCGTAAGCAGGATCAAACAGCTAATTTGAAAATTGGAATCAGAACTCCCTAAAACCCAGTCAACAAAAAGGTGCCAATGAAAACTTGAACAGTTGCAGTAAATCACTATGCGTAAGCAGGATCAAACAGCTAATTTGAAATATGGAATCAGAACTCCCTAAAACCCAGTCAACAAAAAGGTGCCAATGAAAACTTGAACAGTTGCAGTAAATCACTATGCGTAAGCAGGATCAAACAGCTAATTTGAAATATGGAATCAGAACTCCCTAAAACCAAGTCAACAAAAAGGTGCCAATGAAAACTTGAACAGTTGCAGTAAATCACTATGCGTAAGCAGGATCAAACAGCTAATTTGAAATATGGAATCAGAACTCCCTAAAACCCAGTCAACAAAAAGGTGCCAATGAAAACTTGAACAGTTGCAGTAAATCACTATGCGTAAGCAGGATCAAACATCTAATTTGAAATATGGAATCAGAACTTCCTAAAACCCAGTCAACAAAAAGGTGCCAATGAAAACTTTAACAGTAGCAGTAAATCACTATGAAAAAGCAGGATCAAATAGCTAATTTAAAATATAGAATCAGAACTACCTAAAACCCATTCAACGAAAAAATAACAGTAGCAGTAAATCACTATGCCAAAGAAGGATCAAATAGCTAATTTAAAATATGGAATCAGAACTCCCAAAACTTAGTCAATGAAAACTTTAACAGTAGAAGTAAATAATTAAGCACAAGCAGGATCAAAAAACTAATTTAAAATATGGAATCAGAACTCCCTAAAACCCAGTCAACAAAAATGTGCAAATGAAAACTTTAACAGTAGCAGTAAATCACTATGAAAAAGCAGGATCAAATAGCTAATTTAAAATATAGAATCAGAACTACCTAAAACCCATTCAACGAAAAAATAACAGTAGCAGTAAATCACTAAGCGCAAGCAGGATCAAAAAGCTAATTTAAAATATAGAATCAGAACTACCTAAAACCCATTCAATGAAAAAATAACAGTTGCAGTAAATCACTATGTGTAAGCAGGATCAAACAGCTAATCTGAAATATGGAATCAGAACTCCCTAAAACCCAGTCAACAAAAAGGTGCCAATGAAAACTTGAACAGTAGCAGTAAATCACTATGAAAAAGCAGGATCAAATAGCTAATTTAAAATATAGAATCAGAACTACCTAAAACCCATTCAACGAAAAAATAACAGTAGCAGTAAATCACTAAGCGCAAGCAGGATCAAACAGCTAATCTGAAATATGGAATCAGAACTCCCTAAAACCCAGTCAACAAAAAGGTGCCAATGAAAACTTGAACAGTAGCAGTAAATCACTATGCGTAAGCAGGATCAAACAGCTAATTTGAAAAATGGAATCAGAACTCCCTAAAACCCAGTCAACAAAAAGGTGCCAATGAAAACTTGAACAGTTGCAGTAAATCACTATGCGTAAGCAGGATCAAACAGCTAATTTGAAATATGGAATCAGAACTCCCTAAAACCCAGTCAACAAAAAGGTGCCAATGAAAACTTGAACAGTTGCAATAATCACTATGCGTAAGCAGGATCAAACAGCTAATTTGAAATATGGAATCAGAACTCCCTAAAACCCAGTCAACAAAAAGGTGCCAATGAAAACTTGAACAGTTGCAGTAAATCACTATGCGTAAGCAGGATCAAACAGCTAATTTGAAATATGGAATCAGAACTCCCTAAAACCCAGTCAACAAAAAGGTGCCAATGAAAACTTGAACAGTTGCAGTAAATCACTATGCGTAAGCAGGATAAAACAGCTAATTTGAAATATGGAATCAGAACTCCCAAAAACCCAGTCAACAAAAAGGTGCCAATGAATACTTGAACAGTAGCAGTAAATCACTATGCGTAAGCAGGATCAAACAGCTAATTTGAAATATGGAATCAGAACTCCCTAAAACCCAGTCAACAAAAAGGTGCCAATGAAAACTTGAACAGTAGGAGTAAATCACTATGCGTAAGCAGGATCAAACAGCTAATTTGAAAATTGGAATCAGAACTCCCTAAAACCCAGTCAACAAAAAGGTGCCAATGAAAACTTGAACAGTTGCAGTAAATCACTATGCGTAAGCAGGATCAAACAGCTAATTTGAAATATGGAATCAGAACTCCCTAAAACCCAGTCAACAAAAAGGTGCCAATGAAAACTTGAACAGTAGCAGTAAATCACTATGCGTAAGCAGGATCAAACAGCTAATTTGAAATATGGAATCAGAACTCCCTAAAACCCAGTCAACAAAAAGGTGCCAATGAAAACTTGAACAGTTGCAATAATCACTATGCGTAAGCAGGATCAAACAGCTAATTTGAAATATGGAATCAGAACTCCCTAAAACCCAGTCAACAAAAAGGTGCCAATGAAAACTTGAACAGTTGCAGTAAATCACTATGCGTAAGCAGGATCAAACAGCTAATTTGAAATATGGAATCAGAACTCCCTAAAACCCAGTCAACAAAAAGGTGCCAATGAAAACTTGAACAGTAGCAGTAAATCACTATGCGTAAGCACGATCAAACAGCTAATTTGAAATATGGAATCAGAATTCCCTAAAACCCAGTCAACAAAAAGGTGCCAATGAAAACTTGAACAGTTGCAATAATCACTATGCGTAAGCAGGATCAAACAGCTAATTTGAAATATGGAATCAGAACTCCCTAAAACCCAGTCAACAATAAGGTGCCAATGAAAACTTGAACAGTTGCAGTAAATCACTATGCGTAAGCAGGATCAAACAGCTAATTTGAAATATGTGGAATCAGAATTCCCTAAAACCCAGTCAACAAAAAGGTGCCAATGAAAACTTGAACAGTTGCAATAATCACTATGCGTAAGCAGGATCAAACAGCTAATTTGAAATATGGAATCAGAACTCCCTAAAACCCAGTCAACAATAAGGTGCCAATGAAAACTTGAACAGTTGCAGTAAATCACTATGCGTAAGCAGGATCAAACAGCTAATTTGAAATATGGAATCAGAACTCCCTAAAACCCAGTCAACAAAAAAGTTGCCAATGAAAATTTGAACAGTTGCAGTAAATCACTATGCGTAAGCAGGATCAAACATCAAAGTTGAAATATGGAATCAGAACTTCCTAAAACCCAGTCAACAAAAAGGTGCCAATGAAAACTTTAACAGTAGCAGTAAATCACTATGAAAAAGCAGGATCAAATAGCTAATTTAAAATATAGAATCAGAACTACCTAAAACCCATTCAACGAAAAAATAACAGTAGCAGTAAATCACTATGCCAAAGCAGGATCAAATAGCTAATTTAAAATATGGAATCAGAACTCCCTAAAACTTAGTCAATGAAAAATTTAACAGTAGAAGTAAATAATTAAGCACAAGCAGGATCAAAAAACTAATTTAAAATATGGAATCAGAACTCCCTAAAACCCAGTCAACAAAAATGTGCTAATGAAAACTTTAACAGTAGCAGTAAATCACTATGAAAAAGCAGGATCAAAAAGCTAATTTAAAATATAGAATCAGAACTACCTAAAACCCATTCAATGAAAAAATAACAGTTGCAGTAAATCACTATGCGTAAGCAGGATCAAACAGCTAATCTGAAATATGGAATCAGAACTCCCTAAAACCCAGTCAACAAAATGGTGCCAATGAAAACTTGAACAGTAGCAGTAAATCACTATGCGTAAGCAGGATCAAACAGCTAATTTGAAATATGGAATCAGAACTCCCTAAAACCCAGTCAACAAAAAGAGGCCAATGTAAACTTGAACAGTTGCAGTAAATCACTATGCGTAAGCAGGATCAAACAGCTAATTTGAAATATGGAATCAGAACTCCCTAAAACCCAGTCAACAAAAAGGTGCCAATGAAAACTTGAACAGTAGCAGTATATCACTATGCGTAAGCAGGATCAACCAGCTAATTTGAAATATGGAATCAGAACTCCCTAAAACCCAGTCAACAAAAAGGTGCCAATGAAAACTTGAACAGTAGCAGTAAATCACTATGCGTAAGCAGGATCAAACAGCTAATTTGAAATATGGAATCAGAACTCCCTAAAACCCAGTCAACAAAAAGGTGCCAATGAAAACTTGAACAGTAGGAGTAAATCACTATGCGTAATCAGGATCAAACAGCTAATTTGAAATATGGAATCAGAACTCCCTAAAACCCAGTCAACAAAAAGGTGCCAATGAAAACTTGAACAGTTGCAGTAAATCACTATGCGTAAGCAGGATCAAACAGCTAATTTGAAATATGGAATCAGAACTCCCTAAAACCCAGTCAACAAAAAGTTGCCAATGAAAACTTGAACAGTAGCAGTAAATCACTATGCGTAAGCAGGATCAAACAGCTAATTTGAAATATGGAATCAGAACTCCCTAAAACCCAGTCAACAAAAAGGTGCCAATGAAAACTTGAACAGTTGCAATAATCACTATGCGTAAGCAGGATCAAACAGCTAATTTGAAATATGGAATCAGAACTCCCTAAAACCCAGTCAACAAAAAGGTGCCAATGAAAACTTGAACAGTTGCAGTAAATCACTATGTGTAAGCAGGATCAAACAGCTAATTTGAAATATGGAATCAGAACTCCCTAAAACCCAGTCAACAAAAAGGTGCCAATGAAAACTTGAACAGTTGCAGTAAATCACTATGCGTAAGCAGGATCAAACAGCTAATTTGAAATATGGAATCAGAACTCCCTAAAACCCAGTCAACAAAAAGGTGCCAATGAAAACTTGAACAGTAGCAGTAAATCACTATGCGTAAGCAGGATCAACCAGCTAATTTGAAATATGGAATCAGAACTCCCTAAAACCCAGTCAACAAAAAGGTGCCAATGAAAACTTGAACAGTAGGAGTAAATCACTATGCGTAAGCAGGATCAAACAGCTAATTTGAAAATTGGAATCAGAACTCCCTAAAACCCAGTCAACAAAAAGGTGCCAATGAAAACTTGAACAGTAGCAGTAAATCACTATGCGTAAGCAGGATCAAACAGCTAATTTGAAATATGGAATCAGAACTCCCTAAAACCCAGTCAACAAAAAGGTGCCAATGAAAACTTGAACAGTTGCAGTAAATCACTATGCGTAAGCAGGATCAAACAGCTAATTTGAAATATGGAATCAGAACTCCCTAAAACCAAGTCAACATAAAGGTGCCAATGAAAACTTGAACAGTTGCAGTAAATCACTATGCGTAAGCAGGATCAAACAGCTAATTTGAAATATGGAATCAGAACTCCCTAAAACCCAGTCAACAAAAAAGTTGCCAATGAAAATTTGAACAGTTGCAGTAAATCACTATGCGTAAGCAGGATCAAACATCAAAGTTGAAATATGGAATCAGAACTTCCTAAAACCCAGTCAACAATAAGGTGCCAATGAAAACTTTAACAGTAGCATTAAATCACTATGAAAAAGCAGGATCAAATAGCTAATTTAAAATATAGAATCAGAACTACCTAAAACCCATTCAACGAAAAAATAACAGTAGCAGTAAATCACTATGCCAAAGCAGGATCAAATAGCTAATTTAAAATATGGAATCAGAACTCCCTAAAACTTAGTCAATGAAAAATTTAACAGTAGAAGTAAATAATTAAGCACAAGCAGGATCAAAAAACTAATTTAAAATATGAAATCAGAACTCCCTAAAACCCAGTCAACAAAAATGTGCTAATGAAAACTTTAACAGTAGCAGTAAATCATTATGAAAAAGCAGGATCAAAAAGCTAATTTAAAATATAGAATCAGAACTACCTAAAACCCATTCAATGAAAAAATAACAGTTGCAGTAAATCACTATGCGTAAGCAGGATCAAACAGCTAATCTGAAATATGGAATCAGAACTCCCTAAAACCCAGTCAACAAAATGGTGCCAATGAAAACTTGAACAGTTGCAGTAAATCACTATGAAAAAGCAGGATCAAATAGCTAATTTAAAATATAGAATCAGAACTACCTAAAACCCATTCAACGAAAAAATAACAGTAGCAGTAAATCACTAAGCGCAAGCAGGATCAAAAAGCTAATTTTAAGTATAGAATCAGAACTACCTAAAACCCATTCAATGAAAAAATAACAGTTGCAGTAAATCACTATGCGTAAGCAGGATCAAACAGCTAATCTGAAATATGGAATCAGAACTCCCTAAAACCCAGTCAACAAAAAGGTGCCAATGAAAACTTGAACAGTAGCAGTAAATCACTATGCGTAAGCAGGATCAAACAGCTAATTTGAAAAATGGAATCAGAACTCCCTAAAACCCAGTCAACAAAAAGGTGCCAATGAAAACTTGAACAGTTGCAGTAAATCACTATGCGTAAGCAGGATCAAACAGCTAATTTGAAATATGGAATCAGAACTCCCTAAAACCCAGTCAACAAAAAGGTGCCAATGAAAACTTGAACAGTTGCAATAATCACTATGCGTAAGCAGGATCAAACAGCTAATTTGAAATATGGAATCAGAACTCCCTAAAACCCAGTCAACAAAAAGGTGCCAATGAAAACTTGAACAGTTGCAGTAAATCACTATGCGTAAGCAGGATAAAATAGCTAATTTGAAATATGGAATCAGAACTCCCAAAAACCCAGTCAACAAAAAGGTGCCAATGAATACTTGAACAGTAGCAGTAAATCACTATGCGTAAGCAGGATCAAACAGCTAATTTGAAATATGGAATCAGAACTCCCTAAAACCCAGTCAACAAAAAGGTGCCAATGAAAACTTGAACAGTAGGAGTAAATCACTATGCGTAAGCAGGATCAAACAGCTAATTTGAAAATTGGAATCAGAACTCCCTAAAACCCAGTCAACAAAAAGGTGCCAATGAAAACTTGAACAGTTGCAGTAAATCACTATGCGTAAGCAGGATCAAACAGCTAATTTGAAATATGGAATCAGAACTCCCTAAAACCCAGTCAACAAAAAGGTGCCAATGAAAACTTGAACAGTAGCAGTAAATCACTATGCGTAAGCAGGATCAAACAGCTAATTTGAAATATGGAATCAGAACTCCCTAAAACCCAGTCAACAAAAAGGTGCCAATGAAAACTTGAACAGTTGCAATAATCACTATGCGTAAGCAGGATCAAACAGCTAATTTGAAATATGGAATCAGAACTCCCTAAAACCCAGTCAACAAAAAGGTGCCAATGAAAACTTGAACAGTTGCAGTAAATCACTATGCGTAAGCAGGATCAAACAGCTAATTTGAAATATGGAATCAGAACTCCCTAAAACCCAGTCAACAAAAAGGTGCCAATGAAAACTTGAACAGTAGCAGTAAATCACTATGCGTAAGCACGATCAAACAGCTAATTTGAAATATGGAATCAGAATTCCCTAAAACCCAGTCAACAAAAAGGTGCCAATGAAAACTTGAACAGTTGCAATAATTACTATGCGTAAGCAGGATCAAACAGCTAATTTGAAATATGGAATCAGAACTCCCTAAAACCCAGTCAACAATAAGGTGCCAATGAAAACTTGAACAGTTGCAGTAAATCACTATGCGTAAGCAGGATCAAACAGCTAATTTGAAATATGGAATCAGAACTCCCTAAAACCCAGTCAACAAAAAAGTTGCCAATGAAAATTTGAACAGTTGCAGTAAATCACTATGCGTAAGCAGGATCAAACATCAAAGTTGAAATATGGAATCAGAACTTCCTAAAACCCAGTCAACAAAAAGGTGCCAATGAAAACTTTAACAGTAGCAGTAAATCACTATGAAAAAGCAGGATCAAATAGCTAATTTAAAATATAGAATCAGAACTACCTAAAACCCATTCAACGAAAAAATAACAGTAGCAGTAAATCACTATGCCAAAGCAGGATCAAATAGCTAATTTAAAATATGGAATCAGAACTCCCTAAAACTTAGTCAATGAAAAATTTAACAGTAGAAGTAAATAATTAAGCACAAGCAGGATCAAAAAACTAATTTAAAATATGGAATCAGAACTCCCTAAAACCCAGTCAACAAAAATGTGCTAATGAAAACTTTAACAGTAGCAGTAAATCACTATGAAAAAGCAGGATCAAAAAGCTAATTTAAAATATAGAATCAGAACTACCTAAAACCCATTCAATGAAAAAATAACAGTTGCAGTAAATCACTATGCGTAAGCAGGATCAAACAGCTAATCTGAAATATGGAATCAGAACTCCCTAAAACCCAGTCAACAAAATGGTGCCAATGAAAACTTGAACAGTAGCAGTAAATCACTATGCGTAAGCAGGATCAAACAGCTAATTTGAAATATGGAATCAGAACTCCCAAAAACCCAGTCAACAAAAAGAGGCCAATGTAAACTTGAACAGTTGCAGTAAATCACTATGCGTAAGCAGGATCAAACAGCTAATTTGAAATATGGAATCAGAACTCCCTAAAACCCAGTCAACAAAAAGGTGCCAATGAAAACTTGAACAGTAGCAGTATATCACTATGCGTGAGAAGGATCAACCAGCTAATTTGAAATATGGAATCAGAACTCCCTAAAACCCAGTCAACAAAAAGGTGCCAATGAAAACTTGAACAGTAGCAGTAAATCACTATGCGTAAGCAGGATCAAACAGCTAATTTGAAATATGGAATCAGAACTCCCTAAAACCCAGTCAACAAAAAGGTGCCAATGAAAACTTGAACAGTAGGAGTAAATCACTATGCGTAATCAGGATCAAACAGCTAATTTGAAATATGGAATCAGAACTCCCTAAAACCCAGTCAACAAAAAGGTGCCAATGAAAACTTGAACAGTTGCAGTAAATCACTATGCGTAAGCAGGATCAAACAGCTAATTTGAAATATGGAATCAGAACTCCCTAAAACCCAGTCAACAAAAAGTTGCCAATGAAAACTTGAACAGTAGCAGTAAATCACTATGCGTAAGCAGGATCAAACAGCTAATTTGAAATATGGAATCAGAACTCCCTAAAACCCAGTCAACAAAAAGGTGCCAATGAAAACTTGAACAGTTGCAATAATCACTATGCGTAAGCAGGATCAAACAGCTAATTTGAAATATGGAATCAGAACTCCCTAAAACCCAGTCAACAAAAAGGTGCCAATGAAAACTTGAACAGTTGCAGTAAATCACTATGCGTAAGCAGGATCAAACAGCTAATTTGAAATATGGAATCAGAACTCCCTAAAACCCAGTCAACAAAAAGGTGCCAATGAAAACTTGAACAGTTGCAGTAAATCACTATGCGTAAGCAGGATCAAACAGCTAATTTGAAATATGGAATCAGAACTCCCTAAAACCCAGTCAACAAAAAGGTGCCAATGAAAACTTGAACAGTAGCAGTAAATCACTATGCGTAAGCAGGATCAACTAGCTAATTTGAAATATGGAATCAGAACTCCCTAAAACCCAGTCAACAAAAAGGTGCCAATGAAAACTTGAACAGTAGGAGTAAATCACTATGCGTAAGCAGGATCAAACAGCTAATTTGAAAATTGGAATCAGAACTCCCTAAAACCCAGTCAACAAAAAGGTGCCAATGAAAACTTGAACAGTAGCAGTAAATCACTATGCGTAAGCAGGATCAAACAGCTAATTTGAAATATGGAATCAGAACTCCCTAAAACCCAGTCAATAAAAAGGTGCCAATGAAAACTTGAACAGTTGCAATAATCACTATGCGTAAGCAGGATCAAACAGCTAATTTGAAATATGGAATCAGAACTCCCTAAAACCCAGTCAACAATAAGGTGCCAATGAAAACTTGAACAGTTGCAGTAAATCACTATGCGTAAGCAGGATCAAACAGCTAATTTGAAATATGGAATCAGAACTCCCTAAAACCAAGTCAACATAAAGGTGCCAATGAAAACTTGAACAGTTGCAGTAAATCACTATGCGTAAGCAGGATCAAACAGCTAATTTGAAATATGGAATCAGAACTCCCTAAAACCCAGTCAACAAAAAAGTTGCCAATGAAAATTTGAACAGTTGCAGTAAATCACTATGCGTAAGCAGGATCAAACATCAAAGTTGAAATATGGAATCAGAACTTCCTAAAACCCAGTCAACAATAAGGTGCCAATGAAAACTTTAACAGTAGCAGTAAATCACTATGAAAAAGCAGGATCAAATAGCTAATTTAAAATATAGAATCAGAACTACCTAAAACCCATTCAACGAAAAAATAACAGTAGCAGTAAATCACTATGCCAAAGCAGGATCAAATAGCTAATTTAAAATATGGAATCAGAACTCCCTAAAACTTAGTCAATGAAAAATTTAACAGTAGAAGTAAATAATTAAGCACAAGCAGGATCAAAAAACTAATTTAAAATATGAAATCAGAACTCCCTAAAACCCAGTCAACAAAAATGTGCTAATGAAAACTTTAACAGTAGCAGTAAATCACTATGAAAAAGCAGGATCAAAAAGCTAATTTAAAATATAGAATCAGAACTACCTAAAACCCATTCAATGAAAAAATAACAGTTGCAGTAAATCACTATGCGTAAGCAGGATCAAACAGCTAATCTGAAATATGGAATCAGAACTCCCTAAAACCCAGTCAACAAAATGGTGCCAATGAAAACTTGAACAGTAGCAGTAAATCACTATGCGTAAGCAGGATCAAACAGCTAATTTGAAATATGGAATCAGAACTCCCTAAAACCCAGTCAACAAAAAGAGGCCAATGTAAACTTGAACAGTTGCAGTAAATCACTATGCGTAAGCAGGATCAAACAGCTAATTTGAAATACGGAATCAGAACTCCCTAAAACCCAGTCAACAAAAAGGTGCCAATGAAAACTTGAACAGTAGCAGTATATCACTATGCGTAAGCAGGATCAACCAGCTAATTTGAAATATGGAATCAGAACTCCCTAAAACCCAGTCAACAAAAAGGTGCCAATGAAAACTTAGTAGCAGTAAATCACTATGCGTAAGCAGGATCAAACAGCTAATTTGAAATATGGAATCAGAACTCCCTAAAACCCAGTCAACAAAAAGGTGCCAATGAAAACTTGAACAGTAGGAGTAAATCACTATGCGTAATCAGGATCAAACAGCTAATTTGAAATATGGAATCAGAACTCCCTAAAACCCAGTCAACAAAAAGGTGCCAATGAAAACTTGAACAGTTGCAGTAAATCACTATGCGTAAGCAGGATCAAACAGCTAATTTGAAATATGGAATCAGAACTCCCTAAAACCCAGTCAACAAAAAGTTGCCAATGAAAACTTGAACAGTAGCAGTAAATCACTATGCGTAAGCAGGATCAAACAGCTAATTTGAAATATGGAATCAGAACTCCCTAAAACCCAGTCAACAAAAAGGTGCCAATGAAAACTTGAACAGTTGCAATAATCACTATGCGTAAGCAGGATCAAACAGCTAATTTGAAATATGGAATCAGAACTCCCTAAAACCCAGTCAACAAAAAGGTGCCAATGAAAACTTGAACAGTTGCAGTAAATCACTATGCGTAAGCAGGATCAAACAGCTAATTTGAAATATGGAATCAGAACTCCCTAAAACCCAGTCAACAAAAAGGTGCCAATGAAAACTTGAACAGTTGCAGTAAATCACTATGCGTAAGCAGGATCAAACAGCTAATTTGAAATATGGAATCAGAACTCCCTAAAACCCAGTCAACAAAAAGGTGCCAATGAAAACTTGAACAGTAGCAGTAAATCACTATGCGTAAGCAGGATCAACCAGCTAATTTGAAATATGGAATCAGAACTCCCTAAAACCCAGTCAACAAAAAGGTGCCAATGAAAACTTGAACAGTAGGAGTAAATCACTATGCGTAAGCAGGATCAAACAGCTAATTTGAAAATTGGAATCAGAACTCCCTAAAACCCAGTCAACAAAAAGGTGCCAATGAAAACTTGAACAGTTGCAGTAAATCACTATGCGTAAGCAGGATCAAACAGCTAATTTGAAATATGGAATCAGAACTCCCTAAAACCCAGTCAACAAAAAGGTGCCAATGAAAACTTGAACAGTAGCAGTAAATCACTATGCGTAAGCAGGATCAAACAGCTAATTTGAAATATGGAATCAGAACTCCCTAAAACCCAGTCAACAAAAAGGTGCCAATGAAAACTTGAACAGTTGCAATAATCACTATGCGTAAGCAGGATCAAACAGCTAATTTGAAATATGGAATCAGAACTCCCTAAAACCCAGTCAACAAAAAGGTGCCAATGAAAACTTGAACAGTTGCAGTAAATCACTATGCGTAAGCAGGATCAAACAGCTAATTTGAAATATGGAATCAGAACTCCCTAAAACCAAGTAAACAAAAAGGTGCCAATGAAAACTTGAACAGTTGCAGTAAATCACTATGCGTAAGCAGGATCAAACAGCTAATTTGAAATATGGAATCAGAACTCCCTAAAACCCAGTCAACAAAAAGGTGCCAATGAAAACTTGAACAGTTGCAGTAAATCACTATGCGTAAGCAGGATCAAATATCTAATTTGAAATATGGAATCAGAACTTCCTAAAACCCAGTCAACAAAAAGGTGCCAATGAAAACTTTAACAGTAGCAGTAAATCACTATGAAAAAGCAGGATCAAATAGCTAATTTAAAATATAGAATCAGAACTACCTAAAACCCATTCAACGAAAAAATAACAGTAGCAGTAAATCACTAAGCGCAAGCAGGATCAAAAAGCTAATTTAAAATATAGAATCAGAACTACCTAAAACCCATTCAATGAAAAAATAACAGTAGCAGTAAATCACTATGCGTAAGCAGGATCAACCAGCTAATTTGAAATATGGAATCAGAACTCCCTAAAACCAAGTCAACAAAAAGGTGCCAATGAAAACTTGAACAGTAGCAGTAAATCACTATGCGTAAACAGGATCAAACAGCTAATTTGAAATATGGAATCAGAACTCCCTAAAACCCAGTCAACAAAAAGGTGCCAATGAAAACTTGAACAGTAGCAGTAAATCACTATGCGTAAGCAGGATCAAACAGCTAATTTGAAAAATGGAATCAGAACTCCCTAAAACCCAGTCAACAAAAAGGTGCCAATGAAAACTTGAACAGTTGCAGTAAATCACTATGCGTAAGCAGGATCAAACAGCTAATTTGAAATATGGAATCAAAACTCCCTAAAACCCAGTCAACAAAAAGGTGCCAATGAAAACTTGAACAGTTGCAGTAAATCACTATGCGTAAGCAGGATCAAACAGCTAATTTGAAATATGGAATCAGAACTCCCTAAAACCCAGTCAACAAAAAGGTGCCAATGAAAACTTGAACAGTTGCAGTAAATCACTATGCGTAAGCAGGATCAAACAGCTAATTTGAAATATGGAATCAGAACTCCCTAAAACCCAGTCAACAAAAAGGTGCCAATGAAAACTTGAACAGTAGCAGTAAATCACTATGCGTAAGCAGGATCAACCAGCTAATTTGAAATATGGAATCAGAACTCCCTAAAACCAAGTCAACAAAAAGGTGCCATTGAAAACTTGAACAGTAGCAGTAAATCACTATGCGTAAGCAGGATAAAACAGCTAATTTGAAATATGGAATCAGAACTCCCTAAAACCCAGTCAACAAAAAGGTGCCAATGAAAACTTGAACAGTAGCAGTAAATCACTATGCGTAAGCAGGATCAAACAGCTAATTTAAAATATGGAATCAGAACTCCCTAAAACCCAGTCAACAAAAAGGTGCCAATGAAAACTTGAACAGTAGGAGTAAATCACTATGCGTAAGCAGGATCAAACAGCTAATTTGAAAAATGGAATCAGAACTCCCTAAAACCCAGTCAACAAAAAGGTGCCAATGAAAACTTTAACAGTAGCAGTAAATCACTATGAAAAAGCAGGATCAAATAGCTAATTTAAAATATAGAATCAGAACTACCTAAAACCCATTCAACGAAAAAATAACAGTAGCAGTAAATCACTATGCCAAAGCAGGATCAAATAGCTAATTTAAAATATGGAATCAGAACTCCCTAAAACTTAGTCAATGAAAAATTTAACAGTAGAAGTAAATAATTAAGCACAAGCAGGATCAAAAAACTAATTTAAAATATGAAATCAGAACTCCCTAAAACCCAGTCAACAAAAATGTGCTAATGAAAACTTTAACAGTAGCAGTAAATCACTATGAAAAAGCAGGATCAAAAAGCTAATTTAAAATATAGAATCAGAACTACCTAAAACCCATTCAATGAAAAAATAAAAGTTGCAGTAAATCACTATGCGTAAGCAGGATCAAACAGCTAATCTGAAATATGGAATCAGAACTCCCTAAAACCCAGTCAACAAAATGGTGCCAATGAAAACTTGAACAGTAGCAGTAAATCACTATGCGTAAGCAGGATCAAACAGCTAATTTGAAATATGGAATCAGAACTCCCTAAAACCCAGTCAACAAAAAGGTGCCAATGAAAACTTGAACAGTAGCAGTAAATCACTATGCGTAAGCAGGATCAAACAGCTAATTTGAAATATGGAATCAGATCTCCCTAAAACCCAGTCAACAAAAAGGTGCCAATGAAAACTTGAACAGTAGGAGTAAATCACTATGCGTAATCAGGATCAAACAGCTAATTTGAAATATGGAATCAGAACTCCCTAAAACCCAGTCAACAAAAAGGTGCCAATGAAAACTTGAACAGTTGCAGTAAATCACTATGCGTAAGCAGGATCAAACAGCTAATTTGAAATATGGAATCAGAACTCCCTAAAACCCAGTCAACAAAAAGTTGCCAATGAAAACTTGAACAGTAGCAGTAAATCACTATGCGTAAGCAGGATCAAACAGCTAATTTGAAATATGGAATCAGAACTCCCTAAAACCCAGTCAACAAAAAGGTGCCAATGAAAACTTGAACAGTTGCAATAATCACTATGCGTAAGCAGGATCAAACAGCTAATTTGAAATATGGAATCAGAACTCCCTAAAACCCAGTCAACAAAAAGGTGCCAATGAAAACTTGAACAGTTGCAGTAAATCACTATGCGTAAGCAGGATCAAACAGCTAATTTGAAATATGGAATCAGAACTCCCTAAAACCCAGTCAACAAAAAGGTGCCAATGAAAACTTGAACAGTTGCAGTAAATCACTATGCGTAAGCAGGATCAAACAGCTAATTTGAAATATGGAATCAGAACTCCCTAAAACCCAGTCAACAAAAAGGTGCCAATGAAAACTTGAACAGTAGCAGTAAATCACTATGCGTAAGCAGGATCAACCAGCTAATTTGAAATATGGAATCAGAACTCCCTAAAACCCAGTCAACAAAAAGGTGCCAATGAAAACTTGAACAGTAGCAGTAAATCACTATGCGTAAGCAGGATCAAACAGCTAATTTAAAATATGGAATCAGAACTCCCTAAAACCCAGTCAACAAAAAGGTGCCAATGAAAACTTGAACAGTAGGAGTAAATCACTATGCGTAAGCAGGATCAAACAGCTAATTTGAAATATGGAATCAGAACTCCCTAAAACCCAGTCAACAAAAAGGTGCCAATGAAAACTTTAACAGTAGCAGTAAATCACTATGAAAAAGCAGGATCAAATAGCTAATTTAAAATATAGAATCAGAACTACCTAAAACCCATTCAACGAAAAAATAACAGTAGCAGTAAATCACTATGCCAAAGCAGGATCAAATAGCTAATTTAAAATATGGAATCAGAACTCCCTAAAACTTAGTCAATGAAAAATTTAACAGTAGAAGTAAATAATTAAGCACAAGCAGGATCAAAAAACTAATTTAAAATATGAAATCAGAACTCCCTAAAACCCAGTCAACAAAAATGTGCTAATGAAAACTTTAACAGTAGCAGTAAATCACTATGAAAAAGCAGGATCAAAAAGCTAATTTAAAATATAGAATCAGAACTACCTAAAACCCATTCAATGAAAAAATAACAGTTGCAGTAAATCACTATGCGTAAGCAGGATCAAACAGCTAATCTGAAATATGGAATCAGAACTCCCTAAAACCCAGTCAACAAAATGGTGCCAATGAAAACTTGAACAGTAGCAGTAAATCACTATGCGTAAGCAGGATCAAACAGCTAATTTGAAATATGGAATCAGAACTCCCTAAAACCCAGACAACAAAAAGAGGCCAATGTAAACTTGAACAGTTGCAGTAAATCACTATGCGTAAGCAGGATCAAACAGCTAATTTGAAATACGGAATCAGAACTCCCTAAAACCCAGTCAACAAAAAGGTGCCAATGAAAACTTGAACAGTAGCAGTATATCACTATGCGTAAGCAGGATCAACCAGCTAATTTGAAATATGGAATCAGAACTCCCTAAAACCCAGTCAACAAAAAGGTGCCAATGAAAACTTGAACAGTAGCAGTAAATCACTATGCGTAAGCAGGATCAAACAGCTAATTTGAAATATGGAATCAGAACTCCCTAAAACCCAGTCAACAAAAAGGTGCCAATGAAAACTTGAACAGTAGGAGTAAATCACTATGCGTAATCAGGATCAAACAGCTAATTTGAAATATGGAATCAGAACTCCCTAAAACCCAGTCAACAAAAAGGTGCCAATGAAAACTTGAACAGTTGCAGTAAATCACTATGCGTAAGCAGGATCAAACAGCTAATTTGAAATATGGAATCAGAACTCCCTAAAACCCAGTCAACAAAAAGTTGCCAATGAAAACTTGAACAGTAGCAGTAAATCACTATGCGTAAGCAGGATCAAACAGCTAATTTGAAATATGGAATCAGAACTCCCTAAAACCCAGTCAACAAAAAGGTGCCAATGAAAACTTGAACAGTTGCAATAATCACTATGCGTAAGCAGGATCAAACAGCTAATTTGAAATATGGAATCAGAACTCCCTAAAACCCAGTCAACAAAAAGGTGCCAATGAAAACTTGAACAGTTGCAGTAAATCACTATGCGTAAGCAGGATCAAACAGCTAATTTGAAATATGGAATCAGAACTCCCTAAAACCCAGTCAACAAAAAGGTGCCAATGAAAACTTGAACAGTTGCAGTAAATCACTATGCGTAAGCAGGATCAAACAGCTAATTTGAAATATGGAATCAGAACTCCCTAAAACCCAGTCAACAAAAAGGTGCCAATGAAAACTTGAACAGTAGCAGTAAATCACTATGCGTAAGCAGGATCAACCAGCTAATTTGAAATATGGAATCAGAACTCCCTAAAACCCAGTCAACAAAAAGGTGCCAATGAAAACTTGAACAGTAGGAGTAAATCACTATGCGTAAGCAGGATCAAACAGCTAATTTGAAAATTGGAATCAGAACTCCCTAAAACCCAGTCAACAAAAAGGTGCCAATGAAAACTTGAACAGTTGCAGTAAATCACTATGCGTAAGCAGGATCAAACAGCTAATTTGAAATATGGAATCAGAACTCCCTAAAACCCAGTCAACAAAAAGGTGCCAATGAAAACTTGAACAGTAGCAGTAAATCACTATGCGTAAGCAGGATCAAACAGCTAATTTGAAATATGGAATCAGAACTCCCTAAAACCCAGTCAACAAAAAGGTGCCAATGAAAACTTGAACAGTTGCAATAATCACTATGCGTAAGCAGGATCAAACAGCTAATTTGAAATATGGAATCAGAACTCCCTAAAACCCAGTCAACAAAAAGGTGCCAATGAAAACTTGAACAGTTGCAGTAAATCACTATGCGTAAGCAGGATCAAACAGCTAATTTGAAATATGGAATCAGAACTCCCTAAAACCAAGTAAACAAAAAGGTGCCAATGAAAACTTGAACAGTTGCAGTAAATCACTATGCGTAAGCAGGATCAAACAGCTAATTTGAAATATGGAATCAGAACTCCCTAAAACCCAGTCAACAAAAAGGTGCCAATGAAAACTTGAACAGTTGCAGTAAATCACTATGCGTAAGCAGGATCAAATATCTAATTTGAAATATGGAATCAGAACTTCCTAAAACCCAGTCAACAAAAAGGTGCCAATGAAAACTTTAACAGTAGCAGTAAATCACTATGAAAAAGCAGGATCAAATAGCTAATTTAAAATATAGAATCAGAACTACCTAAAACCCATTCAACGAAAAAATAACAGTAGCAGTAAATCACTAAGCGCAAGCAGGATCAAAAAGCTAATTTAAAATATAGAATCAGAACTACCTAAAACCCATTCAATGAAAAAATAACAGTAGCAGTAAATCACTATGCGTAAGCAGGATCAACCAGCTAATTTGAAATATGGAATCAGAACTCCCTAAAACCAAGTCAACAAAAAGGTGCCAATGAAAACTTGAACAGTAGCAGTAAATCACTATGCGTAAGCAGGATCAAACAGCTAATTTGAAATATGGAATCAGAACTCCCTAAAACCCAGTCAACAAAAAGGTGCCAATGAAAACTTGAACAGTAGCAGTAAATCACTATGCGTAAGCAGGATCAAACAGCTAATTTGAAAAATGGAATCAGAACTCCCTAAAACCCAGTCAACAAAAAGGTGCCAATGAAAACTTGAACAGTTGCAGTAAATCACTATGCGTAAGCAGGATCAAACAGCTAATTTGAAATATGGAATCAAAACTCCCTAAAACCCAGTCAACAAAAAGGTGCCAATGAAAACTTGAACAGTTGCAGTAAATCACTATGCGTAAGCAGGATCAAACAGCTAATTTGAAATATGGAATCAGAACTCCCTAAAACCCAGTCAACAAAAAGGTGCCAATGAAAACTTGAACAGTTGCAGTAAATCACTATGCGTAAGCAGGATCAAACAGCTAATTTGAAATATGGAATCAGAACTCCCTAAAACCCAGTCAACAAAAAGGTGCCAATGAAAACTTGAACAGTAGCAGTAAATCACTATGCGTAAGCAGGATCAACCAGCTAATTTGAAATATGGAATCAGAACTCCCTAAAACCAAGTCAACAAAAAGGTGCCAATGAAAACTTGAACAGTAGCAGTAAATCACTATGCGTAAGCAGGATAAAACAGCTAATTTGAAATATGGAATCAGAACTCCCTAAAACCCAGTCAACAAAAAGGTGCCAATGAAAACTTGAACAGTAGCAGTAAATCACTATGCGTAAGCAGGATCAAACAGCTAATTTAAAATATGGAATCAGAACTCCCTAAAACCCAGTCAACAAAAAGGTGCCAATGAAAACTTGAACAGTAGGAGTAAATCACTATGCGTAAGCAGGATCAAACAGCTAATTTGAAAAATGGAATCAGAACTCCCTAAAACCCAGTCAACAAAAAGGTGCCAATGAAAACTTGAACAGTTGCAGTAAATCACTATGCGTAAGCAGGATCAAACAGCTAATTTGAAATATGGAATCAGAACTCCCTAAAACCCAGTCAACAAAAAGGTGCCAATGAAAACTTGAACAGTTGCAGTAAATCACTATGCGTAAGCAGGATCAAACAGCTAATTTGAAATATGGAATCAGAACTCCCTAAAACCCAGTCAACAAAAAGGTGCCAATGAAAACTTGAACAGTAGCAGTAAATCACTATGCGTAAGCAGGATCAAACAGCTAATTTGAAATATGGAATCAGAACTCCCTAAAACCCAGTCAACAAAAAGGTGCCAATGAAAACTTGAACAGTTGCAATAATCACTATGCGTAAGCAGGATCAAACAGCTAATTTGAAATATGGAATCAGAACTCCCTAAAACCCAGTCAACAAAAAGGTGCCAATGAAAACTTGAACAGTTGCAGTAAATCACTATGCGTAAGCAGGATCAAACAGCTAATTTGAAATATGGAATCAGAACTCCCTAAAACCAAGTAAACAAAAAGGTGCCAATGAAAACTTGAACAGTTGCAGTAAATCACTATGCGTAAGCAGGATCAAACAGCTAATTTGAAATATGGAATCAGAACTCCCTAAAACCCAGTCAACAAAAAGGTGCCAATGAAAACTTGAACAGTTGCAGTAAATCACTATGCGTAAGCAGGATCAAATATCTAATTTGAAATATGGAATCAGAACTTCCTAAAACCCAGTCAACAAAAAGGTGCCAATGAAAACTTTAACAGTAGCAGTAAATCACTATGAAAAAGCAGGATCAAATAGCTAATTTAAAATATAGAATCAGAACTACCAAAAACCCATTCAACGAAAAAATAACAGTAGCAGTAAATCACTAAGCGCAAGCAGGATCAAAAAGCTAATTTAAAATATAGAATCAGAACTACCTAAAACCCATTCAATGAAAAAATAACAGTAGCAGTAAATCACTATGCGTAAGCAGGATCAACCAGCTAATTTGAAATATGGAATCAGAACTCCCTAAAACCAAGTCAACAAAAAGGTGCCAATGAAAACTTGAACAGTAGCAGTAAATCACTATGCGTAAGCAGGATCAAACAGCTAATTTGAAATATGGAATCAGAACTCCCTAAAACCCAGTCAACAAAAAGGTGCCAATGAAAACTTGAACAGTAGCAGTAAATCACTATGCGTAAGCAGGATCAAACAGCTAATTTGAAAAATGGAATCAGAACTCCCTAAAACCCAGTCAACAAAAAGGTGCCAATGAAAACTTGAACAGTTGCAGTAAATCACTATGCGTAAGCAGGATCAAACAGCTAATTTGAAATATGGAATCAAAACTCCCTAAAACCCAGTCAACAAAAAGGTGCCAATGAAAACTTGAACAGTTGCAGTAAATCACTATGCGTAAGCAGGATCAAACAGCTAATTTGAAATATGGAATCAGAACTCCCTAAAACCCAGTCAACAAAAAGGTGCCAATGAAAACTTGAACAGTTGCAGTAAATCACTATGCGTAAGCAGGATCAAACAGCTAATTTGAAATATGGAATCAGAACTCCCTAAAACCCAGTCAACAAAAAGGTGCCAATGAAAACTTGAACAGTAGCAGTAAATCACTATGCGTAAGCAGGATCAACCAGCTAATTTGAAATATGGAATCAGAACTCCCTAAAACCAAGTCAACAAAAAGGTGCCAATGAAAACTTGAACAGTAGCAGTAAATCACTATGCGTAAGCAGGATAAAACAGCTAATTTGAAATATGGAATCAGAACTCCCTAAAACCCAGTCAACAAAAAGGTGCCAATGAAAACTTGAACAGTAGCAGTAAATCACTATGCGTAAGCAGGATCAAACAGCTAATTTAAAATATGGAATCAGAACTCCCTAAAACCCAGTCAACAAAAAGGTGCCAATGAAAACTTGAACAGTAGGAGTAAATCACTATGCGTAAGCAGGATCAAACAGCTAATTTGAAAAATGGAATCAGAACTCCCTAAAACCCAGTCAACAAAAAGGTGCCAATGAAAACTTGAACAGTTGCAGTAAATCACTATGCGTAAGCAGGATCAAACAGCTAATTTGAAATATGGAATCAAAACTCCCTAAAACCCAGTCAACAAAAAGGTGCCAATGAAAACTTGAACAGTTGCAGTAAATCACTATGCGTAAGCAGGATCAAACAGCTAATTTGAAATATGGAATCAGAACTCCCTAAAACCCAGTCAACAAAAAGGTGCCAATGAAAACTTGAACAGTTGCAGTAAATCACTATGCGTAAGCAGGATCAAACAGCTAATTTGAAATATGGAATCAGAACTCCCTAAAACCCAGTCAACAAAAAGGTGCCAATGAAAACTTGAACAGTAGCAGTAAATCACTATGCGTAAGCAGGATCAACCAGCTAATTTGAAATATGGAATCAGAACTCCCTAAAACCCAGTCAACAAAAAGGTGCCAATGAAAACTTGAACAGTAGGAGTAAATCACTATGCGTAAGCAGGATCAAACAGCTAATTTGAAAATTGGAATCAGAACTCCCTAAAACCCAGTCAACAAAAAGGTGCCAATGAAAACTTGAACAGTAGGAGTAAATCACTATGCGTAAGCAGGATCAAACAGCTAATTTGAAATATGGAATCAGAACTCCCTAAAACCCAGTCAACAAAAAGGTGCCAATGAAAACTTGAACAGTAGCAGTAAATCACTATGCGTAAGCAGGATCAAACAGCTAATTTGAAATATGGAATCAGAACTCCCTAAAACCCAGTCAACAAAAACGTGCCAATGAAAACTTGAACAGTAGGAGTAAATCACTATGCGTAAGCAGGATCAAACAGCTAATTTGAAAATTGGAATCAGAACTCCCTAAAACCCAGTCAACAAAAAGGTGCCAATGAAAACTTGAACAGTTGCAATAATCACTATGCGTAAGCAGGATCAAACAGCTAATCTGAAATATGGAATCAGAACTCCCTAAAACCCAGTCAACAAAAGGTGCCAATGAAAACTTGAACAGTAGCAGTAAATCACTATGCGTAAGCAGGATCAAACAGCTAATTTGAAATATGGAATCAGAACTCCCTAAAACCCAGTCAACAAAAAGGTGCCAATGAAAACTTGAACAGTTGCAATAATCACTATGCGTAAGCAGGATCAAACAGCTAATTTGAAATATGGAATCAGAACTCCCTAAAACCCAGTCAACAAAAAGGTGCCAATGAAAACTTGAACAGTTGCAGTAAATCACTATGCGTAAGCAGGATCAAACAGCTAATCTGAAATATGGAATCAGAACTCCCTAAAACCCAGTCAACAAAAAGGTGCCAATGAAAACTTTAACAGTAGCAGTAAATCACTATGCGTAAGCAGGATCAAATAGCAAATTTAAAATATAGAATCAGAACTACCTAAAACCCATTCAACGAAAAAATAACAGTAGCAGTAAATCACTAAGCGCAAGCAGGATCAAAAAGCTAATTTAAAATATAGAATCAGAACTACCTAAAACCCATTCATTGAAAAAATAACAGTAGCAGTAAATCACTATGCTAAAGCAGGATCAAATAGCTAATTTAAAATATGGAATCAGAACTCCCTAAAACTTAGTCAATGAAAACTTTAACAGTAGAAGTAAATAATTAAGCACAAGCAGGATCAAAAAACTAATTAAAAATATGGAATCAGAACTCCCTAAAACTCAGTCAACAAAAAAGTGCCAATGAAAACTTTAACAGTAGCAGTAAATCACTATGAAAAAGCAGGATCAAATAGCAAATTTAAAATATAGAATCAGAACTACCTAAAACCCATTCAACGAAAAAATAACAGTAGCAGTAAATCACTAAGCGCAAGCAGGATCAAACAGCTAATTTGAAAATTGGAATTAGAACTCCCTAAAACCCAGTCAACAAAAAGGTGCCAATGAAAACTTGAACAGTTGCAGTAAATCACTATGCGTAAGCAGGATCAAACAGCTAATTTGAAATATGGAATCAGAACTCCCTAAAACCCAGACAACAAAAAGGTGCCAATGAAAACTTGAACAGTTGCAATAATCACTATGCGTAAGCAGGATCAAACAGCTAATTTGAAATATGGAATCAGAACTCCCTAAAACCAAGTCAACAAAAAGGTGCCAATGAAACTTGAACAGTTGCAGTAAATCACTATGCGTAAGCAGGATCAAACAGCTAATTTGAAATATGGAATCAGAACTCCCTAAAACCAAGTCAACAAAAAGGTGCCAATGAAAACTTGAACAGTAGCAGTAAATCACTATGAAAAAGCAGGATCAAATAGCTAATTTAAAATATAGAATCAGAACTACCTAAAACCCATTCAACGAAAAAATAACAGTAGCAGTAAATCACTAAGCGCAAGCAGGATCAAAAAGCTAATTTAAAATATAGAATCAGAACTACCAAAAACCCATTCAATGAAAAAATAACAGTAGCAGTAAATCACTATGCCAAAGCAGGATCAAATAGCTAATTTAAAATATGGAATCAGAACTCCCTAAAACTTAGTCAATGAAAACTTTAACAGTAGAAGTAAATAATTAAGCACAAGCAGGATCAAAAAACAAATTTAAAATATGGAATCAGAACTCCCCAAAACCCAGTCAACAAAAATGTGCTAATGAAAACTTTAACAGTAGCAGTAAATCACTATGAAAAAGCAGGATCAAATAGCAAATTTAAAATATAGAATCAGAACTACCTAAAACCCATTCAATGAAAAAATAACAGTAGCAGTAAATCACTATGCGTAAGCAAGATCAAACAGCTAATTTGAAATATGGAATCAGAACTCCCTAAAACCCAGTCAACAAAAAGGTGCCAATGAAAACTTGAACAGTAGCAGTAAATCACTATGCGTAAGCAGGATCAACCAGCTAATTTGAAATATGGAATCAGAACTCCCTAAAACCCAGTCAACAAAAAGGTGCCAATGAAAACTTAAACAGTAGCAGTAAATCACTATGCGTAAGCAGGATCAAACAGCTAATTTGAAATATGGAATCAGAACTCCCTAAAACCCAGTCAACAAAAAGGTGCCAATGAAAACTTGAACAGTAGCAGTAAATCACTATGCGTAAGCAGGATCAAACAGCTAATTTGAAATATGGAATCAGAACTCCCTAAAACCCAGTCAACAAAAAGGTGCCAATGAAAACTTGAACAGTAGGAGTAAATCACTATGCGTAAGCAGGATCAAACAGCTAATTTGAAATATGGAATCAGAACTCCCTAAAACCCAGTCAACAAAAAGGAGCCAATGAAAACTTGAACAGTTGCAGTAAATCACTATGCGTAAGGAGGATCAAACAGCTAATTTGAAATATGGAATCAGAACTCCCTAAAACCCAGTCAACAAAAAGGTGCCAATGAAAACTTGAACAGTAGCAGTAAATCACTATGCGTTAGCAGGATCAAACAGCTAATTTGAAATATGGAATCAGAACTCCCTAAAACCCAGTCAACAAAAAGGTGCCAATGAAAACTTGAACAGTTGCAGTAAATCACTATGCGTAAGCAGGATCAAACAGCTAATTTGAAATATGGAATCAGAACTCCCTAAAACCCAGTCAACAAAAAGGTGCCAATGAAAACTTGAACAGTAGGAGTAAATCACTATGCGTAAGCAGGATCAAACAGCTAATTTGAAAATTGGAATCAGAACTCCCTAAAACCCAGTCAACAAAAAGGTGCCAATGAAAACTTGAACAGTTGCAGTAAATCACTATGCGTAAGCAGGATCAAACAGCTAATTTGAAATATGGAATCAGAACTCCCTAAAACCCAGTCAACAAAAAGGTGCCAATGAAAACTTGAACAGTAGCAGTAAATCACTATGCGTAAGCAGGATCAAACAGCTAATTTGAAATATGGAATCAGAACTCCCTAAAACCCAGTCAACAAAAAGGTGCCAATGAAAACTTGAACAGTAGCAGTAAATCACTATGCGTAAGCAGGATCAAACAGCTAATTTGATATATGGAATCAGAACTCCCTAAAACCCAGTCAACAAAAAGGTGCCAATGAAAACTTGAACAGTTGCAATAATCACTATGCGTAAGCAGGATCAAACAGCTAATCTGAAATAAGGAATCAGAACTCCCTAAAACCCAGTCAACAAAAAGGTGCCAATGAAAACTTTAACAGTAGCAGTAAATCACTATGCGTAAGCAGGATCAAATAGCTAATTTAAAATATAGAATCAGAACTACCTAAAACCCATTCAACGAAAAAATAACAGTAGCAGTAAATCACTAAGCGCAAGCAGGATCAAAAAGCTAATTTAAAATATAGAATCAGAACTACCTAAAACCCATTCATTGAAAAAATAACAGTAGCAGTAAATCACTATGCCAAAGCTGGATCAAATAGCTAATTTAAAATATGGAATCAGAACTCCCTAAAACTTAGTCAATGAAAACTTTAACAGTAGAAGTAAATAATTAAGCACAAGCAGGATCAAAAAACTAATTAAAAATATGGAATCAGAACTCCCTAAAACTCAGTCAACAAAAATGTGCTAATGAAAACTTTAACAGTAGCAGTAAATCACTATGAAAAAGCAGGATCAAATAGCAAATTTAAAATATAGAATCAGAACTACCTAAAACCCATTCAATGAAAAAATTACAGTAGCAGTAAATCACTATGCGTAAGCAAGATCAAACAGCTAATTTGAAATATGGAATCAGAACTCCCTAAAACCCAGTCAACAAAAAGGTGCCAATGAAAACTTGAACAGTTGCAGTAAATCACTATGCGTAAGCAGGATCAAACAGCTAATTTGAAATATGGAATCAGAACTCCCTAAAACCCAGTCAACAAAAAGGTGCCAATGAAAACTTGAACAGTTGCAGTAAATCACTATGCGTAAGCAGGATCAAACAGCTAATTTGAAATATGGAATCAGAACTCCCTAAAACCCAGTCAACAAAAAGGTGCCAATGAAAACTTGAACAGTTGCAGTAAATCACTATGCGTAAGCAGGATGAAACAGCTAATTTGAAATATGGAATCAGAACTTCCTAAAACCCAGTCAACAAAAAGGTGCCAATGAAAACTTTAACGGTAGCAGTAAATCACTATGAACAAGCAGGATCAAATAGCTAATTTAAAATATAGAATCAGAACTGCCTAAAACCCATTCAACGAAAAAATAACAGTAGCAGTAAATCACTAAGCGCAAGCAGGATCAAAAAGCTAATTTGAAATATGGAATCAGAACTCCCTAAAACCCAGTCAACAAAAAGGTGCCAATGAAAACTTGAACAGTTGCAGTAAATCACTATGCGTAAGCAGGATCAAACAGCTAATTTGAAATATGGAATCAGAACTCCCTAAAACCCAGTCAACAAAAAGGTGCCAATGAAAACTTGAACAGTAGGAGTAAATCACTATGCGTAAGCAGGATCAAACAGCTAATTTGAAAATTGGAATCAGAACTCCCTAAAACCCAGTCAACAAAAAGGTGCCAATGAAAACTTGAACAGTTGCAGTAAATCACTATGCGTAAGCAGGATCAAACAGCTAATTTGAAATATGGAATCAGAACTCCCTAAAACCCAGTCAACAAAAAGGTGCCAATGAAAACTTGAACAGTAGCAGTAAATCACTATGCGTAAGCAGGATCAAACAGCTAATTTGAAATATGGAATCAGAACTCCCTAAAACCCAGTCAACAAAAAGGTGCCAATGAAAACTTGAACAGTAGCAGTAAATCACTATGCGTAAGCAGGATCAAACAGCTAATTTGATATATGGAATCAGAACTCCCTAAAACCCAGTCAACAAAAAGGTGCCAATGAAAACTTGAACAGTTGCAATAATCACTATGCGTAAGCAGGATCAAACAGCTAATCTGAAATAAGGAATCAGAACTCCCTAAAACCCAGTCAACAAAAAGGTGCCAATGAAAACTTTAACAGTAGCAGTAAATCACTATGCGTAAGCAGGATCAAATAGCTAATTTAAAATATAGAATCAGAACTACCTAAAACCCATTCAACGAAAAAATAACAGTAGCAGTAAATCACTAAGCGCAAGCAGGATCAAAAAGCTAATTTAAAATATAGAATCAGAACTACCTAAAACCCATTCATTGAAAAAATAACAGTAGCAGTAAATCACTATGCCAAAGCTGGATCAAATAGCTAATTTAAAATATGGAATCAGAACTCCCTAAAACTTAGTCAATGAAAACTTTAACAGTAGAAGTAAATAATTAAGCACAAGCAGGATCAAAAAACTAATTAAAAATATGGAATCAGAACTCCCTAAAACTCAGTCAACAAAAATGTGCTAATGAAAACTTTAACAGTAGCAGTAAATCACTATGAAAAAGCAGGATCAAATAGCAAATTTAAAATATAGAATCAGAACTACCTAAAACCCATTCAATGAAAAAATTACAGTAGCAGTAAATCACTATGCGTAAGCAAGATCAAACAGCTAATTTGAAATATGGAATCAGAACTCCCTAAAACCCAGTCAACAAAAAGGTGCCAATGAAAACTTGAACAGTTGCAGTAAATCACTATGCGTAAGCAGGATCAAACAGCTAATTTGAAATATGGAATCAGAACTCCCTAAAACCCAGTCAACAAAAAGGTGCCAATGAAAACTTGAACAGTTGCAGTAAATCACTATGCGTAAGCAGGATCAAACAGCTAATTTGAAATATGGAATCAGAACTCCCTAAAACCCAGTCAACAAAAAGGTGCCAATGAAAACTTGAACAGTTGCAGTAAATCACTATGCGTAAGCAGGATGAAACAGCTAATTTGAAATATGGAATCAGAACTTCCTAAAACCCAGTCAACAAAAAGGTGCCAATGAAAACTTTAACGGTAGCAGTAAATCACTATGAACAAGCAGGATCAAATAGCTAATTTAAAATATAGAATCAGAACTGCCTAAAACCCATTCAACGAAAAAATAACAGTAGCAGTAAATCACTAAGCGCAAGCAGGATCAAAAAGCTAATTTAAAATATAGAATCAGAACTACATAAAACCCATTCATTGAAAAAATAACAGTAGCAGTAAATCACTATGCCAAAGCAGGATCAAATAGCTAATTTAAAATATAGAATCAGAACTACCTAAAACCCATTCAATGAAAAAATAACAGTAGCAGTAAATCACTATGCGTAAGCAAGATCAAACAGCTAATTTGAAATATGGAATCAGAACTCCCTAAAACCCAGTCAACAAAAAGGTGCCAATGAAAACTTGAACAGTTGCAGTAAATCACTATGCGTAAGCAGGATCAAACAGCTAATCTGAAATATGGAATCAGAACTCCCTAAAACCCAGTCAACAAAAAGGTGCCAATGAAAACTTGAACAGTAGCAGTTAATCACTATGCGTAAGCAGGATCAAACAGCTAATTTGAAATATGGAATCAGAACTCCCTAAAACCCAGTCAACAAAAAGGTGCCAATGAAAACTTGAACAGTTGCAGTAAATCACTATACGTAAGCAGGATCAAACAGCTAATTTGAAATACGGAATCAGAACTCCCTAAAACCCAGTCAACAAAAAGGTGCCAATGAAAACTTTAACAGTAGCAGTAAATCACTATGAAAAAGCAGGATCAAATAGCTAATTTAAAATATAGAATCAGAACTACCTAAAACCCATTCAACGAAAAAATAACAGTAGCAGTAAATCACTATGCGCAAGCAGGATCAAAAAGCTAATTTAAAATATAGAATCAGAACTACCTAAAACCCATTCAATGAAAAAATAACAGTAGCAGTAAATCACTATGCCAAAGCAGGATCAAATAGCTAATTTAAAATATGGAATCAGAACTCCCTAAAACTTAGTCAATGAAAACATTAACAGTAGAAGTAAATAATTAAGCACAAGCAGGATCAAAAAACTAATTTATAATATGGAATCAGAACTCCCTAAAACCCAGTCAACAAAAATGTGCCAATGAAAACTTGAACAGTAGCAGTAAATCACTATGCGTAAGCAGGATCAAAAAGCTAATTTGAAATATGGAATCAGAACTCCCTAAAACCCAGTCAACAATAAGGTGCCAATGAAAACTTGAACAGTAGCAGTAAATCACTATGCGTAAGCAGGATCAAACAGCTAATTTGAAATATGGAATCAGAACTCCCTCAAACCCAGTCAACAATAAGGAGCCAATGAAAACTTGAACAGTTGCAGTAAATCACTATGCGTAAGCAGAATCAAACAGCTAATTTGATATATGGAATCAGAACTCCCTAAAACCCAGTCAACAAAAAGGTGCCAATGAAAACTTGAACAGTAGCAGTAAATCACTATGCGTAAGCAGGATCAAAGAGCTAATTTAAAATATAGAATCAGAACTACCTAAAACCCATTCATTGAAAAAATAACAGTAGCAGTAAATCACTATGCCAAAGCAGGATCAAATAGCTAATTTAAAATATGGAATCAGAACTCCCTAAAACTTAGTCAATGAAAACTTTAACAGTAGAAGTAAATAATTAAGCACAAGCAGGATCAAAAAACTAATTAAAAATATGGAATCAGAACTCCCTAAAACTCAGTCAACCAAAATGTGCTAATGAAAACTTTAACAGTAGCAGTAAATCACTATGAAAAAGCAGGATCAAATAGCAAATTTAAAATATAGAATCAGAACTACCTAAAACCCATTCAATGAAAAAATTACAGTAGCAGTAAATCACTATGCGTAAGCAAGATCAAACAGCTAATTTGAAATATGGAATCAGAACTCCCTAAAACCCAGTCAACAAAAAGGTGCCAATGAAAACTTGAACAGTTGCAGTAAATCACTATGCGTAAGCAGGATCAAACAGCTAATTTGAAATATGGAATCAGAACTCCCTAAAACCCAGTCAACAAAAAGGTGCCAATGAAAACTTGAACAGTTGCAGTAAATCACAATGCGTAAGCAGGATCAAACAGCTAATTTGAAATATGGAATCAGAACTCCCTAAAACCCAGTCAACAAAAAGGTGCCAATGAAAACTTGAACAGTTGCAGTAAATCACTATGCGTAAGCAGGATGAAACAGCTAATTTGAAATATGGAATCAGAACTTCCTAAAACCCAGTCAACAAAAAGGTGCCAATGAAAACTTTAACGGTAGCAGTAAATCACTATGAACAAGCAGGATCAAATAGCTAATTTAAAATATAGAATCAGAACTGCCTAAAACCCATTCAACGAAAAAATAACAGTAGCAGTAAATCACTAAGCGCAAGCAGGATCAAAAAGCTAATTTAAAATATAGAATCAGAACTACCTAAAACCCATTCATTGAAAAAATAACAGTAGCAGTAAATCACTATGCCAAAGCAGGATCAAATAGCTAATTTAAAATATAGAATCAGAACTACCTAAAACCCATTCAATGAAAAAATAACAGTAGCAGTAAATCACTATGCGTAAGCAAGATCAAACAGCTAATTTGAAATATGGAATCAGAACTCCCTAAAACCCAGTCAACAAAAAGGTGCCAATGAAAACTTGAACAGTTGCAGTAAATCACTATGCGTAAGCAGGATCAAACAGCTAATCTGAAATATGGAATCAGAACTCCCTAAAACCCAGTCAACAAAAAGGTGCCAATGAAAACTTGAACAGTAGCAGTTAATCACTATGCGTAAGCAGGATCAAACAGCTAATTTGAAATATGGAATCAGAACTCCCTAAAACCCAGTCAACAAAAAGGTGCCAATGAAAACTTGAACAGTTGCAGTAAATCACTATACGTAAGCAGGATCAAACAGCTAATTTGAAATACGGAATCAGAACTCCCTAAAACCCAGTCAACAAAAAGGTGCCAATGAAAACTTTAACAGTAGCAGTAAATCACTATGAAAAAGCAGGATCAAATAGCTAATTTAAAATATAGAATCAGAACTACCTAAAACCCATTCAACGAAAAAATAACAGTAGCAGTAAATCACTAAGCGCAAGCAGGATCAAAAAGCTAATTTAAAATATAGAATCAGAACTACCTAAAACCCATTCAATGAAAAAATAACAGTAGCAGTAAATCACTATGCCAAAGCAGGATCAAATAGCTAATTTAAAATATGGAATCAGAACTCCCTAAAACTTAGTCAATGAAAACATTAACAGTAGAAGTAAATAATTAAGCACAAGCAGGATCAAAAAACTAATTTAAAATATGGAATCAGAACTCCCTAAAACCCAGTCAACAAAAATGTGCCAATGAAAACTTGAACAGTAGCAGTAAATCACTATGCGTAAGCAGGATCAAAAAGCTAATTTGAAATATGGAATCAGAACTCCCTAAAACCCAGTCAACAATAAGGTGCCAATGAAAACTTGAACAGTAGCAGTAAATCACTATGCGTAAGCAGGATCAAACAGCTAATTTGAAATATGGAATCAGAACTCCCTCAAACCCAGTCAACAATAAGGAGCCAATGAAAACTTGAACAGTTGCAGTAAATCACTATGCGTAAGCAGAATCAAACAGCTAATTTGATATATGGAATCAGAACTACCTAAAACCCATTCAACGAAAAAATAACAGTAGCAGTAAATCACTAAGCGCAGGCAGGATCAAAAAGCTAATTTAAAATATAGAATCAGAACTACCTAAAACCCATTCATTGAAAAAATAACAGTAGCAGTAAATCACTATGCCAAAGCAGGATCAAATAGCTAATTTAAAATATGGAATCAGAACTCCCTAAAACTTAGTCAATGAAAACTTTAACAGTAGAAGTAAATAATTAAGCACAAGCAGGATCAAAAAACTAATTAAAAATATGGAATCAGAACTCCCTAAAACAAAGTCAACAAAAATGTGCTAATGAAAACTTTAACAGTAGCAGTAAATCACTATGAAAAAGCAGGATCAAATAGCAAATTTAAAATATAGAATCAGAACTACCTAAAACCCATTCAATGAAAAAATTACAGTAGCAGTAAATCACTATGCGTAAGCAAGATCAAACAGCTAATTTGAAATATGGAATCAGAACTCCCTAAAACCCAGTCAACAAAAAGGTGCCAATGAAAACTTGAACAGTTGCAGTAAATCACTATGCGTAAGCAGGATCAAACAGCTAATTTGAAATATGGAATCAGAACTCCCTAAAACCCAGTCAACAAAAAGGTGCCAATGAAAACTTGAACAGTTGCAGTAAATCACAATGCGTAAGCAGGATCAAACAGCTAATTTGAAATATGGAATCAGAACTCCCTAAAACCCAGTCAACAAAAAGGTGCCAATGAAAACTTGAACAGTTGCAGTAAATCACTATGCGTAAGCAGGATGAAACAGCTAATTTGAAATATGGAATCAGAACTTCCTAAAACCCAGTCAACAAAAAGGTGCCAATGAAAACTTTAACGGTAGCAGTAAATCACTATGAACAAGCAGGATCAAATAGCTAATTTAAAATATAGAATCAGAACTGCCTAAAACCCATTCAACGAAAAAATAACAGTAGCAGTAAATCACTAAGCGCAAGCAGGATCAAAAAGCTAATTTAAAATATAGAATCAGAACTACCTAAAACCCATTCATTGAAAAAATAACAGTAGCAGTAAATCACTATGCCAAAGCAGGATCAAATAGCTAATTTAAAATATAGAATCAGAACTACCTAAAACCCATTCAATGAAAAAATAACAGTAGCAGTAAATCACTATGCGTAAGCAAGATCAAACAGCTAATTTGAAATATGGAATCAGAACTCCCTAAAACCCAGTCAACAAAAAGGTGCCAATGAAAACTTGAACAGTTGCAGTAAATCACTATGCGTAAGCAGGATCAAACAGCTAATCTGAAATATGGAATCAGAACTCCCTAAAACCCAGTCAACAAAAAGGTGCCAATGAAAACTTGAACAGTAGCAGTTAATCACTATGCGTAAGCAGGATCAAACAGCTAATTTGAAATATGGAATCAGAACTCCCTAAAACCCAGTCAACAAAAAGGTGCCAATGAAAACTTGAACAGTTGCAGTAAATCACTATACGTAAGCAGGATCAAACAGCTAATTTGAAATACGGAATCAGAACTCCCTAAAACCCAGTCAACAAAAAGGTGCCAATGAAAACTTTAACAGTAGCAGTAAATCACTATGAAAAAGCAGGATCAAATAGCTAATTTAAAATATAGAATCAGAACTACCTAAAACCCATTCAACGAAAAAATAACAGTAGCAGTAAATCACTAAGCGCAAGCAGGATCAAAAAGCTAATTTAAAATATAGAATCAGAACTACCTAAAACCCATTCAATGAAAAAATAACAGTAGCAGTAAATCACTATGCCAAAGCAGGATCAAATAGCTAATTTAAAATATGGAATCAGAACTCCCTAAAACTTAGTCAATGAAAACATTAACAGTAGAAGTAAATAATTAAGCACAAGCAGGATCAAAAAACTAATTTAAAATATGGAATCAGAACTCCCTAAAACCCAGTCAACAAAAATGTGCCAATGAAAACTTGAACAGTAGCAGTAAATCACTATGCGTAAGCAGGATCAAAAAGCTAATTTGAAATATGGAATCAGAACTCCCTAAAACCCAGTCAACAATAAGGTGCCAATGAAAACTTGAACAGTAGCAGTAAATCACTATGCGTAAGCAGGATCAAACAGCTAATTTGAAATATGGAATCAGAACTCCCTCAAACCCAGTCAACAATAAGGAGCCAATGAAAACTTGAACAGTTGCAGTAAATCACTATGCGTAAGCAGAATCAAACAGCTAATTTGATATATGGAATCAGAACTCCCTAAAACCCAGTCAACAAAAAGGTGCCAATGAAAACTTGAACAGTAGCAGTAAATCACTATGCGTAAGCAGGATCAAAAAGCTAATTTAAAATATAGAATCAGAACTACCTAAAACCCATTCATTGAAAAAATAACAGTAGCAGTAAATCACTATGCCAAAGCAGGATCAAATAGCTAATTTAAAATATGGAATCAGAACTCCCTAAAACTTAGTCAATGAAAACTTTAACAGTAGAAGTAAATAATTAAGCACAAGCAGGATCAAAAAACTAATTAAAAATATGGAATCAGAACTCCCTAAAACTCAGTCAACAAAAATGTGCTAATGAAAACTTTAACAGTAGCAGTAAATCACTATGAAAAAGCAGGATCAAATAGCAAATTTAAAATATAGAATCAGAACTACCTAAAACCCATTCAATGAAAAAATTACAGTAGCAGTAAATCACTATGCGTAAGCAAGATCAAACAGCTAATTTGAAATATGGAATCAGAACTCCCTAAAACCCAGTCAACAAAAAGGTGCATATGAAAACTTTAACGGTAGCAGTAAATCACTATGAACAAGCAGGATCAAATAGCTAATTTAAAATATAGAATCAGAACTGCCTAAAACCCATTCAACGAAAAAATAACAGTAGCAGTAAATCACTAAGCGCAAGCAGGATCAAAAAGCTAATTTAAAATATAGAATCAGAACTACCTAAAACCCATTCATTGAAAAAATAACAGTAGCAGTAAATCACTATGCCAAAGCAGGATCAAATAGCTAATTTAAAATATAGAATCAGAACTACCTAAAACCCATTCAATGAAAAAATAACAGTAGCAGTAAATCACTATGCGTAAGCAAGATCAAACAGCTAATTTGAAATATGGAATCAGAACTCCCTAAAACCCAGTCAACAAAAAGGTGCCAATGAAAACTTGAACAGTTGCAGTAAATCACTATGCGTAAGCAGGATCAAACAGCTAATCTGAAATATGGAATCAGAACTCCCTAAAACCCAGTCAACAAAAAGGTGCCAATGAAAACTTGAACAGTAGCAGTTAATCACTATGCGTAAGCAGGATCAAACAGCTAATTTGAAATATGGAATCAGAACTCCCTAAAACCCAGTCAACAAAAAGGTGCCAATGAAAACTTGAACAGTTGCAGTAAATCACTATACGTAAGCAGGATCAAACAGCTAATTTGAAATACGGAATCAGAACTCCCTAAAACCCAGTCAACAAAAAGGTGCCAATGAAAACTTTAACAGTAGCAGTAAATCACTATGAAAAAGCAGGATCAAATAGCTAATTTAAAATATAGAATCAGAACTACCTAAAACCCATTCAACGAAAAAATAACAGTAGCAGTAAATCACTAAGCGCAAGCAGGATCAAAAAGCTAATTTAAAATATAGAATCAGAACTACCTAAAACCCATTCAATGAAAAAATAACAGTAGCAGTAAATCACTATGCCAAAGCAGGATCAAATAGCTAATTTAAAATATGGAATCAGAACTCCCTAAAACTTAGTCAATGAAAACATTAACAGTAGAAGTAAATAATTAAGCACAAGCAGGATCAAAAAACTAATTTAAAATATGGAATCAGAACTCCCTAAAACCCAGTCAACAAAAATGTGCCAATGAAAACTTGAACAGTAGCAGTAAATCACTATGCGTAAGCAGGATCAAAAAGCTAATTTGAAATATGGAATCAGAACTCCCTAAAACCCAGTCAACAATAAGGTGCCAATGAAAACTTGAACAGTAGCAGTAAATCACTATGCGTAAGCAGGATCAAACAGCTAATTTGAAATATGGAATCAGAACTCCCTCAAACCCAGTCAACAATAAGGAGCCAATGAAAACTTGAACAGTTGCAGTAAATCACTATGCGTAAGCAGAATCAAACAGCTAATTTGATATATGGAATCAGAACTACCTAAAACTCATTCAACGAAAAAATAACAGTAGCAGTAAATCACTAAGCGCAGGCAGGATCAAAAAGCTAATTTAAAATATAGAATCAGAACTACCTAAAACCCATTCATTGAAAAAATAACAGTAGCAGTAAATCACTATGCCAAAGCAGGATCAAATAGCTAATTAAAAATATGGAATCAGAACTCCCTAAAACTTAGTCAATGAAAACTTTAACAGTAGAAGTAAATAATTAAGCACAAGCAGGATCAAAAAACTAATTAAAAATATGGAATCAGAACTCCCTAAAACAAAGTCAACAAAAATGTGCTAATGAAAACTTTAACAGTAGCAGTAAATCACTATGAAAAAGCAGGATCAAATAGCAAATTTAAAATATAGAATCAGAACTACCTAAAACCCATTCAATGAAAAAATTACAGTAGCAGTAAATCACTATGCGTAAGCAAGATCAAACAGCTAATTTGAAATATGGAATCAGAACTCCCTAAAACCCAGTCAACAAAAAGGTGCCAATGAAAACTTGAACAGTTGCAGTAAATCACTATGCGTAAGCAGGATCAAACAGCTAATTTGAAATATGGAATCAGAACTCCCTAAAACCCAGTCAACAAAAAGGTGCCAATGAAAACTTGAACAGTTGCAGTAAATCACAATGCGTAAGCAGGATCAAACAGCTAATTTGAAATATGGAATCAGAACTCCCTAAAACCCAGTCAACAAAAAGGTGCCAATGAAAACTTGAACAGTTGCAGTAAATCACTATGCGTAAGCAGGATGAAACAGCTAATTTGAAATATGGAATCAGAACTTCCTAAAACCCAGTCAACAAAAAGGTGCCAATGAAAACTTTAACGGTAGCAGTAAATCACTATGAACAAGCAGGATCAAATAGCTAATTTAAAATATAGAATCAGAACTGCCTAAAACCCATTCAACGAAAAAATAACAGTAGCAGTAAATCACTAAGCGCAAGCAGGATCAAAAAGCTAATTTAAAATATAGAATCAGAACTACCTAAAACCCATTCATTGAAAAAATAACAGTAGCAGTAAATCACTATGCCAAAGCAGGATCAAATAGCTAATTTAAAATATAGAATCAGAACTACCTAAAACCCATTCAATGAAAAAATAACAGTAGCAGTAAATCACTATGCGTAAGCAAGATCAAACAGCTAATTTGAAATATGGAATCAGAACTCCCTAAAACCCAGTCAACAAAAAGGTGCCAATGAAAACTTGAACAGTTGCAGTAAATCACTATGCGTAAGCAGGATCAAACAGCTAATCTGAAATATGGAATCAGAACTCCCTAAAACCCAGTCAACAAAAAGGTGCCAATGAAAACTTGAACAGTAGCAGTTAATCACTATGCGTAAGCAGGATCAAACAGCTAATTTGAAATATGGAATCAGAACTCCCTAAAACCCAGTCAACAAAAAGGTGGCAATGAAAACTTGAACAGTTGCAGTAAATCACTATACGTAAGCAGGATCAAACAGCTAATTTGAAATACGGAATCAGAACTCCCTAAAACCCAGTCAACAAAAAGGTGCCAATGAAAACTTTAACAGTAGCAGTAAATCACTATGAAAAAGCAGGATCAAATAGCTAATTTAAAATATAGAATCAGAACTACCTAAAACCCATTCAACGAAAAAATAACAGTAGCAGTAAATCACTAAGCGCAAGCAGGATCAAAAAGCTAATTTAAAATATAGAATCAGAACTACCTAAAACCCATTCAATGAAAAAATAACAGTAGCAGTAAATCACTATGCCAAAGCAGGATCAAATAGCAAATTTAAAATATGGAATCAGAACTCCCTAAAACTTAGTCAATGAAAACATTAACAGTAGAAGTAAATAATTAAGCACAAGCAGGATCAAAAAACTAATTTAAAATATGGAATCAGAACTCCCTAAAACCCAGTCAACAAAAATGTGCCAATGAAAACTTGAACAGTAGCAGTAAATCACTATGCGTAAGCAGGATCAAAAAGCTAATTTGAAATATGGAATCAGAACTCCCTAAAACCCAGTCAACAATAAGGTGCCAATGAAAACTTGAACAGTAGCAGTAAATCACTATGCGTAAGCAGGATCAAACAGCTAATTTGAAATATGGAATCAGAACTCCCTCAAACCCAGTCAACAATAAGGAGCCAATGAAAACTTGAACAGTTGCAGTAAATCACTATGCGTAAGCAGAATCAAACAGCTAATTTGATATATGGAATCAGAACTACCTAAAACCCATTCAACGAAAAAATAACAGTAGCAGTAAATCACTAAGCGCAGGCAGGATCAAAAAGCTAATTTAAAATATAGAATCAGAACTACCTAAAACCCATTCATTGAAAAAATAACAGTAGCAGTAAATCACTATGCCAAAGCAGGATCAAATAGCTAATTTAAAATATGGAATCAGAACTCCCTAAAACTTAGTCAATGAAAACTTTAACAGTAGAAGTAAATAATTAAGCACAAGCAGGATCAAAAAACTAATTAAAAATATGGAATCAGAACTCCCTAAAACTCAGTCAACAAAAATGTGCCAATGAAAACTTTAACAGTAGCAGTAAATCACTATGAAAAAGCAGGATCAAATAGCTAATTTAAAATATAGAATCAGAACTACCTAAAACCCATTCAACGAAAAAATAACAGTAGCAGTAAATCACTAAGCGCAAGCAGGATCAAAAAGCTAATTTAAAATATAGAATCAGAACTACCTAAAACCCATTCAATGAAAAAATAACAGTAGCAGTAAATCACTATGCCAAAGCAGGATCAAATAGCTAATTTAAAATATGGAATCAGAACTCCCTAAAACTTAGTCAATGAAAACATTAACAGTAGAAGTAAATAATTAAGCACAAGCAGGATCAAAAAACTAATTTAAAATATGGAATCAGAACTCCCTAAAACCCAGTCAACAAAAATGTGCCAATGAAAACTTGAACAGTAGCAGTAAATCACTATGCGTAAGCAGGATCAAAAAGCTAATTTGAAATATGGAATCAGAACTCCCTAAAACCCAGTCAACAATAAGGTGCCAATGAAAACTTGAACAGTAGCAGTAAATCACTATGCGTAAGCAGGATCAAACAGCTAATTTGAAATATGGAATCAGAACTCCCTCAAACCCAGTCAACAATAAGGAGCCAATGAAAACTTGAACAGTTGCAGTAAATCACTATGCGTAAGCAGAATCAAACAGCTAATTTGATATATGGAATCAGAACTCCCTAAAACCCAGTCAACAAAAAGGTGCCAATGAAAACTTGAACAGTAGCAGTAAATCACTATGCGTAAGCAGGATCAAAAAGCTAATTTAAAATATAGAATCAGAACTACCTAAAACCCATTCATTGAAAAAATAACAGTAGCAGTAAATCACTATGCCAAAGCAGGATCAAATAGCTAATTTAAAATATGGAATCAGAACTCCCTAAAACTTAGTCAATGAAAACTTTAACAGTAGAAGTAAATAATTAAGCACAAGCAGGATCAAAAAACTAATTAAAAATATGGAATCAGAACTCCCTAAAACTCAGTCAACAAAAATGTGCTAATGAAAACTTTAACAGTAGCAGTAAATCACTATGAAAAAGCAGGATCAAATAGCAAATTTAAAATATAGAATCAGAACTACCTAAAACCCATTCAATGAAAAAATTACAGTAGCAGTAAATCACTATGCGTAAGCAAGATCAAACAGCTAATTTGAAATATGGAATCAGAACTCCCTAAAACCCAGTCAACAAAAAGGTGCCAATGAAAACTTGAACAGTTGCAGTAAATCACTATGCGTAAGCAGGATCAAACAGCTAATTTGAAATATGGAATCAGAACTCCCTAAAACCCAGTCAACAAAAAGGTGCCAATGAAAACTTGAACAGTTGCAGTAAATCACAATGCGTAAGCAGGATCAAACAGCTAATTTGAAATATGGAATCAGAACTCCCTAAAACCCAGTCAACAAAAAGGTGCCAATGAAAACTTGAACAGTTGCAGTAAATCACTATGCGTAAGCAGGATGAAACAGCTAATTTGAAATATGGAATCAGAACTTCCTAAAACCCAGTCAACAAAAAGGTGCCAATGAAAACTTTAACGGTAGCAGTAAATCACTATGAACAAGCAGGATCAAATAGCTAATTTAAAATATAGAATCAGAACTGCCTAAAACCCATTCAACGAAAAAATAACAGTAGCAGTAAATCACTAAGCGCAAGCAGGATCAAAAAGCTAATTTAAAATATAGAATCAGAACTACCTAAAACCCATTCATTGAAAAAATAACAGTAGCAGTAAATCACTATGCCAAAGCAGGATCAAATAGCTAATTTAAAATATAGAATCAGAACTACCTAAAACCCATTCAATGAAAAAATAACAGTAGCAGTAAATCACTATGCGTAAGCAAGATCAAACAGCTAATTTGAAATATGGAATCAGAACTCCCTAAAACCCAGTCAACAAAAAGGTGCCAATGAAAACTTGAACAGTTGCAGTAAATCACTATGCGTAAGCAGGATCAAACAGCTAATCTGAAATATGGAATCAGAACTCCCTAAAACCCAGTCAACAAAAAGGTGCCAATGAAAACTTGAACAGTAGCAGTTAATCACTATGCGTAAGCAGGATCAAACAGCTAATTTGAAATATGGAATCAGAACTCCCTAAAACCCAGTCAACAAAAAGGTGCCAATGAAAACTTGAACAGTTGCAGTAAATCACTATACGTAAGCAGGATCAAACAGCTAATTTGAAATACGGAATCAGAACTCCCTAAAACCCAGTCAACAAAAAGGTGCCAATGAAAACTTTAACAGTAGCAGTAAATCACTATGAAAAAGCAGGATCAAATAGCTAATTTAAAATATAGAATCAGAACTACCTAAAACCCATTCAATGAAAAAATAACAGTAGCAGTAAATCACTATGCCAAAGCAGGATCAAATAGCTAATTTAAAATATGGAATCAGAACTCCCTAAAACTTAGTCAATGAAAACATTAACAGTAGAAGTAAATAATTAAGCACAAGCAGGATCAAAAAACTAATTTAAAATATGGAATCAGAACTCCCTAAAACCCAGTCAACAAAAATGTGCCAATGAAAACTTGAACAGTAGCAGTAAATCACTATGCGTAAGCAGGATCAAAAAGCTAATTTGAAATATGGAATCAGAACTCCCTCAAACCCAGTCAACAATAAGGAGCCAATGAAAACTTGAACAGTTGCAGTAAATCACTATGCGTAAGCAGAATCAAACAGCTAATTTGATATATGGAATCAGAACTCCCTAAAACCCAGTCAACAAAAAGGTGCCAATGAAAACTTGAACAGTAGCAGTAAATCACTATGCGTAAGCAGGATCAAAAAGCTAATTTAAAATATAGAATCAGAACTACCTAAAACCCATTCATTGAAAAAATAACAGTAGCAGTAAATCACTATGCCAAAGCAGGATCAAATAGCTAATTTAAAATATGGAATCAGAACTCCCTAAAACTTAGTCAATGAAAACTTTAACAGTAGAAGTAAATAATTAAGCACAAGCAGGATCAAAAAACTAATTAAAAATATGGAATCAGAACTCCCTAAAACTCAGTCAACAAAAATGTGCTAATGAAAACTTTAACAGTAGCAGTAAATCACTATGAAAAAGCAGGATCAAATAGCAAATTTAAAATATAGAATCAGAACTACCTAAAACCCATTCAATGAAAAAATTACAGTAGCAGTAAATCACTATGCGTAAGCAAGATCAAACAGCTAATTTGAAATATGGAATCAGAACTCCCTAAAACCCAGTCAACAAAAAGGTGCCAATGAAAACTTGAACAGTTGCAGTAAATCACTATGCGTAAGCAGGATGAAACAGCTAATTTGAAATATGGAATCAGAACTTCCTAAAACCCAGTCAACAAAAAGGTGCCAATGAAAACTTTAACGGTAGCAGTAAATCACTATGAACAAGCAGGATCAAATAGCTAATTTAAAATATAGAATCAGAACTGCCTAAAACCCATTCAACGAAAAAATAACAGTAGCAGTAAATCACTAAGCGCAAGCAGGATCAAAAAGCTAATTTAAAATATAGAATCAGAACTACCTAAAACCCATTCATTGAAAAAATAACAGTAGCAGTAAATCACTATGCCAAAGCAGGATCAAATAGCTAATTTAAAATATAGAATCAGAACTACCTAAAACCCATTCAATGAAAAAATAACAGTAGCAGTAAATCACTATGCGTAAGCAAGATCAAACAGCTAATTTGAAATATGGAATCAGAACTCCCTAAAACCCAGTCAACAAAAAGGTGCCAATGAAAACTTGAACAGTTGCAGTAAATCACTATGCGTAAGCAGGATCAAACAGCTAATCTGAAATATGGAATCAGAACTCCCTAAAACCCAGTCAACAAAAAGGTGCCAATGAAAACTTGAACAGTAGCAGTTAATCACTATGCGTAAGCAGGATCAAACAGCTAATTTGAAATATGGAATCAGAACTCCCTAAAACCCAGTCAACAAAAAGGTGCCAATGAAAACTTGAACAGTTGCAGTAAATCACTATACGTAAGCAGGATCAAACAGCTAATTTGAAATACGGAATCAGAACTCCCTAAAACCCAGTCAACAAAAAGGTGCCAATGAAAACTTTAACAGTAGCAGTAAATCACTATGAAAAAGCAGGATCAAATAGCTAATTTAAAATATAGAATCAGAACTACCTAAAACCCATTCAACGAAAAAATAACAGTAGCAGTAAATCACTAAGCGCAAGCAGGATCAAAAAGCTAATTTAAAATATAGAATCAGAACTACCTAAAACCCATTCAATGAAAAAATAACAGTAGCAGTAAATCACTATGCCAAAGCAGGATCAAATAGCTAATTTAAAATATGGAATCAGAACTCCCTAAAACTTAGTCAATGAAAACATTAACAGTAGAAGTAAATAATTAAGCACAAGCAGGATCAAAAAACTAATTTAAAATATGGAATCAGAACTCCCTAAAACCCAGTCAACAAAAATGTGCCAATGAAAACTTGAACAGTAGCAGTAAATCACTATGCGTAAGCAGGATCAAAAAGCTAATTTGAAATATGGAATCAGAACTCCCTAAAACCCAGTCAACAATAAGGTGCCAATGAAAACTTGAACAGTAGCAGTAAATCACTATGCGTAAGCAGGATCAAACAGCTAATTTGAAATATGGAATCAGAACTCCCTCAAACCCAGTCAACAATAAGGAGCCAATGAAAACTTGAACAGTTGCAGTAAATCACTATGCGTAAGCAGAATCAAACAGCTAATTTGATATATGGAATCAGAACTACCTAAAACTCATTCAACGAAAAAATAACAGTAGCAGTAAATCACTAAGCGCAGGCAGGATCAAAAAGCTAATTTAAAATATAGAATCAGAACTACCTAAAACCCATTCATTGAAAAAATAACAGTAGCAGTAAATCACTATGCCAAAGCAGGATCAAATAGCTAATTAAAAATATGGAATCAGAACTCCCTAAAACTTAGTCAATGAAAACTTTAACAGTAGAAGTAAATAATTAAGCACAAGCAGGATCAAAAAACTAATTAAAAATATGGAATCAGAACTCCCTAAAACAAAGTCAACAAAAATGTGCTAATGAAAACTTTAACAGTAGCAGTAAATCACTATGAAAAAGCAGGATCAAATAGCAAATTTAAAATATAGAATCAGAACTACCTAAAACCCATTCAATGAAAAAATTACAGTAGCAGTAAATCACTATGCGTAAGCAAGATCAAACAGCTAATTTGAAATATGGAATCAGAACTCCCTAAAACCCAGTCAACAAAAAGGTGCCAATGAAAACTTGAACAGTTGCAGTAAATCACTATGCGTAAGCAGGATCAAACAGCTAATTTGAAATATGGAATCAGAACTCCCTAAAACCCAGTCAACAAAAAGGTGCCAATGAAAACTTGAACAGTTGCAGTAAATCACAATGCGTAAGCAGGATCAAACAGCTAATTTGAAATATGGAATCAGAACTCCCTAAAACCCAGTCAACAAAAAGGTGCCAATGAAAACTTGAACAGTTGCAGTAAATCACTATGCGTAAGCAGGATGAAACAGCTAATTTGAAATATGGAATCAGAACTTCCTAAAACCCAGTCAACAAAAAGGTGCCAATGAAAACTTTAACGGTAGCAGTAAATCACTATGAACAAGCAGGATCAAATAGCTAATTTAAAATATAGAATCAGAACTGCCTAAAACCCATTCAACGAAAAAATAACAGTAGCAGTAAATCACTAAGCGCAAGCAGGATCAAAAAGCTAATTTAAAATATAGAATCAGAACTACCTAAAACCCATTCATTGAAAAAATAACAGTAGCAGTAAATCACTATGCCAAAGCAGGATCAAATAGCTAATTTAAAATATAGAATCAGAACTACCTAAAACCCATTCAATGAAAAAATAACAGTAGCAGTAAATCACTATGCGTAAGCAAGATCAAACAGCTAATTTGAAATATGGAATCAGAACTCCCTAAAACCCAGTCAACAAAAAGGTGCCAATGAAAACTTGAACAGTTGCAGTAAATCACTATGCGTAAGCAGGATCAAACAGCTAATCTGAAATATGGAATCAGAACTCCCTAAAACCCAGTCAACAAAAAGGTGCCAATGAAAACTTGAACAGTAGCAGTTAATCACTATGCGTAAGCAGGATCAAACAGCTAATTTGAAATATGGAATCAGAACTCCCTAAAACCCAGTCAACAAAAAGGTGGCAATGAAAACTTGAACAGTTGCAGTAAATCACTATACGTAAGCAGGATCAAACAGCTAATTTGAAATACGGAATCAGAACTCCCTAAAACCCAGTCAACAAAAAGGTGCCAATGAAAACTTTAACAGTAGCAGTAAATCACTATGAAAAAGCAGGATCAAATAGCTAATTTAAAATATAGAATCAGAACTACCTAAAACCCATTCAACGAAAAAATAACAGTAGCAGTAAATCACTAAGCGCAAGCAGGATCAAAAAGCTAATTTAAAATATAGAATCAGAACTACCTAAAACCCATTCAATGAAAAAATAACAGTAGCAGTAAATCACTATGCCAAAGCAGGATCAAATAGCAAATTTAAAATATGGAATCAGAACTCCCTAAAACTTAGTCAATGAAAACATTAACAGTAGAAGTAAATAATTAAGCACAAGCAGGATCAAAAAACTAATTTAAAATATGGAATCAGAACTCCCTAAAACCCAGTCAACAAAAATGTGCCAATGAAAACTTGAACAGTAGCAGTAAATCACTATGCGTAAGCAGGATCAAAAAGCTAATTTGAAATATGGAATCAGAACTCCCTAAAACCCAGTCAACAATAAGGTGCCAATGAAAACTTGAACAGTAGCAGTAAATCACTATGCGTAAGCAGGATCAAACAGCTAATTTGAAATATGGAATCAGAACTCCCTCAAACCCAGTCAACAATAAGGAGCCAATGAAAACTTGAACAGTTGCAGTAAATCACTATGCGTAAGCAGAATCAAACAGCTAATTTGATATATGGAATCAGAACTACCTAAAACCCATTCAACGAAAAAATAACAGTAGCAGTAAATCACTAAGCGCAGGCAGGATCAAAAAGCTAATTTAAAATATAGAATCAGAACTACCTAAAACCCATTCATTGAAAAAATAACAGTAGCAGTAAATCACTATGCCAAAGCAGGATCAAATAGCTAATTTAAAATATGGAATCAGAACTCCCTAAAACTTAGTCAATGAAAACTTTAACAGTAGAAGTAAATAATTAAGCACAAGCAGGATCAAAAAACTAATTTGAAATATGGAATCAGAACTTCCTAAAACCCAGTCAACAAAAAGGTGCCAATGAAAACTTTAACGGTAGCAGTAAATCACTATGAACAAGCAGGATCAAATAGCTAATTTAAAATATAGAATCAGAACTGCCTAAAACCCATTCAACGAAAAAATAACAGTAGCAGTAAATCACTAAGCGCAAGCAGGATCAAAAAGCTAATTTAAAATATAGAATCAGAACTACCTAAAACCCATTCATTGAAAAAATAACAGTAGCAGTAAATCACTATGCCAAAGCAGGATCAAATAGCTAATTTAAAATATAGAATCAGAACTACCTAAAACCCATTCAATGAAAAAATAACAGTAGCAGTAAATCACTATGCGTAAGCAAGATCAAACAGCTAATTTGAAATATGGAATCAGAACTCCCTAAAACCCAGTCAACAAAAAGGTGCCAATGAAAACTTGAACAGTTGCAGTAAATCACTATGCGTAAGCAGGATCAAACAGCTAATCTGAAATATGGAATCAGAACTCCCTAAAACCCAGTCAACAAAAAGGTGCCAATGAAAACTTGAACAGTAGCAGTTAATCACTATGCGTAAGCAGGATCAAACAGCTAATTTGAACTATGGAATCAGAACTCCCTAAAACCCAGTCAACAAAAAGGTGCCAATGAAAACTTGAACAGTTGCAGTAAATCACTATACGTAAGCAGGATCAAACAGCTAATTTGAAATACGGAATCAGAACTCCCTAAAACCCAGTCAACAAAAAGGTGCCAATGAAAACTTTAACAGTAGCAGTAAATCACTATGAAAAAGCAGGATCAAATAGCTAATTTAAAATATAGAATCAGAACTACCTAAAACCCATTCAACGAAAAAATAACAGTAGCAGTAAATCACTAAGCGCAAGCAGGATCAAAAAGCTAATTTAAAATATAGAATCAGAACTACCTAAAACCCATTCAATGAAAAAATAACAGTAGCAGTAAATCACTATGCCAAAGCAGGATCAAATAGCTAATTTAAAATATGGAATCAGAACTCCCTAAAACTTAGTCAATGAAAACATTAACAGTAGAAGTAAATAATTAAGCACAAGCAGGATCAAAAAACTAATTTAAGATATGGAATCAGAACTCCCTAAAACCCAGTCAACAAAAATGTGCCAATGAAAACTTGAACAGTAGCAGTAAATCACTATGCGTAAGCAGGATCAAACAGCTAATTTGAAATATGGAATCAGAACTCCCTCAAACCCAGTCAACAATAAGGAGCCAATGAAAACTTGAACAGTTGCAGTAAATCACTATGCGTAAGCAGAATCAAACAGCTAATTTGATATATGGAATCAGAACTACCTAAAACCCATTCAACGAAAAAATAACAGTAGCAGTAAATCACTAAGCGCAAGCAGGATCAAAAAGCTAATTTAAAATATAGAATCAGAACTACCTAAAACCCATTCATTGAAAAAATAACAGTAGCAGTAAATCACTATGCCAAAGCAGGATCAAATAGCTAATTTAAAATATGGAATCAGAACTCCCTAAAACTTAGTCAATGAAAACTTTAACAGTAGAAGTAAATAATTAAGCACAAGCAGGATCAAAAAACTAATTTAAAATATGGAATCAGAACTCCCTAAAACTCAGTCAACAAAAATGTGCTAATGAAAACTTTAACAGTAGCAGTAAATCACTATGAAAAAGCAGGATCAAATAGCAAATTTAAAATATAGAATCAGAACTACCTAAAACCCATTCAACGAAAAAATAACAGTAGCAGTAAATCACTAAGCGCAAGCAGGATCAAAAAGCTAATTTAAAATATAGAATCAGAACTACCTAAAACCCATTCAATAAAAAAATAACAGTAGCAGTAAATCACTATGCGTAAGCAAGATCAAACAGCTAATTTGAAATATGGAATCAGAACTCCCTAAAACCCAGTCAACAAAAAGGTGCCAATGAAAACTTGAACAGTTGCAGTAAATCACTATGCGTAAGCAGGATCAAACAGCTAATCTGAAATATGGAATCAGAACTCCCTAAAACCCAGTCAACAAAAAGGTGCCAATGAAAACTTTAACAGTAGCAGTAAATCACTATGCGTAAGCAGGATCAAATAGCTAAATTAAAATATAGAATCATAACTACCTAAAACCCATTCAACGAAAAAATAACAGTAGCAGTAAATCACTAAGCGCAAGCAGGATCAAAAAGCTAATTTAAAATATAGAATCAGAACTACCTCAAACCCATTCATTGAAAAAATAACAGTAGCAGTAAATCACTATGCCAAAGCAGGATCAAATAGCTAATTTAAAATATGGTATCAGAACTCCCTAAAACTTAGTCAATGAAAACTTTAACAGTAGAAGTAAATAATTAAGCACAAGCAGGATCAAAAAACTAATTAAAAATATGGAATCAGAACTCCCTAAAACTCAGTCAACAAAAATGTGCTAATGAAAACTTTAACAGTAGCAGTAAATCACTATGAAAAAGCAGGATCAAATAGCAAATTTAAAATATAGAATCAGAACTACCTAAAACCCATTCAACGAAAAAATAACAGTAGCAGTAAATCACTAAGCGCAAGCAGGATCAAAAAGCTAATTTAAAATATAGAATCAGAACTACCTAAAACCCATTCAATGAAAAAATAACAGAAGCAGTAAATCACTATGCGTAAGCAAGATCAAACAGCTAATTTGAAATATGGAATCAGAACTCCCTAAAACCCAGTCAACAAAAAGGTGCCAATGAAAACTTGAACAGTTGCAGTAAATCTCTATGCGTAAGCAGGATCAAACAGCTAATTTGAAATATGGAATCAGAACTCCCTAAAACCCAGTCAACAAAAAGGTGCCAATGAAAACTTGAACAGTTGCAGTAAATCACTATGCGTAAGCAGGATCAAACAGCTAATTTGAAATATGGAATCAGAACTCCCTAAAACCCAGTCAACAAAAAGGTGCCAATGAAAACTTGAACAGTTGCAGTAAATCACTATGCGTAAGCAGGATGAAACAGCTAATTTGAAATATGGAATCAGAACTTCCTAAAACCCAGTCAACAAAAAGGTGCCAATGAAAACTTTAACGGTAGCAGTAAATCACTATGAAAAAGCAGGATCAAATAGCTAATTTAAAATATAGAATCAGAACTACCTAAAACCCATTCAACGAAAAAATAACAGTAGCAGTAAATCACTAAGCGCAAGCAGGATCAAAAAGCTAATTTAAAATATAGAATCAGAACTACCTAAAACCCATTCATTGAAAAAATAACAGTAGCAGTAAATCACTATGCCAAAGCAGGATCAAATAGCTAATTTAAAATATAGAATCAGAACTACCTAAAACCCATTCAATGAAAAAATAACAGTAGCAGTAAATCACTATGCGTAAGCAAGATCAAACAGCTAATTTGAAATATGGAATCAGAACTCCCTAAAACCCAGTCAACAAAAAGGTGCCAATGAAAACTTGAACAGTTGCAGTAAATCACTATGCGTAAGCAGGATCAAACAGCTAATTTGAAATATGGAATCAGAACTCCCTAAAACCCAGTCAACAAAAAGGTGCCAATGAAAACTTGAACAGTAGCAGTAAATCACTATGCGTAAGCAGGATCAACCAGCTAATTTGAAATATGGAATCAGAACTCCCTAAAACCAAGTCAACAAAAAGGTGCCAATGAAAACTTGAACAGTAGCAGTAAATCACTATGCGTAAGCAGGATCAAACAGCTAATTTGAAATATGGAATTAGAACTCCCTAAAACCCAGTCAACAAAAAGGTGCCAATGAAAACTTGAACAGTTGCAGTAAATCACTATGCGTAAGCAGGATCAAACAGATAATTTGAAATACGGAATCAGAACTCCCTAAAACCCAGTCAACAAAAAGGTGCCAATGAAAACTTGAACAGTAGCAGTAAATCACTATGCGTAAGCAGGATCAACCAGCTAATTTGAAATATGGAATCAGAACTCCCTAAAACCCAGTCAACAAAAAGGTGCCAATGAAAACTTGAACAGTTGCAGTAAATCACTATGCGTAAGCAGGATCAAACAGCTAATTTGAAATATGGAATCAGAACTCCCTAAAACCCAGTCAACAAAAAGGTGCCAATGAAAACTTGAACAGTTGCAGTAAATCACTGTGCGTAAGCAGGATCAAACAGCTAATTTGAAATATGGAATCAGAACTCCCTAAAACCCAGTCAACAAAAAGTTGCCAATGAAAACTTGAACAGTAGCAGTAAATCACTATGCGTAAGCAGGATCAAAAAGCTAATTTGAAATATGGAATCAGAACTCCCTAAAACCCAGTCAACAATAAGGTGCCAATGAAAACTTGAACAGTAGCAGTAAATCACTATGCGTAAGCAGGATCAAACAGCTAATTTGAAATATGGAATCAGAACTCCCTCAAACCCAGTCAACAATAAGGTGCCAATGAAAACTTGAACAGTTGCAGTAAATCACTATGCGTAAGCAGAATCAAACAGCTAATTTGATATATGGAATCAGAACTCACTTAAACCCAGTCCATGAAAACTTTAACAGTAGAAGTAAATAATTAAGCGCAAGCAGGATCAAAAAACTAATTTAAAATATAGAATCAGAACTACCTAAAAAACATTCAATGAAAAAATAACAGTAGCAGTAAATCACTATGCCAAAGCAGGATCAAATAGCTAATTTAAAACATGGAATCAGAACTCCCTAAAATCCAGTCAACAAAAAGGTGCCAATGAAAACTTGAACAGTAGCAGTAAATCACTATGCGTAAGAAGGATCAAACAGCTAATTTGAAATATGGAATCAGAACTCCCTAAAACCCAGTCAACAAAAAGGTGCCAATGAAAACTTGAACAGTAGGAGTAAATCACTATGCGTAAGCAGGATCAAACAGCTAATTTGAAATATGGAATCAGAACTCCCTAAAACCCAGTCAACAAAAAGGTGCCAATGAAAACTTGAACAGTTGCAGTGAATCACTATGCGTAAGCAGGATCAAACAGCTAATTTGAAATATGGAATCAGAACTCCCTAAAACCCAGTCAACAAAAAGGTGCCAATGAAAACTTGAACAGTTGCAGTAAATCACTATGCGTAAGCAGGATCAACCAGCTAATTTGAAATATGGAATCAGAACTCCCTAAAACCAAGTCAACAAAAAGGTGCCAATGAAAACTTGAACAGTAGCAGTAAATCACTATGCGTAAGCAGGATCAAACAGCTAATTTGAAATATGGAATCAGAACTCCCTAAAACCCAGTCAACAAAAAGGTGCCAATGAAAACTTGAACAGTTGCAGTAAATCACTATGCGTAAGCAGGATCAACCAGCTAATTTGAAATATGGAATCAGAACTCCCTAAAACCCAGTCAACAAAAAGGTGCCAATGAAAACTTGAACAGTAGGAGTAAATCACTATGCGTAAGCAGGATCAAACAGCTAATTTGAAATATGGAATCAGAACTCCCTAAAACCCAGTCAACAAAAAGGTGCCAATGAAAACTTGAACAGTTGCAGTAAATCACTATGCGTAAGCAGGATCAAACAGCTAATTTGAAATATGGAATCAGAACTCCCTAAAACCCAGTCAACAAAAAGGTGCCAATGAAAACTTGAACAGTAGCAGTAAATCACTATGCGTAAGCAGGATCAACCAGCTAATTTGAAATATGGAATCAGAACTCCCTAAAACCCAGTCAACAAAAAGGTGCCAATGAAAACTTGAACAGTAGGAGTAAATCACTATGCGTAAGCAGGATCAACCAGCTAATTTGAAATATGGAGTCAGAACTCCCTAAAACCCAGTCAACAAAAAGGTGCCAATGAAAACTTGAACAGTAGGAGTAAATCACTATGCGTAAGCAGGATCAAACAGCTAATTTGAAAATTGGAATCAGAACTCCCTAAAACCCAGTCAACAAAAAGGTGCCAATGAAAACTTGAACAGTTGCAGTAAATCACTATGCGTAAGCAGGATCAAACAGCTAATTTGAAATATGGAATCAGAACTCCCTAAAACCCAGTCAACAAAAAGGTGCCAATGAAAACTTGAACAGTAGCAGTAAATCACTATGCGTAAGCAGGATCAAACAGCTAATTTGATATATGGAATCAGAACTCCCTAAAACCCAGTCAACAAAAAGGTGCCAATGAAAACTTGAACAGTTGCAATAATCACTATGCGTAAGCAAGATCAAACAGCTAATTTGAAATATGGAATCAGAACTCCCTAAAACCCAGTCAACAAAAAGGTGCCAATGAAAACTTGAACAGTTGCAGTAAATCACTATGCGTAAGCAGGATCAAACAGCTAATCTGAAATATGGAATCAGAACTCCCTAAAACCCAGTAAACAAAAAGGTGCCAATGAAAACTTTAACAGTAGCAGTAAATCACTATGCGTAAGCAGGATCAAATAGCTAATTTAAAATATAGAATCAGAACTACCTAAAACCCATTCAACGAAAAAATAACAGTAGCAGTAAATCACTAAGCGCAAGCAGGATCAAAAAGCTAATTTAAAATATAGAATCAGAACTACCTAAAACCCATTCATTGAAAAAATAACAGTAGCAGTAAATCACTATGCCAAAGCAGGATCAAATAGCTAATTTAAAATATGGAATCAGAACTCCCTAAAACTTAGTCAATGAAAACTTTAACAGTAGAAGTAAATAATTAAGCACAAGCAGGATCAAAAAACTAATTAAAAATATGGAATCAGAACTCCCTAAAACTCAGTCAACAAAAATGTGCTAATGAAAACTTTAACAGTAGCAGTAAATCACTATGAAAAAGCAGGATCAAATAGCTAATTTAAAATATAGAATCAGAACTACCTAAAACCCATTCAACGAAAAAATAACAGTAGCAGTAAATCACTAAGCGCAAGCAGGATCAAAAAGCTAATTTAAAGTATAGAATCAGAACTACCTAAAACCCATTCAATGAAAAAATAACAGTAGCAGTAAATCACTATGCGTAAGCAAGATCAAACAGCTAATTTGAAATATGGAATCAGAACTCCCTAAAACCCAGTCAACAAAAAGGTGCCAATGAAAACTTTAACAGTTGCAGTAAATCACTATGTGTAAGCAGGATCAAACAGCTAATTTGAAATATGGAATCAGAACTACCTAAAACCCAGTCAACAAAAAGGTGCCAATGAAAACTTGAACATTTGCAGTAAATCACTATGCGTAAGCAGGATCAAACAGCTAATTTGAAATATGGAATCAGAACTCCCTAAAACCCAGTCAACAAAAAGGTGCCAATGAAAACTTGAACAGTTGCAGAAAATCACTATGCGTAAGCAGGATGAAACAGCTAATTTGAAATATGGAATCAGAACTTCCTAGAACCCAGTCAACAAAAAGGTGCCAATGAAAACTTTAACGGTAGCAGTAAATCACTATGAAAAAGCAGGATCAAATAGCTAATTTAAAATATAGAATCAGAACTCCCTAAAACCCATTCAACGAAAAAATAACAGTAGCAGTAAATCACTAAGCGCAAGCAGGATCAAAAAGCTAATTTAAAATATAGAATCAGAACTACCTAAAACCCATTCATTGAAAAAATAACAGTAGCAGTAAATCACTATGCCAAAGCAGGATCAAATAGCTAATTTAAAATATAGAATCAGAACTACCTAAAACCCATTCAATGAAAACTTTAACAGTAGAAGTAAATCACTATGCCAAAGCAGGATCAAATAGCTAATTTAAAATATGGAATCAGAACTCCCTAAAACTTAGTCAATGAAAACTTTAACAGTAGAAGTAAATAATTAAGCGCAAGCAGGATCAAAAAACTAATTTAAAATATAGAATCAGAACTACCTAAAACCCATTCATTGAAAAAATAACAGTAGCAGTAAATCACTATGCCAAAGCAGGATCAAATAGCTAATTTAAAATATGGAATCAGAACTCCCTAAAACTTAGTCAATGAAAACTTTAACAGTAGAAGTAAATAATTAAGCACAAGCAGGATCAAAAAACTAATTTAAAATATGGAATCAGAACTCCCTAAAACTCAGTCAACAAAAATGTGCTAATGAAAACTTTAACAGTAGCAGTAAATCACTATGAAAAAGCAGGATCAAATAGCAAATTTAAAATATAGAATCAGAACTACCTAAAACCCATTCAACGAAAAAATAACAGTAGCAGTAAATCACTAAGCGCAAGCAGGATCAAAAAGATAATTTAAAATATAGAATCAGAACTACCTAAAACCCATTCAATAAAAAAATAACAGTAGCAGTAAATCACTATGCGTAAGCAAGATCAAACAGCTAATTTGAAATATGGAATCAGAACTCCCTAAAACCCAGTCAACAAAAAGGTGCCAATGAAAACTTGAACAGTTGCAGTAAATCACTATGTGTAAGCAGGATCAAACAGCTAATCTGAAATATGGAATCAGAACTCCCTAAAACCCAGTCAACAAAAAGGTGCCAATGAAAACTTTAACAGTAGCAGTAAATCACTATGGGTAAGCAGGATCAAATAGCTAATTTAAAATATAGAATCAGAACTACCTAAAACCCATTCAACGAAAAAATAACAGTAGCAGTAAATCACTAAGCGCAAGCAGGATCAAAAAGCTAATTTAAAATATAGAATCAGAACTACCTCAAACCCATTCATTGAAAAAATAACAGTAGCAGTAAATCACTATGCCAAAGCAGGATCAAATAGCTAATATAAAATATGGTATCAGAACTCCCTAAAACTTAGTCAATGAAAACTTTAACAGTAGAAGTAAATAATTAAGCACAAGCAGGATCAAAAAACTAATTAAAAATATGGAATCAGAACTCCCTAAAACTCAGTCAACAAAAATGTGCTAATGAAAACTTTAACAGTAGCAGTAAATCACTATGAAAAAGCAGGATCAAATAGCAAATTCAAAAAAAAAAATCAGAACTACCTAAAACCCATTCAACGAAAAAATAACAGTAGCAGTAAATCACTAAGCGCAAGCAGGATCAAAAAGCTAATTTAAAATATAGAATCAGAACTACCTAAAACCCATTCAATGAAAAAATAACAGTAGCAGTAAATCACTATGCGTAAGCAAGATCAAACAGCTAATTTGAAATATGGAATCAGAACTCCCTAAAACCCAGTCAACAAAAAGGTGCCAATGAAAACTTGAACAGTTGCAGTAAATCACTATGCGTAAGCAGGATCAAACAGCTAATTTGAAATATGGAATCAGAACTCCCTAAAACCCAGTCAACAAAAAGGTGCCAATGAAAACTTGAACAGTTGCAGTAAATCACTATGCGTAAGCAGGATCAAACAGCTAATTTGTAATATGGAATCAGAACTCCCTAAAACCCAGTCAACAAAAAGGTGCCAATGAAAACTTGAACAGTTGCAGTAAATCACTATGCGTAAGCAGGATGAAACAGCTAATTTGAAATATGGAATCAGAACTTCCTAAAACCCAGTCAACAAAAAGGTGCCAATGAAAACTTTAACGGTAGCAGTAAATCACTATGAAAAAGCAGGATCAAATAGCTAATTTAAAATATAGAATCAGAACTACCTAAAACCCATTCAACGAAAAAATAACAGTAGCAGTAAATCACTAAGCGCAAGCAGGATCAAAAAGCTAATTTAAAATATAGAATCAGAACTACCTAAAACCCATTCATTGAAAAAATAACAGTAGCAGTAAATCACTATGCCAAAGCAGGATCAAATAGCTAATTTAAAATATAGAATCAGAACTACCTAAAACCCATTCAATGAAAAAATAACAGTAGCAGTAAATCACTATGCGTAAGCAAGATCAAACAGCTAATTTGAAATATGGAATCAGAACTCCCTAAAACCCAGTCAACAAAAAGGTGCCAATGAAAACTTGAACAGTTGCAGTAAATCACTATGCGTAAGCAGGATCAAACAGCTAATTTGAAATATGGAATCAGAACTCCCTAAAACCCAGTCAACAAAAAGGTGCCAATGAAAACTTGAACAGTAGCAGTAAATCACTATGCGTAAGCAGGATCAACCAGCTAATTTGAAATATGGAATCAGAACTCCCTAAAACCAAGTCAACAAAAAGGTGCCAATGAAAACTTGAACAGTAGCAGTAAATCACTATGCGTAAGCAGGATCAAACAGCTAATTTGAAATATGGAATCAGAACTCCCTAAAACCCAGTCAACAAAAAGGTGCCAATGAAAACTTGAACAGTTGCAGTAAATCACTATGCGTAAGCAGGATCAAACAGATAATTTGAAATACGGAATCAGAACTCCCTAAAACCCAGTCAACAAAAAGGTGCCAATGAAAACTTGAACAGTAGCAGTAAATCACTATGCGTAAGCAGGATCAACCAGCTAATTTGAAATATGGAATCAGAACTCCCTAAAACCCAGTCAACAAAAAGGTGCCAATGAAAACTTGAACAGTAGCAGTAAATCACTATGCGTAAGCAGGATCAAACAGCTAATTTGAAATATGGAATCAGAACTCCCTAAAACCCAGTCAACAAAAAGGTGCCAATGAAAACTTGAACAGTTGCAGTAAATCACTGTGCGTAAGCAGGATCAAACAGCTAATTTGAAATATGGAATCAGAACTCCCTAAAACCCAGTCAACAAAAAGTTGCCAATGAAAACTTGAACAGTAGCAGTAAATCACTATGCGTAAGCAGGATCAAAAAGCTAATTTGAAATATGGAATCAGAACTCCCTAAAACCCAGTCAACAATAAGGTGCCAATGAAAACTTGAACAGTAGCAGTAAATCACTATGCGTAAGCAGGATCAAACAGCTAATTTGAAATATGGAATCAGAACTCCCTCAAACCCAGTCAACAATAAGGTGCCAATGAAAACTTGAACAGTTGCAGTAAATCACTATGCGTAAGCAGAATCAAACAGCTAATTTGATATATGGAATCAGAACTCACTTAAACCCAGTCCATGAAAACTTTAACAGTAGAAGTAAATAATTAAGCGCAAGCAGGATCAAAAAACTAATTTAAAATATAGAATCAGAACTACCTAAAAAACATTCAATGAAAAAATAACAGTAGCAGTAAATCACTATGCCAAAGCAGGATCAAATAGCTAATTTAAAACATGGAATCAGAACTCCCTAAAACCCAGTCAACAAAAAGGTGCCAATGAAAACTTGAACAGTAGCAGTAAATCACTATGCGTAAGAAGGATCAAACAGCTAATTTGAAATATGGAATCAGAACTCCCTAAAACCCAGTCAACAAAAAGGTGCCAATGAAAACTTGAACAGTAGGAGTAAATCACTATGCGTAAGCAGGATCAAACAGCTAATTTGAAATATGGAATCAGAACTCCCTAAAACCCAGTCAACAAAAAGGTGCCAATGAAAACTTGAACAGTTGCAGTGAATCACTATGCGTAAGCAGGATCAAACAGCTAATTTGAAATATGGAATCAGAACTCCCTAAAACCCAGTCAACAAAAAGGTGCCAATGAAAACTTGAACAGTTGCAGTAAATCACTATGCGTAAGCAGGATCAAACAGCTAATTTGAAATATGGAATCAGAACTCCCTAAAACCCAGTCAACAAAAAGGTGCCAATGAAAACTTGAACAGTAGCAGTAAATCACTATGCGTAAGCAGGATCAACCAGCTAATTTGAAATATGGAATCAGAACTCCCTAAAACCAAGTCAACAAAAAGGTGCCAATGAAAACTTGAACAGTAGCAGTAAATCACTATGCGTAAGCAGGATCAAACAGCTAATTTGAAATATGGAATCAGAACTCCCTAAAACCCAGTCAACAAAAAGGTGCCAATGAAAACTTGAACAGTTGCAGTAAATCACTATGCGTAAGCAGGATCAACCAGCTAATTTGAAATATGGAATCAGAACTCCCTAAAACCCAGTCAACAAAAAGGTGCCAATGAAAACTTGAACAGTAGCAGTAAATCACTATGCGTAAGCAGGATCAAACAGCTAATTTGAAATATGGAATCAGAACTCCCTAAAAAACCCAGTCAACAAAAAGGTGCCAATGAAAACTTGAACAGTAGGAGTAAATCACTATGCGTAAGCAGGATCAAACAGCTAATTTGAAATATGGAATCAGAACTTCCTAAAACCCAGTCAACAAAAAGGTGCCAATGAAAACTTGAACAGTTGCAGTAAATCACTATGCGTAAGCAGGATCAAACAGCTAATTTGAAATATGGAATCAGAACTCCCTAAAACCCAGTCAACAAAAAGGTGCCAATGAAAACTTGAACAGTAGCAGTAAATCACTATGCGTAAGCAGGATCAACCAGCTAATTTGAAATATGGAATCAGAACTCCCTAAAACCCAGTCAACAAAAAGGTGCCAATGAAAACTTGAACAGTAGGAGTAAATCACTATGCGTAAGCAGGATCAACCAGCTAATTTGAAATATGGAATCAGAACTCCCTAAAACCCAGTCAACAAAAAGGTGCCAATGAAAACTTGAACAGTAGGAGTAAATCACTATGCGTAAGCAGGATCAAACAGCTAATTTGAAAATTGGAATCAGAACTCCCTAAAACCCAGTCAACAAAAAGGTGCCAATGAAAACTTGAACAGTTGCAGTAAATCACTATGCGTAAGCAGGATCAAACAGCTAATTTGAAATATGGAATCAGAACTCCCTAAAACCCAGTCAACAAAAAGGTGCCAATGAAAACTTGAACAGTAGCAGTAAATCACTATGCGTAAGCAGGATCAAACAGCTAATTTGATATATGGAATCAGAACTCCCTAAAACCCAGTCAACAAAAAGGTGCCAATGAAAACTTGAACAGTTGCAATAATCACTATGCGTAAGCAGGATCAAACAGCTAATTTGAAATATGGAATCAGAACTCCCTAAAACCCAGTCAACAAAAAGGTGCCAATGAAAACTTGAACAGTTGCAGTAAATCACTATGCGTAAGCAGGATCAAACAGCTAATCTGAAATATGGAATCAGAACTCCCTAAAACCCAGTCAACAAAAAGGTGCCAATGAAAACTTTAACAGTAGCAGTAAATCACTATGCGTAAGCAGGATCAAATAGCTAATTTAAAATATAGAATCAGAACTACCTAAAACCCATTCAACGAAAAAATAACAGTAGCAGTAAATCACTAAGCGCAAGCAGGATCAAAAAGCTAATTTAAAATATAGAATCAGAACTACCTAAAACCCATTCATTGAAAAAATAACAGTAGCAGTAAATCACTATGCCAAAGCAGGATCAAATAGCTAATTTAAAATATGGAATCAGAACTCCCTAAAACTTAGTCAATGAAAACTTTAACAGTAGAAGTAAATAATTAAGCACAAGCAGGATCAAAAAACTAATTAAAAATATGGAATCAGAACTCCCTAAAACTCAGTCAACAAAAATGTGCTAATGAAAACTTTAACAGTAGCAGTAAATCACTATGAAAAAGCAGGATCAAATAGCTTATTTAAAATATAGAATCAGAACTACCTAAAACCCATTCAACGAAAAAATAACAGTAGCAGTAAATCACTAAGCGCAAGCAGGATCAAAAAGCTAATTTAAAGTATAGAATCAGAACTACCTAAAACCCATTCAATGAAAAAATAACAGTAGCAGTAAATCACTATGCGTAAGCAAGATCAAACAGCTAATTTGAAATATGGAATCAGAACTCCCTAAAACCCAGTCAACAAAAAGGTGCCAATGAAAACTTGAACAGTTGCAGTAAATCACTATGCGTAAGCAGGATCAAACAGCTAATTTGAAATATGGAATCAGAACTCCCTAAAACCCAGTCAACAAAAAGGTGCCAATGAAAACTTGAACAGTTGCAGTAAATCACTATGCGTAAGCAGGATCAAACAGCTAATTTGAAAATTGGAATCAGAACTCCCTAAAACCCAGTCAACAAAAAGGTGCCAATGAAAACTTGAACAGTTGCAGTAAATCACTATGCGTAAGCAGGATCAAACAGCTAATTTGAAATATGGAATCAGAACTCCCTAAAACCCAGTCAACAAAAAGGTGCCAATGAAAACTTGAACAGTAGCAGTAAATCACTATGCGTAAGCAGGATCAAACAGCTAATTTGATATATGGAATCAGAACTCCCTAAAACCCAGTCAACAAAAAGGTGCCAATGAAAACTTGAACAGTTGCAATAATCACTATGCGTAAGCAGGATCAAACAGCTAATTTGAAATATGGAATCAGAACTCCCTAAAACCCAGTCAACAAAAAGGTGCCAATGAAAACTTGAACAGTTGCAGTAAATCACTATGCGTAAGCAGGATCAAACAGCTAATCTGAAATATGGAATCAGAACTCCCTAAAACCCAGTCAACAAAAAGGTGCCAATGAAAACTTTAACAGTAGCAGTAAATCACTAAGCGTAAGCAGGATCAAATAGCTAATTTAAAATATAGAATCAGAACTACCTAAAACCCATTCAACGAAAAAATAACAGTAGCAGTAAATCACTAAGCGCAAGCAGGATCAAAAAGCTAATTTAAAGTATAGAATCAGAACTACCTAAAACCCATTCAATGAAAAAATAACAGTAGCAGTAAATCACTATGCGTAAGCAAGATCAAACAGCTAATTTGAAATATGGAATCAGAACTCCCTAAAACCCAGTCAACAAAAAGGTGCCAATGAAAACTTGAACAGTTGCAGTAAATCACTATGCGTAAGCAGGATCAAACAGCTAATTTGAAATATAGAATCAGAACTCCCTAAAACCCATTCAACGAAAAAATAACAGTAGCAGTAAATCACTAAGCGCAAGCAGGATCAAAAAGCTAATTTATAATATAGAATCAGAACTACCTAAAACCCATTCATTGAAAAAATAACAGTAGCAGCAAATCACTATGCCAAAGCAGGATCAAATAGCTAATTTAAAATATAGAATCAGAACTACCTAAAACCCATTCAATGAAAACTTTAACAGTAGAAGTAAATTACTATGCCAAAGCAGGATCAAATAGCTAATTTAAAATATGGAATCAGAACTCCCTAAAACTTAGTCAATGAAAACTTTAACAGTAGAAGTAAATAATTAAGCGCAAGCAGGATCAAAAAACTAATTTAAAATATAGAATCAGAACTACCTAAAACCCATTCATTGAAAAAATAACAGTAGCAGTAAATCACTATGCCAAAGCAGGATCAAATAGCTAATTTAAAATATGGAATCAGAACTCCCTAAAACTTAGTCAATGAAAACTTTAACAGTAGAAGTAAATAATTAAGCACAAGCAGGATCAAAAAACTAATTAAAAATATGGAATCAGAACTCCCTAAAACTCAGTCAACAAAAATGTGCTAATGAAAACTTTAACAGTAGCAGTAAATCACTATGAAAAAGCAGGATCAAATAGCAAATTTAAAATATAGAATCAGAACTACATAAAACCCAATCAACGAAAAAATAACAGTAGCAGTAAATCACTATGCGTAAGCAAGATCAAACAGCTAATTTGAAATATGGAATCAGAACTCCCTAAAACCCAGTCAACAAAAAGGTGCCAATGAAAACTTGAACAGTTGCAGTAAATCACTATGCGTAAGCAGGATCAAACAGCTAATTTGAAATATGGAATCAGAACTCCCTAAAACCCAGTCAACAAAAAGGTGCCAATGAAAACTTGAACAGTTGCAGTAAATCACTATGCGTAAGCAGGATCAAACAGCTAATTTGAAATATGGAATCAGAACTCCCTAAAACCCAGTCAACAAAAAGGTGCCAATGAAAACTTGAACAGTTGCAGTAAATCACTATGCGTAAGCAGGATCAAACAGCTAATTTGAAATATGGAATCAGAACGCCCTAAAACCCAGTCAACAAAAAGGTGCCAATGAAAACTTGAACAGTTGCAGTAAATCACTATGCGTAAGCAGGATGAAACAGCTAATTTGAAATATGGAATCAGAACTTCCTAAAAACCAGTCAACAAAAAGGTGCCAATGAAAACTTTAACGGTAGCAGTAAATCACTATGAAAAAGCAGGATCAAATAGCTAATTTAAAATATAGAATCAGAACTACCTAAAACCCATTCAACGAAAAAATAACAGTAGCAGTAAATCACTAAGCGCAAGCAGGATCAAAAAGCTAATTTAAAATATAGAATCAGAACTACCTAAAACCCATTCAATGAAAAAATAACAGTAGCAGTAAATCACTATGCGTAAGCAAGATCAAACAGCTAATTTGAAATATGGAATCAGAACTCCCTAAAACCCAGTCAACAAAAAGGTGCCAATGAAAACTTGAACAGTTGCAGTAAATCACTATGCGTAAGCAGGATCAAACAGCTTATCTGAAATATGGAATCAGAACTCCCTAAAACCCAGTCAACAAAAAGGTGCCAATGAAAACTTGAACAGTAGCAGTAAATCACTATGCGTAAGCAGGATCAAACAGCTAATTTGAAATATGGAATCAGAACTCCCTAAAACCCAGTCAACAAAAAGGTGCCAATGAAAACTTGAACAGTTGCAGTAAATCACTATGCGTAAGCAGGATCAAACAGCTAATTTGAAATACGGAATCAGAACTCCCTAAAACCCAGTCAACAAAAAGGTGCCAATGAAAACTTGAACAGTAGCAGTAAATCACTATGCGTAAGCAGGATCAACCAGCTAATTTGAAATATGGAATCAGAACTCCCTAAAACCCAGTCAACAAAAAGGTGCCAATGAAAACTTGAACAGTAGCAGTAAATCACTATGCGTAAGCAGGATCAAACAGCTAATTTGAAATATGGAATCAGAACTCCCTAAAACCCAGTCAACAAAAAGGTGCCAATGAAAACTTGAACAGTAGGAGTAAATCACTATGCGTAAGCAGGATCAAACAGCTAATTTGAAATATGGAATCAGAACTCCCTAAAACCCAGTCAACAAAAAGGTGCCAATGAAAACTTGAACAGTAGCAGTAAATCACTATGCGTAAGAAGGATCAAACAGCTAATTTAAAATATGGAATCAGAACTCCCTAAAACCCAGTCAACAAAAAGGTGCCAATGAAAACTTTAACAGTAGCAGTAAATCACTATGCGTAAGCAGGATCAAACAGCTAATTTGAAATATGGAATCAAAACTCCCTAAAACCCAGTCAACAAAAAGGTGCCAATGAAAACTTGAACAGTTGCAGTAAATCACTATGCGTAAGCAGGATCAAACAGCTAATTTGAAATATGGAATCAGAACTCCCTAATACCCAGTCAACAAAAAGGTGCCAATGAAAACTTTAACAGTTGCAGTAAATCACTATGCGTAAGCAGGATCAAACAGCTAATTTGAAATATGGAATCAGAACTCCCTAAAACCCAGTCAACAAAAAGGTGCCAATGAAAACTTGAACAGTTGCAGTAAATCAGTATGTGTAAGCAGGATCAAACAGCTAATTTGAAATATGGAATCAGAACTCCCTAAAACCCAGTCAACAAAAAGGTGCCAATGAAAACTTGAACAGTTACAGTAAATCACTATGCGTAAGCAGGATCAAACAGCTAATTTGAAATATGTAATCAGAACTCCCTAAAACCCAGTCAACAAAAAGGTGCCAATGAAAACTTGAACAGTTGCAGTAAATCACTATGCGTAAGCAGGATCAAACAGCTAATTTGAAATATGGAATCAGAACTCCCTAAAACCCAGTCAACAAAAAGGTGCCAATGAAAACTTGAACAGTTGCAGTAAATCACTATGCGTAAGCAGGATCAAACAGCTAATTTGAAATATGTAATCAGAACTCCCTAAAACCCAGTCAACAAAAAGGTGCCAATGAAAACTTGAACAGTTGCAGTAAATCACTATGCGTAAGCAGGATCAAACAGCTAATTTGAAATATGGAATCAGAACTTCCTAAAACCCAGTCAACAAAAAGGTGCCAATGAAAACTTTAACAGTAGCAGTAAATCACTATGAAAAAGCAGGATCAAATAGCTAATTTAAAATATAGAATCAGAACTACCTAAAACCCATTCAACGAAAAAATAACAGTAGCAGTAAATCCCTAAGCGCAAGCAGGATCAAAAAGCTAATTTAAAATATAGAATCAGAACTACCTAAAACCCATTCAATGAAAAAATAACAGTAGCAGTAAATCACTATGCCAAAGCAGGATCAAATAGCTAATTTAAAATATGGAATCAGAACTCCCTAAAACTTAGTCAATGAAAACTTTAACAGTTGAAGTAAATAATTAAGCACAAGCAGGATCAAAAAACTAATTTAAAATATGGAATCAGAACTCCCTAAAACCCAGTCAACAAAAATGTGCTAATGAAAACTTTAACAGTAGCAGTAAATCACTATGAAAAAGCAGGATCAAATAGCTAATTTAAAATATAGAATCAGAACTACCTAAAACCCATTCAAAGAAAAAATAACAGTAGCAGTAAATCACTAAGCACAAGCAGGATCAAAAAGCTAATTTAAAATATAGAATCAGAACTACCTAAAACCCATTCAATGAAAAAATAACAGAAGCAGTAAATCACTATGCCAAAGCAGGATCAAATAGCTAATTTAAAATATGGAATCAGAACTCCCTAAAACCCAGTCAATGAAAACATTAACAGTAGCAGTAAATCACTAAGCCTAAGAAGATCAAAAAGCTAATTTAAAATATGGAATCAGAACTCCCTAAAACTTAGTCAATGAAAACTTTAACGGTAGAAGTAAATAATTAAGCACAAGCAGGATCAAAAAACTAATTTAAAATATGGAATCAGAACTTTCTAATACCTAGTCAATGAAATGATTAACAGTAGCAGTAAATCACTAAACAATAACAGTGAATCACTATGCAAAAGAAGGATCAAAAAGCTAATTTAAAATATGGAATCAGAACTCCCTAAAACCCAGTCAACAAAAATGTGCCAATGAAAACTTTAACAGTAGCAGTAAATCACTATGCGTAAGCAGAATCAAACAGCTAATTTGAAATATGGAATCAGAACTCACTTAAACCCAGTCAACAAAAAGGTGCCAATGAACACTTGAACAGTAGCAGTAAATCACTATGCGTAAGCAGGATCAAACAGCTAATTTGAGATATGGAATCAGAACTCCCTAAAACCCAGTCAACAATAAGGTGCCAATGAAAACTTAAACATTAGCAGTAAATCACTATGCGTAAGCAGGATCAAAAAGCTAATTTGAAATATGGAATCAGAACTCCCTAAAACCCAGTCAACAATAAGGTGCCAATGAAAACTTGAACAGTAGCAGTAAATCACTATGCGTAAGCAGGATCAAACAGCTAATTTGAAATATGGAATCAGAACTCCCTCAAACCCAGTCAACAATAAGGTGCCAATGAAAACTTGAACAGTTGCAGTAAATCACTATGCGTAAGCAGAATCAAACAGCTAATTTGAAATATGGAATCAGAACTCACTTAAACCCAGTCCATGAAAACTTTAACAGTAGAAGTAAATAATTAAGCGCAAGCAGGATCAAAAAACTAATTTAAAATATAGAATCAGAACTACCTAAAACCCATTCAATGAAAAAATAACAGTAGCAGTAAATCACTATGCCAAAGCAGGATCAAATAGCTAATTTAAAATATGGAATCAGAACTCCCTAAAACCCAGTCAACAAAAAGGTGCCAATGAAAACTTGAAAAGTAGCAGTAAATCACTATGCGTAAGAAGGATCAAACAGCTAATTTAAAATATGGAATCAGAACTCCCTAAAAACCAGTCAACAAAAAGGTGCCAATGAAAACTTGAACAGTTGCAATAATCACTATGCGTAAGCAGGATCAAACAGCTAATTTGAAATATGGAATCAAAACTCCCTAAAACCCAGTCAACAAAAAGGTGCCAATGAAAACTTGAACAGTTGCAGTAAATCACTATGCGTAAGCAGGATCAAACAGCTAATTTGAAATATGGAATCAGAACTCCCTAAAACCCAGTCAACAAAAAGGTGCTAATGAAAACTTGAACAGTTGCAGTAAATCACTATGCGTAAGCAGGATCAAACAGCTAATTTGAAATATGGAATCAGAACTCCCTAAAACCCAGTCAACAAAAAGGTGCCAATGAAAACTTGAACAGTAGCAGTAAATCACTATGCGTAAGCAGGATCAACCAGCTAATTTGAAATATGGAATCAGAACTCCCTAAAACCCAGTCAACAAAAAGGTGCCAATGAAAACTTGAACAGTAGGAGTAAATCACTATGCGTAAGCAGGATCAAACAGCTAATTTGAAATATGGAATCAGAACTCCCTAAAACCCAGTCAACAAAAAGGTGCCAATGAAAACTTGAACAGTTGCAGTAAATCACTATGCGTAAGCAGGATCAAACAGCTAATTTGAAGTATGGAATCAGAACTCCCTAAAACCCAGTCAACAAAAAGGTGCCAATGAAAACATGAACAGTTGCAATAATCACTATGCGTAAGCAGGATCAAACAGCTAATTTGAAATATGGAATTAGAACTCCCTAAAACCCAGTCAACAAAAAGGTGCCAATGAAAACTTGAACAGTTGCAGTAAATCACTATGCGTAAGCAGGATCAAACAGCTAATTTGAAATATGGAATCAGAACTTCCTAAAACCCAGTCAACAAAAAGGTGCCAATGAAAACTTTAACAGTAGCAGTAAATCACTATGAAAAAGCAGGATCAAATAGCTAATTTAAAATATAGAATCAGAACTACCTAAAACCCATTCAACGAAAAAATAACAGTAGCAGTAAATCACTAAGCGCAAGCAGGATCAAAAAGCTAATTTAAAATATAGAATCAGAACTACCTAAAACCCATTCAATGAAAAAATAACAGTAGCAGTAAATCACTATGCCAAAGCAGGATCAAATAGCTAATTTAAAATATGGAATCAGAACTCCCTAAAACTTAGTCAATGAAAACTTTAACAGTAGAAGTAAATAATTAAGCACAAGCAGGATCAAAAAACTAATTTAAAATATGGAATCAGAACTCCCTAAAACCCAGTCAACAAAAATGTGCTAATGAAAACTTTAACAGTAGCAGTAAATCACTATGAAAAAGCAGGATCAAATAGCTAATTTAAAATATAGAATCAGAACTACCTAAAACCCATTCAACGAAAAAATAACAGTAGCAGTAAATCACTAAGCGCAAGCAGGATCAAAAAGCTAATTTAAAATATAGAATCAGAACTACCTAAAACCCATTCAATGAAAAAATAACAGTAGCAGTAAATCACTATGCCAAAGCAGGATCAAATAGCTAATTTAAAATATGGAATCAGAACTCCCTAAAACCCTGACAACAATAAGGTGCCAATGAAAACTTGAACAGTAGCAGTAAACCACTATGCGTAAGCAGGATCAAACAGCTTATTTGAAATATGGAATCAGAACTCCCTAAAACTTAGTCAATGAAAACTTTGACGGTAGAAGTAAATAATTAAGCACAAGCAGGATCAAAATACTAATTTAAAATATGGAATCAGAACTTTCAAATACCTAGTCAATGAAATGATTAACAGTAGCAGTAAATCACTAAACAATAACAGTGAATCACTATGCAAAAGAAGGATCAAAAAGCTAATTTAAAATATGGAATCAGAACTCCCTAAAACCCAGTCAACAAAAATGTGCCAATGAAAACTTTAACAGTAGCAGTAAATCACTATGCGTAAGCAGAATAAACAGCTAATTTGAAATATGGAATCAGAACTCCCTTAAACCCAGTCCATGAAAACTTTAACAGTAGAAGTATATAATTAAGCGCAAGCAGGATCAAAAAACTAATTTAAAATATAGAATCAGAACTACCTAAAACCCATTCAATGAAAAAATAACAGTAGCAGTAAATCACTATGCCAAAGCAGGATCAAATAGCTAATTTAAAATATGGAATCAGAACTCCCTAAAACCCAGTCAACAATAAGGTGCCAATGAAAACTTGAACAGGTGCAGTAAATCACTATGCGTAAGCAGGATCAAACAGCTAATTTGAAATATGGAATCAGAACTCCCTAAGACCTAGTCAACAAAAAGGTGCCAATGAAAACTTGAACAGTAGCAGTAAATCACTATGCGTAAGCAGGATCAAACAGCAAATTTGAAATATGGAATCAGAACTCCCTAAAACCCAGTCAACGAAAAGGTGCCAATGAAAACTTGAACAGTAGCAGTAAATCACTATGCCAAAGCAGGATCAAATAGCTAATTTAAAATATGGAATCAGAACTCCCTAAAACTTAGTCAATGAAAACTTTAACGGTAGAAGTAAATAATTAAGCACAAGCAGGATCAAAAAACTAATTTAAAATATGGAATCAGAACTCCCTAAAACCCACTCAACAAAAATGTGCTAATGAAAACTTTAACAGTAGCAGTAAATCACTATGAAAAAGCAGGATCAAATAGCTAATTTAAAATATAGAATCAGAACTACCTAAAACCCATTCAATGAAAAAATAACAGTAGCAGTAAATCACTATGCCAAAGCAGGATCAAATAGCTAATTTAAAATATGGAATCAGAACTCCCTAAAACCCAGTCAACAATAAGGTGCCAATGAAAACTTGAACAGTTCCAGTAAATCACTATGCGTAAGCAGGATCAAACAGCTAATTTGAAATATGGAATCAGAACTCCCTAAAACCCAGTCAACAAAAAGGTGCCAATGAAAACTTGAACAGTAGCAGTAAATCACTATGAAAAAGCAGGATCAAATAGCTAATTTAAAATATAGAATCAGAACTACCTAAAACCCATTCAATGAAAAAATAACAGTAGCAGTAAATCACTATGCCAAAGCAGGATCAAATAGCTAATTTAAAATATGGAATCAGAACTCCCTAAAACCCAGTCAACAATAAGGTGCCAATGAAAACTTGAACAGTTGCAGTAAATCACTATGCGTAAGCAGAATCAAACAGCTAATTTGAAATATGGAATCAGAACTCACTTAAACCCAGTCCATGAAAACTTTAACAGTAGAAGTAAATAATTAAGCGCAAGCAGGATCAAAAAACTAATTTAAAATATAGAATCAGAACTACCTAAAACCCATTCAATGAAAAAATAACAGTAGCAGTAAATCACTATGCCAAAGCAGGATCAAATAGCTAATTTAAAATATGGAATCAGAACTCCCTAAAACCCAGTCAACAAAAAGGTGCCAATGAAAACTTGAAAAGTAGCAGTAAATCACTATGCGTAAGAAGGATCAAACAGCTAATTTAAAATATGGAATCAGAACTCCCTAAAAACCAGTCAACAAAAAGGTGCCAATGAAAACTTGAACAGTTGCAATAATCACTATGCGTAAGCAGGATCAAACAGCTAATTTGAAATATGGAATCAAAACTCCCTAAAACCCAGTCAACAAAAAGGTGCCAATGAAAACTTGAACAGTTGCAGTAAATCACTATGCGTAAGCAGGATCAAACAGCTAATTTGAAATATGGAATCAGAACTCCCTAAAACCCAGTCAACAAAAAGGTGCTAATGAAAACTTGAACAGTTGCAGTAAATCACTATGCGTAAGCAGGATCAAACAGCTAATTTGAAATATGGAATCAGAACTCCCTAAAACCCAGTCAACAAAAAGGTGCCAATGAAAACTTGAACAGTAGCAGTAAATCACTATGCGTAAGCAGGATCAACCAGCTAATTTGAAATATGGAATCAGAACTCCCTAAAACCCAGTCAACAAAAAGGTGCCAATGAAAACTTGAACAGTAGGAGTAAATCACTATGCGTAAGCAGGATCAAACAGCTAATTTGAAATATGGAATCAGAACTCCCTAAAACCCAGTCAACAAAAAGGTGCCAATGAAAACTTGAACAGTTGCAGTAAATCACTATGCGTAAGCAGGATCAAACAGCTAATTTGAAGTATGGAATCAGAACTCCCTAAAACCCAGTCAACAAAAAGGTGCCAATGAAAACATGAACAGTTGCAATAATCACTATGCGTAAGCAGGATCAAACAGCTAATTTGAAATATGGAATTAGAACTCCCTAAAACCCAGTCAACAAAAAGGTGCCAATGAAAACTTGAACAGTTGCAGTAAATCACTATGCGTAAGCAGGATCAAACAGCTAATTTGAAATATGGAATCAGAACTTCCTAAAACCCAGTCAACAAAAAGGTGCCAATGAAAACTTTAACAGTAGCAGTAAATCACTATGAAAAAGCAGGATCAAATAGCTAATTTAAAATATAGAATCAGAACTACCTAAAACCCATTCAACGAAAAAATAACAGTAGCAGTAAATCACTAAGCGCAAGCAGGATCAAAAAGCTAATTTAAAATATAGAATCAGAACTACCTAAAACCCATTCAATGAAAAAATAACAGTAGCAGTAAATCACTATGCCAAAGCAGGATCAAATAGCTAATTTAAAATATGGAATCAGAACTCCCTAAAACTTAGTCAATGAAAACTTTAACAGTAGAAGTAAATAATTAAGCACAAGCAGGATCAAAAAACTAATTTAAAATATGGAATCAGAACTCCCTAAAACCCAGTCAACAAAAATGTGCTAATGAAAACTTTAACAGTAGCAGTAAATCACTATGAAAAAGCAGGATCAAATAGCTAATTTAAAATATAGAATCAGAACTACCTAAAACCCATTCAACGAAAAAATAACAGTAGCAGTAAATCACTAAGCGCAAGCAGGATCAAAAAGCTAATTTAAAATATAGAATCAGAACTACCTAAAACCCATTCAATGAAAAAATAACAGTAGCAGTAAATCACTATGCCAAAGCAGGATCAAATAGCTAATTTAAAATATGGAATCAGAACTCCCTAAAACCCTGACAACAATAAGGTGCCAATGAAAACTTGAACAGTAGCAGTAAACCACTATGCGTAAGCAGGATCAAACAGCTTATTTGAAATATGGAATCAGAACTCCCTAAAACTTAGTCAATGAAAACTTTGACGGTAGAAGTAAATAATTAAGCACAAGCAGGATCAAAATACTAATTTAAAATATGGAATCAGAACTTTCAAATACCTAGTCAATGAAATGATTAACAGTAGCAGTAAATCACTAAACAATAACAGTGAATCACTATGCAAAAGAAGGATCAAAAAGCTAATTTAAAATATGGAATCAGAACTCCCTAAAACCCAGTCAACAAAAATGTGCCAATGAAAACTTTAACAGTAGCAGTAAATCACTATGCGTAAGCAGAATAAACAGCTAATTTGAAATATGGAATCAGAACTCCCTTAAACCCAGTCCATGAAAACTTTAACAGTAGAAGTATATAATTAAGCGCAAGCAGGATCAAAAAACTAATTTAAAATATAGAATCAGAACTACCTAAAACCCATTCAATGAAAAAATAACAGTAGCAGTAAATCACTATGCCAAAGCAGGATCAAATAGCTAATTTAAAATATGGAATCAGAACTCCCTAATACCCAGTCAACAAAAAGGTGCCAATGAAAACTTGAACAGTTGCAGTAAATCACTATGCGTAAGCAGGATCAAACAGCTAATTTGAAATATGGAATCAGAACTCCCTAATACCCAGTCAACAAAAAGGTGCCAATGAAAACTTTAACAGTTGCAGTAAATCACTATGCGTAAGCAGGATCAAACAGCTAATTTGAAATATGGAATCAGAACTCCCTAAAACCCAGTCAACAAAAAGGTGCCAATGAAAACTTGAACAGTTGCAGTAAATCAGTATGTGTAAGCAGGATCAAACAGCTAATTTGAAATATGGAATCAGAACTCCCTAAAACCCAGTCAACAAAAAGGTGCCAATGAAAACTTGAACAGTTACAGTAAATCACTATGCGTAAGCAGGATCAAACAGCTAATTTGAAATATGTAATCAGAACTCCCTAAAACCCAGTCAACAAAAAGGTGCCAATGAAAACTTGAACAGTTGCAGTAAATCACTATGCGTAAGCAGGATCAAACAGCTAATTTGAAATATGGAATCAGAACTCCCTAAAACCCAGTCAACAAAAAGTTGCCAATGAAAACTTGAACAGTTGCAGTAAATCACTATGCGTAAGCAGGATCAAACAGCTAATTTGAAATATGTAATCAGAACTCCCTAAAACCCAGTCAACAAAAAGGTGCCAATGAAAACTTGAACAGTTGCAGTAAATCACTATGCGTAAGCAGGATCAAACAGCTAATTTGAAATATGGAATCAGAACTTCCTAAAACCCAGTCAACAAAAAGGTGCCAATGAAAACTTTAACAGTAGCAGTAAATCACTATGAAAAAGCAGGATCAAATAGCTAATTTAAAATATAGAATCAGAACTACCTAAAACCCATTCAACGAAAAAATAACAGTAGCAGTAAATCCCTAAGCGCAAGCAGGATCAAAAAGCTAATTTAAAATATAGAATCAGAACTACCTAAAACCCATTCAATGAAAAAATAACAGTAGCAGTAAATCACTATGCCAAAGCAGGATCAAATAGCTAATTTAAAATATGGAATCAGAACTCCCTAAAACTTAGTCAATGAAAACTTTAACAGTTGAAGTAAATAATTAAGCACAAGCAGGATCAAAAAACTAATTTAAAATATGGAATCAGAACTCCCTAAAACCCAGTCAACAAAAATGTGCTAATGAAAACTTTAACAGTAGCAGTAAATCACTATGAAAAAGCAGGATCAAATAGCTAATTTAAAATATAGAATCAGAACTACCTAAAACCCATTCAAAGAAAAAATAACAGTAGCAGTAAATCACTAAGCACAAGCAGGATCAAAAAGCTAATTTAAAATATAGAATCAGAACTACCTAAAACCCATTCAATGAAAAAATAACAGAAGCAGTAAATCACTATGCCAAAGCAGGATCAAATAGCTAATTTAAAATATGGAATCAGAACTCCCTAAAACCCAGTCAATGAAAACATTAACAGTAGCAGTAAATCACTAAGCCTAAGAAGATCAAAAAGCTAATTTAAAATATGGAATCAGAACTCCCTAAAACTTAGTCAATGAAAACTTTAACGGTAGAAGTAAATAATTAAGCACAAGCAGGATCAAAAAACTAATTTAAAATATGGAATCAGAACTTTCTAATACCTAGTCAATGAAATGATTAACAGTAGCAGTAAATCACTAAACAATAACAGTGAATCACTATGCAAAAGAAGGATCAAAAAGCTAATTTAAAATATGGAATCAGAACTCCCTAAAACCCAGTCAACAAAAATGTGCCAATGAAAACTTTAACAGTAGCAGTAAATCACTATGCGTAAGCAGAATCAAACAGCTAATTTGAAATATGGAATCAGAACTCACTTAAACCCAGTCAACAAAAAGGTGCCAATGAACACTTGAACAGTAGCAGTAAATCACTATGCGTAAGCAGGATCAAACAGCTAATTTGAGATATGGAATCAGAACTCCCTAAAACCCAGTCAACAATAAGGTGCCAATGAAAACTTAAACATTAGCAGTAAATCACTATGCGTAAGCAGGATCAAAAAGCTAATTTGAAATATGGAATCAGAACTCCCTAAAACCCAGTCAACAATAAGGTGCCAATGAAAACTTGAACAGTAGCAGTAAATCACTATGCGTAAGCAGGATCAAACAGCTAATTTGAAATATGGAATCAGAACTCCCTCAAACCCAGTCAACAATAAGGTGCCAATGAAAACTTGAACAGTTGCAGTAAATCACTATGCGTAAGCAGAATCAAACAGCTAATTTGAAATATGGAATCAGAACTCACTTAAACCCAGTCCATGAAAACTTTAACAGTAGAAGTAAATAATTAAGCGCAAGCAGGATCAAAAAACTAATTTAAAATATAGAATCAGAACTACCTAAAACCCATTCAATGAAAAAATAACAGTAGCAGTAAATCACTATGCCAAAGCAGGATCAAATAGCTAATTTAAAATATGGAATCAGAACTCCCTAAAACCCAGTCAACAAAAAGGTGCCAATGAAAACTTGAAAAGTAGCAGTAAATCACTATGCGTAAGAAGGATCAAACAGCTAATTTAAAATATGGAATCAGAACTCCCTAAAAACCAGTCAACAAAAAGGTGCCAATGAAAACTTGAACAGTTGCAATAATCACTATGCGTAAGCAGGATCAAACAGCTAATTTGAAATATGGAATCAAAACTCCCTAAAACCCAGTCAACAAAAAGGTGCCAATGAAAACTTGAACAGTTGCAGTAAATCACTATGCGTAAGCAGGATCAAACAGCTAATTTGAAATATGGAATCAGAACTCCCTAAAACCCAGTCAACAAAAAGGTGCTAATGAAAACTTGAACAGTTGCAGTAAATCACTATGCGTAAGCAGGATCAAACAGCTAATTTGAAATATGGAATCAGAACTCCCTAAAACCCAGTCAACAAAAAGGTGCCAATGAAAACTTGAACAGTAGCAGTAAATCACTATGCGTAAGCAGGATCAACCAGCTAATTTGAAATATGGAATCAGAACTCCCTAAAACCCAGTCAACAAAAAGGTGCCAATGAAAACTTGAACAGTAGGAGTAAATCACTATGCGTAAGCAGGATCAAACAGCTAATTTGAAATATGGAATCAGAACTCCCTAAAACCCAGTCAACAAAAAGGTGCCAATGAAAACTTGAACAGTTGCAGTAAATCACTATGCGTAAGCAGGATCAAACAGCTAATTTGAAGTATGGAATCAGAACTCCCTAAAACCCAGTCAACAAAAAGGTGCCAATGAAAACATGAACAGTTGCAATAATCACTATGCGTAAGCAGGATCAAACAGCTAATTTGAAATATGGAATTAGAACTCCCTAAAACCCAGTCAACAAAAAGGTGCCAATGAAAACTTGAACAGTTGCAGTAAATCACTATGCGTAAGCAGGATCAAACAGCTAATTTGAAATATGGAATCAGAACTTCCTAAAACCCAGTCAACAAAAAGGTGCCAATGAAAACTTTAACAGTAGCAGTAAATCACTATGAAAAAGCAGGATCAAATAGCTAATTTAAAATATAGAATCAGAACTACCTAAAACCCATTCAACGAAAAAATAACAGTAGCAGTAAATCACTAAGCGCAAGCAGGATCAAAAAGCTAATTTAAAATATAGAATCAGAACTACCTAAAACCCATTCAATGAAAAAATAACAGTAGCAGTAAATCACTATGCCAAAGCAGGATCAAATAGCTAATTTAAAATATGGAATCAGAACTCCCTAAAACTTAGTCAATGAAAACTTTAACAGTAGAAGTAAATAATTAAGCACAAGCAGGATCAAAAAACTAATTTAAAATATGGAATCAGAACTCCCTAAAACCCAGTCAACAAAAATGTGCTAATGAAAACTTTAACAGTAGCAGTAAATCACTATGAAAAAGCAGGATCAAATAGCTAATTTAAAATATAGAATCAGAACTACCTAAAACCCATTCAACGAAAAAATAACAGTAGCAGTAAATCACTAAGCGCAAGCAGGATCAAAAAGCTAATTTAAAATATAGAATCAGAACTACCTAAAACCCATTCAATGAAAAAATAACAGTAGCAGTAAATCACTATGCCAAAGCAGGATCAAATAGCTAATTTAAAATATGGAATCAGAACTCCCTAAAACCCTGACAACAATAAGGTGCCAATGAAAACTTGAACAGTAGCAGTAAACCACTATGCGTAAGCAGGATCAAACAGCTTATTTGAAATATGGAATCAGAACTCCCTAAAACTTAGTCAATGAAAACTTTGACGGTAGAAGTAAATAATTAAGCACAAGCAGGATCAAAATACTAATTTAAAATATGGAATCAGAACTTTCAAATACCTAGTCAATGAAATGATTAACAGTAGCAGTAAATCACTAAACAATAACAGTGAATCACTATGCAAAAGAAGGATCAAAAAGCTAATTTAAAATATGGAATCAGAACTCCCTAAAACCCAGTCAACAAAAATGTGCCAATGAAAACTTTAACAGTAGCAGTAAATCACTATGCGTAAGCAGAATAAACAGCTAATTTGAAATATGGAATCAGAACTCCCTTAAACCCAGTCCATGAAAACTTTAACAGTAGAAGTATATAATTAAGCGCAAGCAGGATCAAAAAACTAATTTAAAATATAGAATCAGAACTACCTAAAACCCATTCAATGAAAAAATAACAGTAGCAGTAAATCACTATGCCAAAGCAGGATCAAATAGCTAATTTAAAATATGGAATCAGAACTCCCTAAAACCCAGTCAACAATAAGGTGCCAATGAAAACTTGAACAGGTGCAGTAAATCACTATGCGTAAGCAGGATCAAACAGCTAATTTGAAATATGGAATCAGAACTCCCTAAGACCTAGTCAACAAAAAGGTGCCAATGAAAACTTGAACAGTAGCAGTAAATCACTATGCGTAAGCAGGATCAAACAGCAAATTTGAAATATGGAATCAGAACTCCCTAAAACCCAGTCAACGAAAAGGTGCCAATGAAAACTTGAACAGTAGCAGTAAATCACTATGCCAAAGCAGGATCAAATAGCTAATTTAAAATATGGAATCAGAACTCCCTAAAACTTAGTCAATGAAAACTTTAACGGTAGAAGTAAATAATTAAGCACAAGCAGGATCAAAAAACTAATTTAAAATATGGAATCAGAACTCCCTAAAACCCACTCAACAAAAATGTGCTAATGAAAACTTTAACAGTAGCAGTAAATCACTATGAAAAAGCAGGATCAAATAGCTAATTTAAAATATAGAATCAGAACTACCTAAAACCCATTCAATGAAAAAATAACAGTAGCAGTAAATCACTATGCCAAAGCAGGATCAAATAGCTAATTTAAAATATGGAATCAGAACTCCCTAAAACCCAGTCAACAATAAGGTGCCAATGAAAACTTGAACAGTTCCAGTAAATCACTATGCGTAAGCAGGATCAAACAGCTAATTTGAAATATGGAATCAGAACTCCCTAAAACCCAGTCAACAAAAAGGTGCCAATGAAAACTTGAACAGTAGCAGTAAATCACTATGAAAAAGCAGGATCAAATAGCTAATTTAAAATATAGAATCAGAACTACCTAAAACCCATTCAATGAAAAAATAACAGTAGCAGTAAATCACTATGCCAAAGCAGGATCAAATAGCTAATTTAAAATATGGAATCAGAACTCCCTAAAACCCAGTCAACAATAAGGTGCCAATGAAAACTTGAACAGTTGCAGTAAATCACTATGCGTAAGCAGAATCAAACAGCTAATTTGAAATATGGAATCAGAACTCACTTAAACCCAGTCCATGAAAACTTTAACAGTAGAAGTAAATAATTAAGCGCAAGCAGGATCAAAAAACTAATTTAAAATATAGAATCAGAACTACCTAAAACCCATTCAATGAAAAAATAACAGTAGCAGTAAATCACTATGCCAAAGCAGGATCAAATAGCTAATTTAAAATATGGAATCAGAACTCCCTAAAACCCAGTCAACAAAAAGGTGCCAATGAAAACTTGAAAAGTAGCAGTAAATCACTATGCGTAAGAAGGATCAAACAGCTAATTTAAAATATGGAATCAGAACTCCCTAAAAACCAGTCAACAAAAAGGTGCCAATGAAAACTTGAACAGTTGCAATAATCACTATGCGTAAGCAGGATCAAACAGCTAATTTGAAATATGGAATCAAAACTCCCTAAAACCCAGTCAACAAAAAGGTGCCAATGAAAACTTGAACAGTTGCAGTAAATCACTATGCGTAAGCAGGATCAAACAGCTAATTTGAAATATGGAATCAGAACTCCCTAAAACCCAGTCAACAAAAAGGTGCTAATGAAAACTTGAACAGTTGCAGTAAATCACTATGCGTAAGCAGGATCAAACAGCTAATTTGAAATATGGAATCAGAACTCCCTAAAACCCAGTCAACAAAAAGGTGCCAATGAAAACTTGAACAGTAGCAGTAAATCACTATGCGTAAGCAGGATCAACCAGCTAATTTGAAATATGGAATCAGAACTCCCTAAAACCCAGTCAACAAAAAGGTGCCAATGAAAACTTGAACAGTAGGAGTAAATCACTATGCGTAAGCAGGATCAAACAGCTAATTTGAAATATGGAATCAGAACTCCCTAAAACCCAGTCAACAAAAAGGTGCCAATGAAAACTTGAACAGTTGCAGTAAATCACTATGCGTAAGCAGGATCAAACAGCTAATTTGAAGTATGGAATCAGAACTCCCTAAAACCCAGTCAACAAAAAGGTGCCAATGAAAACATGAACAGTTGCAATAATCACTATGCGTAAGCAGGATCAAACAGCTAATTTGAAATATGGAATTAGAACTCCCTAAAACCCAGTCAACAAAAAGGTGCCAATGAAAACTTGAACAGTTGCAGTAAATCACTATGCGTAAGCAGGATCAAACAGCTAATTTGAAATATGGAATCAGAACTTCCTAAAACCCAGTCAACAAAAAGGTGCCAATGAAAACTTTAACAGTAGCAGTAAATCACTATGAAAAAGCAGGATCAAATAGCTAATTTAAAATATAGAATCAGAACTACCTAAAACCCATTCAACGAAAAAATAACAGTAGCAGTAAATCACTAAGCGCAAGCAGGATCAAAAAGCTAATTTAAAATATAGAATCAGAACTACCTAAAACCCATTCAATGAAAAAATAACAGTAGCAGTAAATCACTATGCCAAAGCAGGATCAAATAGCTAATTTAAAATATGGAATCAGAACTCCCTAAAACTTAGTCAATGAAAACTTTAACAGTAGAAGTAAATAATTAAGCACAAGCAGGATCAAAAAACTAATTTAAAATATGGAATCAGAACTCCCTAAAACCCAGTCAACAAAAATGTGCTAATGAAAACTTTAACAGTAGCAGTAAATCACTATGAAAAAGCAGGATCAAATAGCTAATTTAAAATATAGAATCAGAACTACCTAAAACCCATTCAACGAAAAAATAACAGTAGCAGTAAATCACTAAGCGCAAGCAGGATCAAAAAGCTAATTTAAAATATAGAATCAGAACTACCTAAAACCCATTCAATGAAAAAATAACAGTAGCAGTAAATCACTATGCCAAAGCAGGATCAAATAGCTAATTTAAAATATGGAATCAGAACTCCCTAAAACCCTGACAACAATAAGGTGCCAATGAAAACTTGAACATTAGCAGTAAACCACTATGCGTAAGCAGGATCAAACAGCTTATTTGAAATATGGAATCAGAACTCCCTAAAACTTAGTCAATGAAAACTTTGACGGTAGAAGTAAATAATTAAGCACAAGCAGGATCAAAATACTAATTTAAAATATGGAATCAGAACTTTCAAATACCTAGTCAATGAAATGATTAACAGTAGCAGTAAATCACTAAACAATAACAGTGAATCACTATGCAAAAGAAGGATCAAAAAGCTAATTTAAAATATGGAATCAGAACTCCCTAAAACCCAGTCAACAAAAATGTGCCAATGAAAACTTTAACAGTAGCAGTAAATCACTATGCGTAAGCAGAATAAACAGCTAATTTGAAATATGGAATCAGAACTCCCTTAAACCCAGTCCATGAAAACTTTAACAGTAGAAGTATATAATTAAGCGCAAGCAGGATCAAAAAACTAATTTAAAATATAGAATCAGAACTACCTAAAACCCATTCAATGAAAAAATAACAGTAGCAGTAAATCACTATGCCAAAGCAGGATCAAATAGCTAATTTAAAATATGGAATCAGAACTCCCTAAAACCCAGTCAACAATAAGGTGCCAATGAAAACTTGAACAGGTGCAGTAAATCACTATGCGTAAGCAGGATCAAACAGCTAATTTGAAATATGGAATCAGAACTCCCTAAGACCTAGTCAACAAAAAGGTGCCAATGAAAACTTGAACAGTAGCAGTAAATCACTATGCGTAAGCAGGATCAAACAGCAAATTTGAAATATGGAATCAGAACTCCCTAAAACCCAGTCAACGAAAAGGTGCCAATGAAAACTTGAACAGTAGCAGTAAATCACTATGCCAAAGCAGGATCAAATAGCTAATTTAAAATATGGAATCAGAACTCCCTAAAACTTAGTCAATGAAAACTTTAACGGTAGAAGTAAATAATTAAGCACAAGCAGGATCAAAAAACTAATTTAAAATATGGAATCAGAACTCCCTAAAACCCACTCAACAAAAATGTGCTAATGAAAACTTTAACAGTAGCAGTAAATCACTATGAAAAAGCAGGATCAAATAGCTAATTTAAAATATAGAATCAGAACTACCTAAAACCCATTCAATGAAAAAATAACAGTAGCAGTAAATCACTATGCCAAAGCAGGATCAAATAGCTAATTTAAAATATGGAATCAGAACTCCCTAAAACCCAGTCAACAATAAGGTGCCAATGAAAACTTGAACAGTTCCAGTAAATCACTATGCGTAAGCAGGATCAAACAGCTAATTTGAAATATGGAATCAGAACTCCCTAAAACCCAGTCAACAAAAAGGTGCCAATGAAAACTTGAACAGTAGCAGTAAATCACTATGCGTAAGCAGGATCAAACAGCAAATTTGAAATATGGAATCAGAACTCCCTAAAACCCTGTCAACGAAAAGGTGCCAATGAAAACTTGAACAGTAGCAGTAAATCACTATGCCAAAGCAGGATCAAATAGCTAATTTAAAATATGGAATCAGAACTCACTAAAACTTAGTCAATGAAAACTTTAACAGTAGAAGTAAATAATTAAGCACAAGGAGGATCAAAAAACTAATTTAAAATATGGAATCAGAACTCCCTAAAACCCAGTCAAACAAAATGTGCTAATGAAAACTTTAACAGTAGCAGTAAATCACTATGAAAAAGCAGGATCAAATAGCTAATTTAAAATATAGAATCAGAACTACCTAAAACCCATTCAACGAAAAAATAACAGTAGCAGTAAATCACTAAGCGCAAGCAGGATCAAAAAGCTAATTTAAAATATAGAATCAGAACTACCTAAAACCCATTCATTGAAAAAATAACAGTAGCAGTAAATCACTATGCCATAGCAGGATCAAAAAGCTAATTTAAAATATGGAATCAGAACTCCCTAAAACCCAGTCAACAAAAATGTGCCAATGAAAACTTTAACAGTAGCAGTAAATCACTATGCGTAAGCAGAATCAAACAGCTAATTTGAAATATGGAATCAGAACTCCCTTAAACCCAGTCCATGAAAACTTTAACAGTATAAGTATATAATTAAGCGCAAGCAGGATCAAAAAACTAATTTAAAATATAGAATCAGAACTACCAAAAACCCATTCAATGAAAAAATAACAGTAGCAGTAAAGCACTATGCCAAAGCAGGATCAAAAAGCTAATTTAAAATATAGAATCAGAACTCCCTAAAACCCAGTCAACAATAAGGTGCCAATGAAAACTTGAACAGGTGCAGTAAATCACTATGCGTAAGCAGGATCAAACAGCTAATTTGAAATATGGAATCAGAACTCCCTAAAACCCAGTCAACGAAAAGGTGCCAATGAAAACATGAACAGTAGCAGTAAATCACTATGCGTAAGAAGGATCAAACAGCTAATTTGAAATATGGAATCAGAACTCCCTAAAACCCAGTCAACAAAAAAGTGCCAATGAAAACTTGAACAGTTGCAGTAAATCACTATGCGTAAGCAGGATCAAACAGCTAATTTGAAATATGGAATCAGAACTCCCTAAAACCCAGTCAACAAAAAGGTGCCAATGAAAACTTGAACAGTTGCAGTAAATCACTATGCGTAAGCAGGATCAAACAGCTAATTTGAAATATGGAATCAGAACTCCCTAAAACCCAGTCAACAAAAAGGTGCCAATGAAAACTTGAACAGTTGCAGTAAATCACTATGAAAAAGCAGGATCAAATAGCTAATTTAAAATATAGAATCAGAACTACCTAAAACCCATTCAACGAAAAAATAACAGTAGCAGTAAATCACTAAGCGCAAGCAGGATCAAAAAGCTAATTTAAAATATAGAATCAGAACTACCTAAAACCCATTCAATGAAAAAATAACAGTAGCAGTAAATCACTATGCCAAAGCAGGATCCAGGATCAAATAGCAAATTTAAAATATGGAATCAGAACTCCCTAAAACTTAGTCAATGAAAACTTTAACAGTAGAAGTAAATAATTAAGCACAAGCAGGATCAAAAAACTAATTTAAAATATGGAATCAGAACTCCCTAAAACCCAGTCAACAAAAATGTGCTAATGAAAACTTTAACAGTAGCAGTAAATCACTATGAAAAAGCAGGATCAAATAGCTAATTTAAAATATAGAATCAGAACTACCTAAAACCCATTCAATGAAAAAATAACAGTAGCAGTAAATCACTATGCCAAAGCAGGATCAATTAGCTAATTTAAAATATGGAATCAGAACTCCCTAAAACCTAGTCAACAATAAGGTGCCAATGAAAACTTGAACAGTTGCAGTAAATCACTATGCGTAAGCAGGATCAAACAGCTAATTTGAAATATGGAATCAGAACTCCCTAAAACCCAGTCAACAAAAAGGTGCCAATGAAAACTTGAACAGTAGCAGTAAATCACTATGCGTAAGCAGGATCAAACAGCTAATTTGAAATATGGAATCAGAACTCCCTAAAACCCAGTCAACAAAAAGGTGCCAATGAAAACTTGAACAGTAGCAGTAAATCACTATGCGTAAGCAGGATCAAACAGCTAATTTGAAATATGGAATCAGAACTTCCTAAAACCCAGTCAACAAAAAGGTGCCAATGAAAACTTGAACAGTTGCAGTAAATCACTATGCGTAAGCAGGATCAAACAGCTAATTTGAAATATGGAATCAGAACTCCCTAAAACCCAGTCAACAAAAAGGTGCCAATGAAAACTTGAACAGTAGCAGTAAATCACTATGCGTAAGCAGGATCAAACAGCTAATTTGAAATATGGAATCAGAACTCCCTAAAACCCAGTCAACAAAAAGGTGCCAATGAAAACTTGAACAGTAGCAGTAAATCACTATGCGTAAGCAGGATCAAACAGCTGATTTGAAATATGGAATCAGAACTCCTTAAAACCCAGTCCACAAAAAGGTGCCAATGAAAACTTGAACAGTTGCAGTAAATCACTATGCGTAAGCAGAATCAAACAGCTAATTTGAAATATGGAATCAGAACTCCCTTAAACCCAGTCCATGAAAACTTTAACAGTAGAAGTAAATAATTAAGCACAAGCAGGATCAAAAAACTAATTTAAAATATAGATTCATAACTACCTAAAACCCATTCAATGAAAATGTGTCAGTGAAAACATAAACAGTAGCAGCAAATAACTATGCGCAGATGGATCAAAAAGCTAATTCAAAATATGGAATCAGAAATCCCTTAAAACCAGTCAATAAAATGTTTAAAAGTAGTAGTAAATTACAAAGCGCAAGCAGGATCAAGAAGATACATTAAAATATGGAATTAGAACTCCATAAAACCCAGTCAATGAAAAGATTAACAGTAGCAGTAAATCACTAAGTCTAAGAAGATCAAAAAGGTAATTTAAAATATGGAATCAGAACTCCCTAAAACCTAGTGAATGAAAACTTTAACAGTAGAAGTAAATAATTATGCCAAAGCAGGATCAAATAGCTAATTTAAAATATGGAATCAGAACTCCCTAAAACCCAGTCAACAATAAGGTGCCAATGAAAACTTGAACAGTAGCAGTAAATCACTATGCCAAAGCAGGATCAAATAGCTAATTTAAAATATAGAATCAGAACTACCTAAAACCCATTCAATGAAAAAATAACATTAGCAGTAAATCACTATGCCAAAGCAGGATCAATTAGCTAATTTAAAATATGGAATCAGAACTCCCTAAAACCTAGTCAACAATAAGGTGCCAATGAAAACTTGAACAGTTGCAGTAAATCACTATGCGTAAGCAGGATCAAACAGCTAATTTGAAATATGGAATCAGAACTCCCTAAAACCCAGTCAACAAAAAGGTGCCAATGAAAACTTGAACAGTAGCAGTAAATCACTATGCGTAAGCAGGATCAAACAGCTAATTTGAAATATGGAATCAGAACTCCCTAAAACCCAGTCAACAAAAAGGTGCCAATGAAAACTTGAACAGTAGCAGTAAATCACTATGCGTAAGCAGGATCAAACAGCTAATTTGAAATATGGAATCAGAACTTCCTAAAACCCAGTCAACAAAAAGGTGCCAATGAAAACTTGAACAGTTGCAGTTAATCACTATGCGTAAGCAGGATCAAACAGCTAATTTGAAATATGGAATCAGAACTCCCTAAAACCCAGTCAACAAAAAGGTGCCAATGAAAACTTGAACAGTAGCAGTAAATCACTATGCCAAAGCAGGATCAAATAGCTAATTTAAAATATGGAATCAGAACTCACTAAAACTTAGTCAATGAAAACTTGAACAGTAGCAGTAAATCACTATGCGTAAGCAGGATCAAACAGCTGATTTGAAATATGGAATCAGAACTCCTTAAAACCCAGTCCACAAAAAGGTGCCAATGAAAACTTGAACAGTTGCAGTAAATCACTATGCGTAAGCAGGATCAAACAGCTAATTTGAAATATGGAATCAGAACTCCCTAAAACCCAGTCAACAAAATGGTGCCAATGAAAACTTGAACAGTTGCAGTAAATCACTATGCGTAAGCAGAATCAAACAGCTAATTTGAAATATGGAATCAGAACTCCCTTAAACCCAGTCCATGAAAACTTTAACAGTAGAAGTAAATAATTAAGCGCAAGCAGGATCAAAAAACTAATTTAAAATATAGATTCATAACTACCTAAAACCCATTCAATGAAAATGTGTCAGTGAAAACATAAACAGTAGCAGCAAATAACTATGCGCAGATGGATCAAAAAGCTAATTCAAAATATGGAATCAGAAATCCCTTAAAACCAGTCAATAAAAAGTTTAAAAGTAGTAGTAAATTACAAAGCGCAAGCAGGATCAAGAAGATACTTTAAAATATGGAATAAGAACTCCATAAAAATCAGTCAATGAAAAGATTAACAGTAGCAGTAAATCACTAAGTCTAAGAAGATCAAAAAGGTAATTTAAAATATGGAATCAGAACTCCCTAAAACTTAGTGAATGAAAACTTTAACAGTAGAAGTAAATAATTATGCCAAAGCAGGATCAAATAGCTAATTTAAAATATGGAATCAGAACTCCCTAAAACCCAGTCAACAATAAGGTGCCAATGAAAACTTGAACAGTAGCAGTAAATCACTATGCCAAAGCAGGATCAAATCGCTAATTTAAAATATGGAATCAGAACTCCCTAAAACTTAGTCAATGAAAACTTTAACAGTAGAAGTAAATAATTAAGCACAAGGAGGATCAAAAAACTAATTTAAAATATGGAATCAGAACTCCCTAAAACCCAGTCAACAAAAATGTGCTAATGAAAACTTTAACAGTAGCAGTAAATCACTATGAAAAAGCAGGATCAAATAGCTAATTTAAAATATAGAATCAGAACTACCTTAAACCCATTCAACGAAAAAATAACAGTAGCAGTAAATCACTAAGCGCAAGCAGGATCAAAAAGCTAATTTAAAATATAGAATCAGAACTACCTAAAACCCATTCATTGAAAAAATAACAGTAGCAGTAAATCACTATGCCAAAGCAGGATCAAATAGCTAATTTAAAATATGGAATCAGAACTCCCTAAAACCCAGTCAACAATAAGGTGCCAATGAAAACTTAAACAGTAGCAGTAAATCACTATGCGTAAGCAGGATCAAACAGCTTATTTGAAATATGGAATCAGAACACCCTAAAACCCAGTCAATGAAAACATTAACAGTAGCAGTAAATCACTAAGCCTAAGAAGATCAAACAGCTAATTTAAAATATGGAATCAGAACTCCCTAAAACTTAGTCAATGAAAACTTTAACGGTAGAAGTAAATAATTAAGCACAAGCAGGATCAAAAAACTAATTTAAAATATGGAATCAGAACTTTCTAATACCAAGTCAATGAAATGATTAACAGTAGCAGTAAATCACTAAACAATAACAGTGAATCACTATGCAAAAGGAGGATCAAAAAGCTAATTTAAAATATGGAATCAGAACTCCCTAAAACCCAGTCCATGAAAACTTCAACAGTAGAAGTATATAATTAAGCGCAAGCAGGATCAAAAAACTAATTTAAAATATAGAATCAGAACTACCAAAAACCCATTCAATGAAAAAATAACAGTAGCAGTAAAGCACTATGCCAAAGCAGGATCAAAAAGCTAATTTAAAATATAGAATCAGAACTCCCTAAAACCCAGTCAACAATAAGGTGCCAATGAAAACTTGAACAGGTGCAGTAAATCACTATGCGTAAGCAGGATCAAACAGCTAATTTGAAATATGGAATCAGAACTCCCTAAAACCCAGTCAACGAAAAGGTGCCAATGAAAACATGAACAGTAGCAGTAAATCACTATGCGTAAGAAGGATCAAACAGCTAATTTGAAATATGGAATCAGAACTCCCTAAAACCCAGTCAACAAAAAAGTGCCAATGAAAACTTGAACAGTTGCAGTAAATCACTATGCGTAAGCAGGATCAAACAGCTAATTTGAAATATGGAATCAGAACTCCCTAAAACCCAGTCAACAAAAAGGTGCCAATGAAAACTTGAACAGTTGCAGTAAATCACTATGCGTAAGCAGGATCAAACAGCTAATTTGAAATATGGAATCAGAACTCCCTAAAACCCAGTCAACAAAAAGGTGCCAATGAAAACTTGAACAGTTGCAGTAAATCACTATGAAAAAGCAGGATCAAATAGCTAATTTAAAATATAGAATCAGAACTACCTAAAACCCATTCAACGAAAAAATAACAGTAGCAGTAAATCACTAAGCGCAAGCAGGATCAAAAAGCTAATTTAAAATATAGAATCAGAACTACCTAAAACCCATTCAATGAAAAAATAACAGTAGCAGTAAATCACTATGCCAAAGCAGGATCCAGGATCAAATAGCAAATTTAAAATATGGAATCAGAACTCCCTAAAACTTAGTCAATGAAAACTTTAACAGTAGAAGTAAATAATTAAGCACAAGCAGGATCAAAAAACTAATTTAAAATATGGAATCAGAACTCCCTAAAACCCAGTCAACAAAAATGTGCTAATGAAAACTTTAACAGTAGCAGTAAATCACTATGAAAAAGCAGGATCAAATAGCTAATTTAAAATATAGAATCAGAACTACCTAAAACCCATTCAATGAAAAAATAACAGTAGCAGTAAATCACTATGCCAAAGCAGGATCAATTAGCTAATTTAAAATATGGAATCAGAACTCCCTAAAACCTAGTCAACAATAAGGTGCCAATGAAAACTTGAACAGTTGCAGTAAATCACTATGCGTAAGCAGGATCAAACAGCTAATTTGAAATATGGAATCAGAACTCCCTAAAACCCAGTCAACAAAAAGGTGCCAATGAAAACTTGAACAGTAGCAGTAAATCACTATGCGTAAGCAGGATCAAACAGCTAATTTGAAATATGGAATCAGAACTCCCTAAAACCCAGTCAACAAAAAGGTGCCAATGAAAACTTGAACAGTAGCAGTAAATCACTATGCGTAAGCAGGATCAAACAGCTAATTTGAAATATGGAATCAGAACTTCCTAAAACCCAGTCAACAAAAAGGTGCCAATGAAAACTTGAACAGTTGCAGTAAATCACTATGCGTAAGCAGGATCAAACAGCTAATTTGAAATATGGAATCAGAACTCCCTAAAACCCAGTCAACAAAAAGGTGCCAATGAAAACTTGAACAGTAGCAGTAAATCACTATGCGTAAGCAGGATCAAACAGCTAATTTGAAATATGGAATCAGAACTCCCTAAAACCCAGTCAACAAAAAGGTGCCAATGAAAACTTGAACAGTAGCAGTAAATCACTATGCGTAAGCAGGATCAAACAGCTGATTTGAAATATGGAATCAGAACTCCTTAAAACCCAGTCCACAAAAAGGTGCCAATGAAAACTTGAACAGTTGCAGTAAATCACTATGCGTAAGCAGAATCAAACAGCTAATTTGAAATATGGAATCAGAACTCCCTTAAACCCAGTCCATGAAAACTTTAACAGTAGAAGTAAATAATTAAGCACAAGCAGGATCAAAAAACTAATTTAAAATATAGATTCATAACTACCTAAAACCCATTCAATGAAAATGTGTCAGTGAAAACATAAACAGTAGCAGCAAATAACTATGCGCAGATGGATCAAAAAGCTAATTCAAAATATGGAATCAGAAATCCCTTAAAACCAGTCAATAAAAAGTTTAAAAGTAGTAGTAAATTACAAAGCGCAAGCAGGATCAAGAAGATACATTAAAATATGGAATTAGAACTCCATAAAACCCAGTCAATGAAAAGATTAACAGTAGCAGTAAATCACTAAGTCTAAGAAGATCAAAAAGGTAATTTAAAATATGGAATCAGAACTCCCTAAAACCTAGTGAATGAAAACTTTAACAGTAGAAGTAAATAATTATGCCAAAGCAGGATCAAATAGCTAATTTAAAATATGGAATCAGAACTCCCTAAAACCCAGTCAACAATAAGGTGCCAATGAAAACTTGAACAGTAGCAGTAAATCACTATGCCAAAGCAGGATCAAATAGCTAATTTAAAATATAGAATCAGAACTACCTAAAACCCATTCAATGAAAAAATAACATTAGCAGTAAATCACTATGCCAAAGCAGGATCAATTAGCTAATTTAAAATATGGAATCAGAACTCCCTAAAACCTAGTCAACAATAAGGTGCCAATGAAAACTTGAACAGTTGCAGTAAATCACTATGCGTAAGCAGGATCAAACAGCTAATTTGAAATATGGAATCAGAACTCCCTAAAACCCAGTCAACAAAAAGGTGCCAATGAAAACTTGAACAGTAGCAGTAAATCACTATGCGTAAGCAGGATCAAACAGCTAATTTGAAATATGGAATCAGAACTCCCTAAAACCCAGTCAACAAAAAGGTGCCAATGAAAACTTGAACAGTAGCAGTAAATCACTATGCGTAAGCAGGATCAAACAGCTAATTTGAAATATGGAATCAGAACTTCCTAAAACCCAGTCAACAAAAAGGTGCCAATGAAAACTTGAACAGTTGCAGTTAATCACTATGCGTAAGCAGGATCAAACAGCTAATTTGAAATATGGAATCAGAACTCCCTAAAACCCAGTCAACAAAAAGGTGCCAATGAAAACTTGAACAGTAGCAGTAAATCACTATGCCAAAGCAGGATCAAATAGCTAATTTAAAATATGGAATCAGAACTCACTAAAACTTAGTCAATGAAAACTTGAACAGTAGCAGTAAATCACTATGCGTAAGCAGGATCAAACAGCTGATTTGAAATATGGAATCAGAACTCCTTAAAACCCAGTCCACAAAAAGGTGCCAATGAAAACTTGAACAGTTGCAGTAAATCACTATGCGTAAGCAGGATCAAACAGCTAATTTGAAATATGGAATCAGAACTCCCTAAAACCCAGTCAACAAAATGGTGCCAATGAAAACTTGAACAGTTGCAGTAAATCACTATGCGTAAGCAGAATCAAACAGCTAATTTGAAATATGGAATCAGAACTCCCTTAAACCCAGTCCATGAAAACTTTAACAGTAGAAGTAAATAATTAAGCGCAAGCAGGATCAAAAAACTAATTTAAAATATAGATTCATAACTACCTAAAACCCATTCAATGAAAATGTGTCAGTGAAAACATAAACAGTAGCAGCAAATAACTATGCGCAGATGGATCAAAAAGCTAATTCAAAATATGGAATCAGAAATCCCTTAAAACCAGTCAATAAAAAGTTTAAAAGTAGTAGTAAATTACAAAGCGCAAGCAGGATCAAGAAGATACTTTAAAATATGGAATAAGAACTCCATAAAAATCAGTCAATGAAAAGATTAACAGTAGCAGTAAATCACTAAGTCTAAGAAGATCAAAAAGGTAATTTAAAATATGGAATCAGAACTCCCTAAAACTTAGTGAATGAAAACTTTAACAGTAGAAGTAAATAATTATGCCAAAGCAGGATCAAATAGCTAATTTAAAATATGGAATCAGAACTCCCTAAAACCCAGTCAACAATAAGGTGCCAATGAAAACTTGAACAGTAGCAGTAAATCACTATGCCAAAGCAGGATCAAATCGCTAATTTAAAATATGGAATCAGAACTCCCTAAAACTTAGTCAATGAAAACTTTAACAGTAGAAGTAAATAATTAAGCACAAGGAGGATCAAAAAACTAATTTAAAATATGGAATCAGAACTCCCTAAAACCCAGTCAACAAAAATGTGCTAATGAAAACTTTAACAGTAGCAGTAAATCACTATGAAAAAGCAGGATCAAATAGCTAATTTAAAATATAGAATCAGAACTACCTTAAACCCATTCAACGAAAAAATAACAGTAGCAGTAAATCACTAAGCGCAAGCAGGATCAAAAAGCTAATTTAAAATATAGAATCAGAACTACCTAAAACCCATTCATTGAAAAAATAACAGTAGCAGTAAATCACTATGCCAAAGCAGGATCAAATAGCTAATTTAAAATATGGAATCAGAACTCCCTAAAACCCAGTCAACAATAAGGTGCCAATGAAAACTTAAACAGTAGCAGTAAATCACTATGCGTAAGCAGGATCAAACAGCTTATTTGAAATATGGAATCAGAACACCCTAAAACCCAGTCAATGAAAACATTAACAGTAGCAGTAAATCACTAAGCCTAAGAAGATCAAACAGCTAATTTAAAATATGGAATCAGAACTCCCTAAAACTTAGTCAATGAAAACTTTAACGGTAGAAGTAAATAATTAAGCACAAGCAGGATCAAAAAACTAATTTAAAATATGGAATCAGAACTTTCTAATACCAAGTCAATGAAATGATTAACAGTAGCAGTAAATCACTAAACAATAACAGTGAATCACTATGCAAAAGGAGGATCAAAAAGCTAATTTAAAATATGGAATCAGAACTCCCTAAAACCCAGTCCATGAAAACTTCAACAGTAGAAGTATATAATTAAGCGCAAGCAGGATCAAAAAACTAATTTAAAATATAGAATCAGAACTACCTAAAACCCATTCAATGAAAAAATAACAGTAGCAGTAAATCACTATGCCAAAGCAGGATCAAAAAGCTAATTTAAAATATAGAATCAGAACTACCTAAAACCCAGTCAACAATAAGGTGCCAATGAAAACTTGAACAGGTGCAGTAAATCACTATGCGTAAGCAGGATTAAACAGCTAATTTGAAATATGGAATCAGAACTCCCTAATTAACAGTCAACAAAAAGGTGCCAATGAAAACTTGAACAGTAGCAGTAAATCACTATGCGTAAGCAGGATCAAACAGCTAATTTGAAATATGGAATCAGAACTCCCTAAAACCCAGTCAACGAAAAGGTGCCAATGAAAACTTGAACAGTAGCAGTAAATCACTATGCGTAAGAAGGATCAAACAGCTAATTTGAAATATGGAATCAGAACTCCCTAAAACCCAGTCAACAAAAAGGTGCCAATGAAAACTTGAACAGTTGCAGTAAATCACTATGCGTAAGCAGGATCAAACAGCTAATTTGAAATATGGAATCAGAACACCCTAAAACCCAGTCAACAAAAAGGTGCCAATGAAAACTTGAACAGTTGCAGTTAATCACTATGCGTAAGCAGGATCAAACAGCTAATTTGAAATATGGAATCAGAACTCCCTTAAACCCAGTCAACAAAAAGGTGCCAATGAAAACTTGAACAGTAGCAGTAAATCACTATGAAAAAGCAGGATCAAAAAGCTAATTTAAAATATAGAATCAGAACTACCTAAAACCCATTCAATGAAAAAATAACAGTAGCAGTAAATCACTATGCCAAAGCAGGATCAAATAGCTAATTTAAAATATGGAATCAGAACTCCCTAAAACCTAGTCAATGAAAACATTAACAGTAGCAGTAAATCACTAAGCCTAAGAAGATCAAAAAGCTAATTTAAAATATGGAATCAGAACTCCCTAAAACTTAGTCAATGAAAACTTTAACGGTAGTAGTAAATAATTAAGCACAAGCAGGATCAAAAAACTAATTTAAAATATGGAATCAGAACTTTCTAATACCAAGTCAATGAAATGATTAACAGTAGCAGTAAATCACTAAACAATAACAGTGAATCACTAAGCAAAAGAAGGATCAAAAAGCTAATTTAAAATATGGAATCAGAACTCCCTAAAACCCAGTCAACAAAAATGTGCCAATGAAAACTTTAACAGTAGCAGTAAATCACTATGCCAAAGCAGGATCAAAAAACTAATTTAAAATATGGAATCAAAACTACCTAAAACCCATTCAATGAAAAAATAACAGTAGCAGTAAATCACTATGCCAAAGCAGGATCAAAAAGCTAATTAAAAATATAGAATCAGAACTACCTAAAACCCAGTCAACAATAAGGTGCCAATGAAAACTTGAACAGGTGCAGTAAATCACTATGCGTAAGCAGGATCAAACAGCTAATTTGAAATATGGAATCAGAACTCCCTAATTAACAATCAACAAAAAGGTGCCAATGAAAACTTGAACAGTAGCAGTAAATCACTATGCGTAAGCAGGATCAAACAGCTAATTTGAAATATGGAATCAGAACTCCCTAAAACCCAGTCAACGAAAAGGTGCCAATGAAAACTTGAACAGTAGCAGTAAATCACTATGCGTAAGAAGGATCAAACAGCTAATTTGAAATATGGAATCAGAACTCCCTAAAACCCAGTCAACAAAAAGGTGCCAATGAAAACTTGAACAGTTGCAGTAAATCACTATGCGTAAGCAGGATCAAACAGCTAATTTGAAATATGGAATCAGAACTCCCTTAAACCCAGTCAACAAAAAGGTGCCAATGAAAACTTGAACAGTAGCAGTAAATCACTATGAAAAAGCAGGATCAAATAGCTAATTTAAAATATAGAATCAGAACTACCTAAAACCCATTCAACGAAAAAATAACAGTAGCAGTAAATCACTAAGCGCAAGCAGGATCAAAAAGCTAATTGAAAATATAGAATCAGAACTACCTAAAACCCATTCAATGAAAAAATAACAGTAGCAGTAAATCACTATGCCAAAGCAGGATCCAGGATCAAATAGCAAATTTAAAATATGGAATCAGAACTCCCTAAAACTTAGTCAATGAAAACTTTAACAGTAGAAGTAAATAATTAAGCACAAGCAGGATCAAAAAATTAATTTAAAATATGGAATCAGAACTCCCTAAAACCCAGTCAACAAAAATGTGCTAATGAAAACTTTAACAGTAGCAGTAAATCACTATGAAAAGGCAGGATCAAATAGCTAATTTAAAATATAGAATCAGAACTACCTAAAACCCATTCAATGAAAAAATAACAGTAGCAGTAAATCACTATGCCAAAGCAGGATCAAATAGCTAATTTAAAATATGGAATCAGAACTCCCTAAAACCCAGTCAACAATAAGGTGCCAATGAAAACTTGAACAGTTGCAGTAAATCACTATGCGTAAGCAGGATCAAACAGCTAATTTGAAATATGGAATCAGAACTCCCTAAAACCCAGTCAACAAAAAGGTGCCAATGAAAACTTGAACAGTAGCAGTAAATTACTATGCGTAAGCAGGATCAAACAGCTAATTTGAAATATGGAATCAGAACTCCCTAAAACCCAGTCAACAAAAAGGTGCCAATGAAAACTTGAACAGTAGCAGTAAATCACTATGCGTAAGCAGGATCAAACAGCTAATTTGAAATATGGAATCAGAACTTCCTAAAACCCAGTCAACAAAAAGGTGCCAATGAAAACTTGAACAGTAGCAGTAAATCACTATGCGTAAGCAGGATCAAACAGCTAATGTGAAATATGGAATCAGAACTCCTTAAAACCCAAACAACAAAAAGGTGCCAATGAAAACTTGAACAGTTGCAGTAAATCACTATGCGTAAGCAGGATCAAACAGCTAATTTGAAATATGGAATCAGAACTCCCTAAAACCCAGTCAACAAAAAGGTGCCAATGAAAACTTGAACAGTAGCAGTAAATCACTATGCGTAAGCAGGATCAAACAGCTAATTTGAAATATGGAATCAGAACTACCTAAAACCCATTCAATGAAAAAATAACAGTAGCAGTAAATCACTATGCCAAAGCAGGATCCAGGATCAAATAGCAAATTTAAAATATGGAATCAGAACTCCCTAAAACTTAGTCAATGAAAACTTTAACAGTAGAAGTAAATAATTAAGCACAAGCAGGATCAAAAAACTAATTTAAAATATGGAATCAGAACTCCCTAAAACCCAGTCAACAAAAATGTGCTAATGAAAACTTTAACAGTAGCAGTAAATCACTATGAAAAAGCAGGATCAAATAGCTAATTTAAAATATAGAATCAGAACTACCTAAAACCCATTCAATGAAAAAATAACAGTAGCAGTAAATCACTATGCCAAAGCAGGATCAAATAGCTAATTTAAAATATGGAATCAGAACTCCCTAAAACCCAGTCAACAATAAGGTGCCAATGAAAACTTGAACAGTTGCAGTAAATCACTATGCGTAAGCAGGATCAAACAGCTAATTTGAAATATGGAATCAGAACTCCCTAAAACCCAGTCAACAAAAAGGTGCCAATGAAAACTTGAACAGTAGCAGTAAATTACTATGCGTACGCAGGATCAAACAGCTAATTTGAAATATGGAATCAGAACTCCCTAAAACCCAGTCAACAAAAAGGTGCCAATGAAAACTTGAACAGTAGCAGTAAATCACTATGCGTAAGCAGGATCAAACAGCTAATTTGAAATATGGAATCAGAACTTCCTAAAACCCAGTCAACAAAAAGGTGCCAATGAAAACTTGAACAGTAGCAGTAAATCACTATGCGTAAGCAGGATCAAACAGCTAATGTGAAATATGGAATCAGAACTCCTTAAAACCCAAACAACAAAAAGGTGCCAATGAAAACTTGAACAGTTGCAGTAAATCACTATGCGTAAGCAGGATCAAACAGCTAATTTGAAATATGGAATCAGAACTCCCTAAAACCCAGTCAACAAAAAGGTGCCAATGAAAACTTGAACAGTAGCAGTAAATCACTATGCGTAAGCAGGATCAAACAGCTAATTTGAAATATGGAATCAGAACTTCCTAAAACCCAGTCAACAAAAAGGTGCCAATGAAAACTTGAACAGTAGCAGTAAATCACTATGCGTAAGCAGGATCAAACAGCTGATTTGAAATATGGAATCAGAACTCCTTAAAACCCAGTCAACAAAAAGGTGCCAATGAAAACTTGAACAGTTGCAGTAAATCACTATGCGTAAGCAGGATCAAACAGCTAATTTGAAATATGGAATCAGAACTCCCTAAAACCCAGTCAACAAAATGGTGCCAATGAAAACTTGAACAGTTGCAGTAAATCACTATGCGTAAGCAGAATCAAACAGCTAATTTGAAATATGGAATCAGAACTCCCTTAAACCCAGTCCATGAAAACTTTAACAGTAGAAGTAAATAATTAAGCGCAAGCAGGATCAAAAAACTAATTTAAAATATAGATTCATAACTACCTAAAACCCATTCAATGAAAATGTCTCAATGATAACATTTGCAGTAGCAGTAAATCAGTATGTGCAGCGGGATAAAAAAGCTAATTTCACCTATGGATTAAGAACTCCCAAAAACGTAGTCAATTAAAACTTTAACAGTAGCAGTAAATAATTAAGCACAAGGAGGATCAACAAACTAATTTAAAGTATGGAATCAGAACTTTCTAAAACCTAGTCAATGAAAAGATTAACAGTAGCAGTAAATCACTATGAAAAAGCAGGATCAAATAGCTAATTTAAAATATAGAATCAGAACTACCTAAAACCCATTCAATGAAAAAATAACAGTAGCAGTAAATCACTAAGCGCAAGCAGGATCAAAAAGGTAATTGAAAATATGGAATCAGATTTCCCTAAAACCCAGTCCATGAAAACTTTAACAGTAGAAGTAATAATTAAGCGCAAGCAGGATCAAAAAACTAATTTAAAATATGGAATCAGAACTTCCCAATACCTAGTCAATGAAATGATTAACAGTAGCAGTAAATCATTAAACAATAACAGTGAATCACTATGCAAATGAAGGATCAAAAAGCTAATTTAAAATATGGAATCAGAACTCCCTAAAACCCAGTCAACAAAAATGTGCCAATGAAAACTTTAACAGTAGCAGTAAATCACTATGAAAAAGCAGGATCAAATAGCTAATTTAAAATATAGAATCAGAACTACCTAAAACCCATTCAACGAAAAAATAACAGTAGCAGTAAATCACTAAGCGCAAGCAGGATCAAAAAGCTAATTTAGAATATAGAATCAGAACTACCTAAAACCCATTCAATGAAAATGTGTCAATGATAACATTTGGAGTAGCAGTAAATCAGTATGTGCAGTGGGATAAAAAAGCTAATTTCACCTATGGATTAAGAACTCCCAAAAACGTAGTCAATTAAAACTTTAACAGTAGCAGTAAATAATAAAGCACAAGGAAGATCAACAAACTAATTTAAAGTATGGAATCAGAACTACCTATAACCCATTCAACAAAAAAATAACAGTAGCAGTAAATCACTAAGCGCAAGCAGGATCAAAAAGCTAATTTAAAATATAGAATCAGAACTACCTAAAACCCATTCAATGTAAATGTGTCAATGATAACATTTGCAGTAGCAGTAAATCAGTATGTGCAGCGGGATAAAAAAGCTAATTTCACCTATGGATTAAGAACTCCCAAAAACGTAGTCGATTAAAACTTTAACAGTAGCAGTAAATAATAAAGCACAAGGAGGATCAACAAACTAATTTAAAGTATGGAATCAGAATTTTCTAAAACCTAGTCAATGAAAAGATTAACAGTAGCAGTAAATCACTATGAAAAAGCAGGATCAAATTGCTAATTTAAAATATAGAATCAGAACTACCTAAAACCCAGTCCATGAAAACTTTAACAGTAGAAGTAAATAATTAAGCGCAAGCAGGATCAAAAAACTAAATTAAAATATGGAATCAGAACTTCCTAATACCCAGTCAATGAAATGATTAACAGTAGCAGTAAATCATTAAACAATAACAGTGAATCACTATGCAAAAGAAGGATCAAAAAGCTAATTTAAAATATGGAATCAGAACTACCTAAAACCCATTCAATGAAAAAATAACAGTAGCAGTAAATCACTATGCCAAAGCAGGATCAAATAGCTAATTTAAAATATGGAATCAGAACTCCCTAAAACTTAGTCAATGAAAACTTTAACAGTAGAAGTAAATAATTGAGCACAAGCAGGATCAAAAAACTAATTTAAAATATGGAATCAGAACTCCCTAAAACCCAGTCAACAAAAATGTGCTAATGAAAACTTTAACAGTAGCAGTAAATCACTATGAAAAAGCAAGATCAAATAGCTAATTTAAAATAAAGAATCAGAACTACCTAAAACCCATTCAACGAAAAAATAACAGTAGCAGTAAATCACTAAGCGCAAGCAGGATCAAAAAGCTAATTTAAAATATAGAATCAGAACTACCTAAAACCCATTCAATGAAAAAATAAAAGTAGCAGTAAATCACTATGCGTAAGCAAGATCAAACAGCTAATTTAAAATATGGAATCAGAACTCCCTAAAACCCAGTCAACAAAAAGGTGCCAATGAAAACTTGAACAGTAGCAGTAAATCACTATGCGTAAGCAGGATCAAACAGCTAATGTGAAATATGGAATCAGAACTCCTTAAAACCCAAACAACAAAAAGGTGCCAATGAAAACTTGAACAGTTGCAGTAAATCACTATGCGTAAGCAGGATCAAACAGCTAATTTGAAATATGGAATCAGAACTCCCTAAAACCCAGTCAACAAAAAGGTGCCAATGAAAACTTGAACAGTAGCAGTAAATCACTATGCGTAAGCAGGATCAAACAGCTAATTTGAAATATGGAATCAGAACTTCCTAAAACCCAGTCAACAAAAAGGTGCCAATGAAAACTTGAACAGTAGCAGTAAATCACTATGCGTAAGCAGGATCAAACAGCTGATTTGAAATATGGAATCAGAACTCCTTAAAACCCAGTCAACAAAAAGGTGCCAATGAAAACTTGAACAGTTGCAGTAAATCACTATGCGTAAGCAGGATCAAACAGCTAATTTGAAATATGGAATCAGAACTCCCTAAAACCCAGTCAACAAAATGGTGCCAATGAAAACTTGAACAGTTGCAGTAAATCACTATGCGTAAGCAGAATCAAACAGCTAATTTGAAATATGGAATCAGAACTCCCTTAAACCCAGTCCATGAAAACTTTAACAGTAGAAGTAAATAATTAAGCGCAAGCAGGATCAAAAAACTAATTTAAAATATAGATTCATAACTACCTAAAACCCATTCAATGAAAATGTGTCAGTGAAAACATAAACAGTAGCAGCAAATAACTATGCGCAGATGGATCAAAAAGCTAATTCAAAATATGGAATCAGAAATCCCTTAAAACCAGTCAATAAAAAGTTTAAAAGTAGTAGTAAATTACAATGCGCAAGCAGGATCAAGAAGATACTTTAAAATATGGAATCAGAACTCCCTTAAACCCAGTCAACAAAAAGGTGCCAATGAAAACTTGAACAGTAGCAGTAAATCACTATGAAAAAGCAGGATCAAATAGCTAATTTAAAATATAGAATCAGAACTACCTAAAACCCATTCAACGAAAAAATAACAGTAGCAGTAAATCACTAAGCGCAAGCAGGATCAAAAAGCTAATTTAAAATATAGAATCAGAACTACCTAAAACCCATTCAATGAAAAAATAACAGTAGCAGTAAATCACTATGCCAAAGCAGGATCCAGGATCAAATAGCAAATTTAAAATATGGAATCAGAACTCCCTAAAACTTAGTCAATGAAAACTTTAACAGTAGAAGTAAATAATTAAGCACAAGCAGGATCAAAAAATTAATTTAAAATATGGAATCAGAACTCCCTAAAACCCAGTCAACAAAAATGTGCTAATGAAAACTTTAACAGTAGCAGTAAATCACTATGAAAAAGCAGGATCAAATAGCTAATTTAAAATATAGAATCAGAACTACCTAAAACCCATTCAATGAAAAAATAACAGTAGCAGTAAATCACTATGCCAAAGCAGGATCAAATAGCTAATTTAAAATATGGAATCAGAACTCCCTAAAACCCAGTCAACAATAAGGTGCCAATGAAAACTTGAACAGTTGCAGTAAATCACTATGCGTAAGCAGGATCAAACAGCTAATTTGAAATATGGAATCAGAACTCCCTAAAACCCAGTCAACAAAAAGGTGCCAATGAAAACTTGAACAGTAGCAGTAAATTACTATGCGTAAGCAGGATCAAACAGCTAATTTGAAATATGGAATCAGAACTCCCTAAAACCCAGTCAACAAAAAGGTGCCAATGAAAACTTGAACAGTAGCAGTAAATCACTATGCGTAAGCAGGATCAAACAGCTAATTTGAAATATGGAATCAGAACTTCCTAAAACCCAGTCAACAAAAAGGTGCCAATGAAAACTTGAACAGTAGCAGTAAATCACTATGCGTAAGCAGGATCAAACAGCTAATGTGAAATATGGAATCAGAACTCCTTAAAACCCAAACAACAAAAAGGTGCCAATGAAAACTTGAACAGTTGCAGTAAATCACTATGCGTAAGCAGGATCAAACAGCTAATTTGAAATATGGAATCAGAACTCCCTAAAACCCAGTCAACAAAAAGGTGCCAATGAAAACTTGAACAGTAGCAGTAAATCACTATGCGTAAGCAGGATCAAACAGCTAATTTGAAATATGGAATCAGAACTACCTAAAACCCATTCAATGAAAAAATAACAGTAGCAGTAAATCACTATGCCAAAGCAGGATCCAGGATCAAATAGCAAATTTAAAATATAGAATCAGAACTACCTAAAACCCATTCAATGAAAAAATAACAGTAGCAGTAAATCACTATGCCAAAGCAGGATCCAGGATCAAATAGCAAATTTAAAATATGGAATCAGAACTCCCTAAAACTTAGTCAATGAAAACTTTAACAGTAGAAGTAAATAATTAAGCACAAGCAGGATCAAAAAACTAATTTAAAATATGGAATCAGAACTCCCTAAAACCCAGTCAACAAAAATGTGCTAATGAAAACTTTAACAGTAGCAGTAAATCACTATGAAAAAGCAGGATCAAATAGCTAATTTAAAATATAGAATCAGAACTACCTAAAACCCATTCAATGAAAAAATAACAGTAGCAGTAAATCACTATGCCAAAGCAGGATCAAATAGCTAATTTAAAATATGGAATCAGAACTCCCTAAAACCCAGTCAACAATAAGGTGCCAATGAAAACTTGAACAGTTGCAGTAAATCACTATGCGTAAGCAGGATCAAACAGCTAATTTGAAATATGGAATCAGAACTCCCTAAAACCCAGTCAACAAAAAGGTGCCAATGAAAACTTGAACAGTAGCAGTAAATTACTATGCGTACGCAGGATCAAACAGCTAATTTGAAATATGGAATCAGAACTCCCTAAAACCCAGTCAACAAAAAGGTGCCAATGAAAACTTGAACAGTAGCAGTAAATCACTATGCGTAAGCAGGATCAAACAGCTAATTTGAAATATGGAATCAGAACTTCCTAAAACCCAGTCAACAAAAAGGTGCCAATGAAAACTTGAACAGTAGCAGTAAATCACTATGCGTAAGCAGGATCAAACAGCTAATGTGAAATATGGAATCAAAACTCCTTAAAACCCAAACAACAAAAAGGTGCCAATGAAAACTTGAACAGTTGCAGTAAATCACTATGCGTAAGCAGGATCAAACAGCTAATTTGAAATATGGAATCAGAACTCCCTAAAACCCAGTCAACAAAAAGGTGCCAATGAAAACTTGAACAGTAGCAGTAAATCACTATGCGTAAGCAGGATCAAACAGCTAATTTGAAATATGGAATCAGAACTTCCTAAAACCCAGTCAACAAAAAGGTGCCAATGAAAACTTGAACAGTAGCAGTAAATCACTATGCGTAAGCAGGATCAAACAGCTGATTTGAAATATGGAATCAGAACTCCTTAAAACCCAGTCAACAAAAAGGTGCCAATGAAAACTTGAACAGTTGCAGTAAATCACTATGCGTAAGCAGGATCAAACAGCTAATTTGAAATATGGAATCAGAACTCCCTAAAACCCAGTCAACAAAATGGTGCCAATGAAAACTTGAACAGTTGCAGTAAATCACTATGCGTAAGCAGAATCAAACAGCTAATTTGAAATATGGAATCAGAACTCCCTTAAACCCAGTCCATGAAAACTTTAACAGTAGAAGTAAATAATTAAGCGCAAGCAGGATCAAAAAACTAATTTAAAATATAGATTCATAACTACCTAAAACCCATTCAATGAAAATGTGTCAGTGAAAACATAAACAGTAGCAGCAAATAACTATGCGCAGATGGATCAAAAAGCTAATTCAAAATATGGAATCAGAAATCCCTTAAAACCAGTCAATAAAAAGTTTAAAAGTAGTAGTAAATTACAATGCGCAAGCAGGATCAAGAAGATACTTTAAAATATGGAATCAGAACTCCATAAAACCCAGTCAATGAAAAGATTAACAGTAGCAGTAAATCACTAAGTCTAAGAAGATCAAAAAGGTAATTTAAAATATGGAATCAGAACTCCCTAAAACTTAGTCAATGAAAACTTTAACAGTAGAAGTAAATAATTATGCACAAGCAGGATCAAAAAAGTAATTTAAAATATGGAATCAGAACTCCTTAAAACCCAGTCAATGAAAATGTGTCAGTGAAAACATTAACAGTAGCAGTAAATAACTATGCGCAGCAGGATCAAATAGGTAATTTAAAATATGGAATCAGAACTCTCTAAAACCAGTCAATGAAAACTGTAGCAGTAGCAGTAAATCACTATGCGCAAGCAGGATCAAAAAGGTAATTTAAAATATGGAATCAGATTTCCCTAAAACCCAGTCCATGAAAACTTTAACAGTAGAAGTAAATAATTAAGCGCAAGCGGGATCAAAAAACTAATTTAAAATATGTAATCAGAACTACCAAAAAACCCATTCAATGAAAATGTCTCAATGATAACATTTGCAGTAGCAGTAAATCAGTATGTGCAGCGGGATAAAAAAGCTAATTTCACCTATGGATTAAGAACTCCCAAAAACGTAGTCAATTAAAACTTTAACAGTAGCAGTAAATAATTAAGCACAAGGAGGATCAACAAACTAATTTAAAGTATGGAATCAGAACTTTCTAAAACCTAGTCAATGAAAAGATTAACAGTAGCAGTAAATCACTATGAAAAAGCAGGATCAAATAGCTAATTTAAAATATAGAATCAGAACTACCTAAAACCCATTCAATGAAAAAATAACAGTAGCAGTAAATCACTAAGCGCAAGCAGGATCAAAAAGGTAATTGAAAATATGGAATCAGATTTCCCTAAAACCCAGTCCATGAAAACTTTAACAGTAGAAGTAATAATTAAGCGCAAGCAGGATCAAAAAACTAATTTAAAATATGGAATCAGAACTTCCCAATACCTAGTCAATGAAATGATTAACAGTAGCAGTAAATCATTAAACAATAACAGTGAATCACTATGCAAATGAAGGATCAAAAAGCTAATTTAAAATATGGAATCAGAACTCCCTAAAACCCAGTCAACAAAAATGTGCCAATGAAAACTTTAACAGTAGCAGTAAATCACTATGAAAAAGCAGGATCAAATAGCTAATTTAAAATATAGAATCAGAACTACCTAAAACCCATTCAACGAAAAAATAACAGTAGCAGTAAATCACTAAGCGCAAGCAGGATCAAAAAGCTAATTTAGAATATAGAATCAGAACTACCTAAAACCCATTCAATGAAAATGTGTCAATGATAACATTTGGAGTAGCAGTAAATCAGTATGTGCAGTGGGATAAAAAAGCTAATTTCACCTATGGATTAAGAACTCCCAAAAACGTAGTCAATTAAAACTTTAACAGTAGCAGTAAATAATAAAGCACAAGGAAGATCAACAAACTAATTTAAAGTATGGAATCAGAACTACCTATAACCCATTCAACAAAAAAATAACAGTAGCAGTAAATCACTAAGCGCAAGCAGGATCAAAAAGCTAATTTAAAATATAGAATCAGAACTACCTAAAACCCATTCAATGTAAATGTGTCAATGATAACATTTGCAGTAGCAGTAAATCAGTATGTGCAGCGGGATAAAAAAGCTAATTTCACCTATGGATTAAGAACTCCCAAAAACGTAGTCGATTAAAACTTTAACAGTAGCAGTAAATAATAAAGCACAAGGAGGATCAACAAACTAATTTAAAGTATGGAATCAGAATTTTCTAAAACCTAGTCAATGAAAAGATTAACAGTAGCAGTAAATCACTATGAAAAAGCAGGATCAAATTGCTAATTTAAAATATAGAATCAGAACTACCTAAAACCCAGTCCATGAAAACTTTAACAGTAGAAGTAAATAATTAAGCGCAAGCAGGATCAAAAAACTAAATTAAAATATGGAATCAGAACTTCCTAATACCCAGTCAATGAAATGATTAACAGTAGCAGTAAATCATTAAACAATAACAGTGAATCACTATGCAAAAGAAGGATCAAAAAGCTAATTTAAAATATGGAATCAGAACTACCTAAAACCCATTCAATGAAAAAATAACAGTAGCAGTAAATCACTATGCCAAAGCAGGATCAAATAGCTAATTTAAAATATGGAATCAGAACTCCCTAAAACTTAGTCAATGAAAACTTTAACAGTAGAAGTAAATAATTGAGCACAAGCAGGATCAAAAAACTAATTTAAAATATGGAATCAGAACTCCCTAAAACCCAGTCAACAAAAATGTGCTAATGAAAACTTTAACAGTAGCAGTAAATCACTATGAAAAAGCAAGATCAAATAGCTAATTTAAAATAAAGAATCAGAACTACCTAAAACCCATTCAACGAAAAAATAACAGTAGCAGTAAATCACTAAGCGCAAGCAGGATCAAAAAGCTAATTTAAAATATAGAATCAGAACTACCTAAAACCCATTCAATGAAAAAATAAAAGTAGCAGTAAATCACTATGCGTAAGCAAGATCAAACAGCTAATTTAAAATATGGAATCAGAACTCCCTAAAACCCAGTCAACAAAAAGGTGCCAATGAAAACTTGAACAGTAGCAGTAAATCACTATGCGTAAGCAGGATCAAACAGCTAATGTGAAATATGGAATCAGAACTCCTTAAAACCCAAACAACAAAAAGGTGCCAATGAAAACTTGAACAGTTGCAGTAAATCACTATGCGTAAGCAGGATCAAACAGCTAATTTGAAATATGGAATCAGAACTCCCTAAAACCCAGTCAACAAAAAGGTGCCAATGAAAACTTGAACAGTAGCAGTAAATCACTATGCGTAAGCAGGATCAAACAGCTAATTTGAAATATGGAATCAGAACTTCCTAAAACCCAGTCAACAAAAAGGTGCCAATGAAAACTTGAACAGTAGCAGTAAATCACTATGCGTAAGCAGGATCAAACAGCTGATTTGAAATATGGAATCAGAACTCCTTAAAACCCAGTCAACAAAAAGGTGCCAATGAAAACTTGAACAGTTGCAGTAAATCACTATGCGTAAGCAGGATCAAACAGCTAATTTGAAATATGGAATCAGAACTCCCTAAAACCCAGTCAACAAAATGGTGCCAATGAAAACTTGAACAGTTGCAGTAAATCACTATGCGTAAGCAGAATCAAACAGCTAATTTGAAATATGGAATCAGAACTCCCTTAAACCCAGTCCATGAAAACTTTAACAGTAGAAGTAAATAATTAAGCGCAAGCAGGATCAAAAAACTAATTTAAAATATAGATTCATAACTACCTAAAACCCATTCAATGAAAATGTGTCAGTGAAAACATAAACAGTAGCAGCAAATAACTATGCGCAGATGGATCAAAAAGCTAATTCAAAATATGGAATCAGAAATCCCTTAAAACCAGTCAATAAAAAGTTTAAAAGTAGTAGTAAATTACAATGCGCAAGCAGGATCAAGAAGATACTTTAAAATATGGAATCAGAACTCCATAAAACCCAGTCAATGAAAAGATTAACAGTAGCAGTAAATCACTAAGTCTAAGAAGATCAAAAAGGTAATTTAAAATATGGAATCAGAACTCCCTAAAACTTAGTCAATGAAAACTTTAACAGTAGAAGTAAATAATTATGCACAAGCAGGATCAAAAAAGTAATTTAAAATATGGAATCAGAACTCCTTAAAACCCAGTCAATGAAAATGTGTCAGTGAAAACATTAACAGTAGCAGTAAATAACTATGCGCAGCAGGATCAAATAGGTAATTTAAAATATGGAATCAGAACTCTCTAAAACCAGTCAATGAAAACTGTAGCAGTAGCAGTAAATCACTATGCGCAAGCAGGATCAAAAAGGTAATTTAAAATATGGAATCAGATTTCCCTAAAACCCAGTCCATGAAAACTTTAACAGTAGAAGTAAATAATTAAGCGCAAGCGGGATCAAAAAACTAATTTAAAATATGTAATCAGAACTACCAAAAAACCCATTCAATGAAAATGTCTCAATGATAACATTTGCAGTAGCAGTAAATCAGTATGTGCAGCGGGATAAAAAAGCTAATTTCACCTATGGATTAAGAACTCCCAAAAACGTAGTCAATTAAAACTTTAACAGTAGCAGTAAATAATTAAGCACAAGGAGGATCAACAAACTAATTTAAAGTATGGAATCAGAACTTTCTAAAACCTAGTCAATGAAAAGATTAACAGTAGCAGTAAATCACTATGAAAAAGCAGGATCAAATAGCTAATTTAAAATATAGAATCAGAACTACCTAAAACCCATTCAATGAAAAAATAACAGTAGCAGTAAATCACTAAGCGCAAGCAGGATCAAAAAGGTAATTGAAAATATGGAATCAGATTTCCCTAAAACCCAGTCCATGAAAACTTTAACAGTAGAAGTAATAATTAAGCGCAAGCAGGATCAAAAAACTAATTTAAAATATGGAATCAGAACTTCCCAATACCTAGTCAATGAAATGATTAACAGTAGCAGTAAATCATTAAACAATAACAGTGAATCACTATGCAAATGAAGGATCAAAAAGCTAATTTAAAATATGGAATCAGAACTCCCTAAAACCCAGTCAACAAAAATGTGCCAATGAAAACTTTAACAGTAGCAGTAAATCACTATGAAAAAGCAGGATCAAATAGCTAATTTAAAATATAGAATCAGAACTACCTAAAACCCATTCAACGAAAAAATAACAGTAGCAGTAAATCACTAAGCGCAAGCAGGATCAAAAAGCTAATTTAGAATATAGAATCAGAACTACCTAAAACCCATTCAATGAAAATGTGTCAATGATAACATTTGGAGTAGCAGTAAATCAGTATGTGCAGTGGGATAAAAAAGCTAATTTCACCTATGGATTAAGAACTCCCAAAAATGTAGTCAATTAAAACTTTAACAGTAGCAGTAAATAATAAAGCACAAGGAAGATCAACAAACTAATTTAAAGTATGGAATCAGAACTACCTATAACCCATTCAACAAAAAAATAACAGTAGCAGTAAATCACTAAGCGCAAGCAGGATCAAAAAGCTAATTTAAAATATAGAATCAGAACTACCTAAAACCCATTCAATGTAAATGTGTCAATGATAACATTTGCAGTAGCAGTAAATCAGTATGTGCAGCGGGATAAAAAAGCTAATTTCACCTATGGATTAAGAACTCCCAAAAACGTAGTCGATTAAAACTTTAACAGTAGCAGTAAATAATAAAGCACAAGGAGGATCAACAAACTAATTTAAAGTATGGAATCAGAATTTTCTAAAACCTAGTCAATGAAAAGATTAACAGTAGCAGTAAATCACTATGAAAAAGCAGGATCAAATTGCTAATTTAAAATATAGAATCAGAACTACCTAAAACCCAGTCCATGAAAACTTTAACAGTAGAAGTAAATAATTAAGCGCAAGCAGGATCAAAAAACTAAATTAAAATATGGAATCAGAACTTCCTAATACCCAGTCAATGAAATGATTAACAGTAGCAGTAAATCATTAAACAATAACAGTGAATCACTATGCAAAAGAAGGATCAAAAAGCTAATTTAAAATATGGAATCAGAACTACCTAAAACCCATTCAATGAAAAAATAACAGTAGCAGTAAATCACTATGCCAAAGCAGGATCAAATAGCTAATTTAAAATATGGAATCAGAACTCCCTAAAACTTAGTCAATGAAAACTTTAACAGTAGAAGTAAATAATTGAGCACAAGCAGGATCAAAAAACTAATTTAAAATATGGAATCAGAACTCCCTAAAACCCAGTCAACAAAAATGTGCTAATGAAAACTTTAACAGTAGCAGTAAATCACTATGAAAAAGCAAGATCAAATAGCTAATTTAAAATAAAGAATCAGAACTACCTAAAACCCATTCAACGAAAAAATAACAGTAGCAGTAAATCACTAAGCGCAAGCAGGATCAAAAAGCTAATTTAAAATATAGAATCAGAACTACCTAAAACCCATTCAATGAAAAAATAAAAGTAGCAGTAAATCACTATGCGTAAGCAAGATCAAACAGCTAATTTAAAATATGGAATCAGAACTCCCTAAAACCCAGTCAACAAAAAGGTGCCAATGAAAACTTGAACAGTAGCAGTAAATCACTATGCGTAAGCAGGATCAACAACCTAATTTGAAATATGGAATCAGAACTCCCTAAAACCCAGTCAACAAAAAGGTGACAATGAAAACTTGAACAGTAGCAGTAAATCACTATGCGTAAGCAGGATCAAACAGCTAATTTGAAATATGGAATCAGAACTCCCTAAAACCCAGTCAACAAAAAGGTGCCAATGAAAACTTGAACAGTTGCAGTAAATCACTATGCGTAAGCAGGATCAAACAGCTAATTTGAAATATGGAATCAGAACTCCCTAAAACCCAGTCAACAAAAAGGTGCCAATGAAAACTTGAACAGTAGCAGTAAATCACTATGCGTAAGCAGGATCAAACAGCTAATTTAAAATATGGAATCAGAACTCCCTAAACCCAGCCAACAAAAAGGTGCCAATGAAAACGTGAACAGTTGCAATAATCACTATGCGTAAGCAGGATCAAACTGCTAATTTGAAATATGGTATCAGAACTCCCTAAAACCCAGTCAACAAAAAGGTGCCAATGAAAACTTGAACAGTTGCAGTAAATCACTATGCGTAAGCAGGATCAAACAGCTAATTTGAAATATGGAATCAGAACTCCCTAAAACCCAGTCAACAAAAAGGTGCCAATGAAAACTTGAACAGTTGCAGTAAATCACTATGCGTAAGCAGGATCAAACAGCTAATTTAAAATATGGAATCAGAACTTCCTAAAACCCAGTCAACGAAAAGGTGCCAATGAAAACTTTAACAGTAGCAGTAAATCACTATGAAAAAGCAGGATCAAATAGCTAATTTAAAATATAGAATCAGAACTACCTAAAACCCATTCAATGAAAAAATAACAGTAGCAGTAAATCACTATGCCAAAGCAGGATCAAATAGCTAATTTAAAATATGGAATCAGAACTCCCTAAAACTTAGTCAATGAAAACTTTAACAGTAGAAGTAAATAACTTAGCACAAGCAGGATCAAAAAACTAATTTAAAATATGGAATCAGAACTCCCTAAAACCCAGTCAACAAAAATGTGCTAATGAAAACTTTAACAGTAGCAGTAAATCACTATGAAAAAGCAGGATCAAATAGCTAATTTAAAATATAGAATCAGAACTACCTAAAACCCATTCAACGAAAAAATAACAGTAGCAGTAAATCACTAAGCGCAAGCAGGATCAAAAAGCTAATTTAAAATATAGAATCAGAACTACCTAAATCCCATTCAATGAAAAAATAACAGTAGCAGTAAATTACTATGCCAAAGCAGGATCAAATAGCTAATTTGAAATATGGAATCAGAACACCCTAAAACCCAGTCAATGAAAACATTAACAGTAGCAGTAAATCACTAAGCCTAAGAAGATCAAAAAGCTAATTTAAAATATGGAATCAGAACTCCCTAAAACTTAGTCAATGAAAACTTTAATGGTAGAAGTAAATAATTAAGCACAAGCAGGATCAAAAAACTAATTTAAGATATGGAATCAGAACTTTCTAATACCTAGTCAATGAAATGATTAACAGTAGCAGTAAATCACAAAACAATAACAGTGAATCACTATGCAAAAGAAGGATCAAAATGCTAATTTAAAATATGGAATCAGAACTCCCTAAAACCCAGTCAACAAAAATGTGCCAATGAAAACTTTAACAGTAGCAGTAAATCACTATGCGTAAGCAGAATCAAACAGCTAATTTGAAATATGGAATCAGAACTCCCTTAAACCCAGTCCATAAAAACTTTAACAGTAGAAGTATATAATTAAGCGCAAGCAGGATCAAAAAACTAATTTAAAATATAGAATCAGAACTACCTAAAACCCATTCAATGAAAAAATAACAGTAGCAGTAAATCACTAAGCGCAAGCAGGATCAAAAAGCTAATTTAAAATATAGAATCAGAACTACCTAAAACCCATTCAATGAAAAAATAACAGTAGCAGTAAATCACTATGCGTAAGCAGAATCAAACAGCTAATTTGAAATATGGAATCAGAACTCCCTTAAACCCAGTCCATGAAAACTTTAACAGTAGAAGTATATAATTAAGCGCAAGCAGGATCAAAAAACTAATTTAAAATATAGAATCAGAACTACCTAAAACCCATTCAATGAAAAAATAACAGTAGCAGTAAATCACTATGCCAAAGCAGGATCAAATAGCTAATTTAAAATATGGAATCAGAACTCCCTAAAACCCAGTCAACAATAAGGTGCCAATGAAAACTTGAACAGGTGCAGTAAATCACTATGCGTAAGCAGGATCAAACAGCTAATTTGAAATATGGAATCAGAACTCCCTAAAACCCAGTCAACAAAAAGGTGCCAATGAAAACTTGAAAAGTAGCAGTAAATCACTATGCGTAAGCAGGATCAAACAGCTAATTTGAAATATGGAATCAGAACTCCCTAAAACCCAGTCAACAAAAAGGTGCCAATGAAAACTTGAACAGTAACAGTAAATCTTTATGCGTAAGCAGGATCAAACAGCTAATTTGAAATATGGAATCAGAACTCCCTAAAACCCAGTCAACAATAAGGTGCCAATGAAAACTTGAACAGTTGCAGTAAATCACTATGCGTAAGCAGGATCAAACAGCTAATTTGAAATATGGAATCAGAACTCCCTAAAACCCAGTCAACAAAAAGGTGCCAATGAAAACTTGAACAGTTGCAGTAAATCACTATGCGTAAGCAGGATCAAACAGCTAATTTGAAATATGGAATCAGAACTCCCTAAAACCCAGTCAACAAAAAGGTGCCAATGAAAACTTGAACAGTAGCAGTAAATCACTATGAAAAAGCAGGATCAAATAGCTAATTTAAAATATAGAATCAGAACTACCTAAAACCCATTCAATGAAAAAATAACAGTAGCAGTAAATCACTAAGCGCAAGCAGGATCAAAAAGCTAATTTAAAATATAGAATCAGAACTACCTAAAACCCATTCAATGAAAAAATAACAGTAGCAGTAAATCACTATGCCAAAGCAGGATCCAGGATCAAATAGCAAATTTAAAATATGGAATCAGAACTCCCTAAAACTTAGTCAATGAAAACTTTAACAGTAGAAGTAAATAATTAAGCGCAAGCAGGATCAAAAAACTAATTTAAAATATAGATTCAGAACTACCTAAAACCCTTCAATGAAAATGTGTCAGTGAAAACATAAACAGTAGCAGCAAATAACTATGCGCAGAAGGATCAAAAAGCTAATTCAAAATATGGAATCAGAAATCCCTTAAAACCAGTCAATGAAAACTTTAACAGTAGTAGTAAATTACAAAGCGCAAGCAGGATCAAGAAGGTACTTTAAAATATGGAATCAGAACTCCCTAAAACCCAGTCAATGAAAAGATTAACAGTAGCAGTAAATCACTAAGTCTAAGAAGATCAAAAAGGTAATTTAAAATATGGAATCAGAACTCCCTAAAACTTAGTCAATGAAAACTTTAACAGTAGAAGTAAATAATTATGCACAAGCAGGATCAAAAAAGTAATTTAAAATATGGAATCAGAACTCCTTAAAACCCAGTCAATGAAAATGTGTCAGTGAAAACATTAACAGTAGCAGTAAATAACTATGCGCAGCAGGATCAAATAGGTAATTTAAAATATGGAATCAGAAGTCTCTAAAACCAGTCAATGAAAACTGTAGCAGTAGCAGTAAATCACTATGCGCAAGCAGGATCAAAAAGGTAATTTAAAATATGGAATCAGATTTCCATAAAACCCAGTCCATGAAAACTTTAACAGTAGAAGTAAATAATTAAGCGCAAGCGGGATCAAAAAACTAATTTAAAATATGTAATAAGAACTACCTAAAACCCATTCAAAGAAAATGTGTCAATGATAACATTTGCAGTAGCAGTAAATCAGTATGTGCAGCGGGATAAAAAAGCTAATTTCACCTTTGGATTAAGAACTCCCAAAAACGTAGTCAATTAAAACTTTAACAGTAGCAGTAAATAATAAAGCACAAGGAGGATCAACAAACTAATTTAAAGTATGGAATCAGAACTACCTAAAATCCATTCAATGAAAAAATAACAGTAGCAGTAAATCACTAAGCGCAAGCAGGATCAAAAAGGTAATTGAAAATATGGAATCAGATTTCCCTAAAACCCAGTCCATGAAAACTTTAACAGTAGAAGTAAATAATTAAGCGCAAGCAGGATCAAAAAACTAATTTAAAATATGGAATCAGAACTTCTTAATACCTAGTCAATGATTAACAGTAGCAGTAAATCATTAAACAATAACAGTGAATCACTATGCAAAAGAAGGATCAAAAAGCTAATTTAAAATATGGAATCAGAACTCCCTAAAACCCAGTCAACAAAAATGTGCCAATGAAAACTTTAACAGTAGCAGTAAATCACTATGAAAAAGCAGGATCAAATAGCTAATTTAAAATATAGAATCAGAACTACCTAAAACCCATTCAACGAAAAAATAACAGTAGCAGTAAATCACTAAGCGCAAGCAGGATCAAAAAGCTAATTTAGAATATAGAATCAGAACTACCTAAAACCCATTCAATGAAAATGTGTCAATGATAACATTTGCAGTAGCAGTAAATCAGTATGTGCAGCAGGATAAAAAAGCTAATTTCACCTATGGATTAAGAACTCCCTAATACGTAGTCAATTAAAACTTTAACAGTAGCAGTAAATAATAAAGCACAAGGAGGATCAAAAAACTAATTTAAAGTATGGAATCAGAACTTTCTAAAACCTAGTCAATGAAAAGATTAACAGTAGCAGTAAATCACTAAGCGCAAGCAGGATCAAAAAGGTGATTGAAAATATGGAATCAGATTTCCCTAAAACCCAGTCCATGAAAACTTTAACAGTAGAAGTAAATAATTAAGCACAAGCGGGATCAAAAAACTAATTTAAAATATGTAATCAGAACTACCTAAAACCCATTCAATGAAAATGTGTCAATGATAACATTTGCAGTAGCAGTAAATCAGTATGTGCAGCGGGATAAAAAAGCTAATTTCACCTATGGATTAAGAACTCCCTAAAACGTATTCAATTAAAACTTTAACAGTAGCAGTAAATAATAAAGCACAAGGAGGATCAACAAACTAATTTAAAGTATGGAATCAGAACTTTCTAAAACCTAGTCAATGAAAAGATTAACAGTAGCAGTAAATCACTAAGCGCAAGCAGGATCAAAAAGGTAATTGAAAATATGGAATCAGATTTCCCTAAAACCCAGTCCATGAAAACTTAAACAGTAGAAGTAAATAATTAAGCACAAGCGGGATCAAAAAACTAATTTAAAATATGTAATCAGAACTACCTAAAACCCATTCAATGAAAATGTGTCAATGATAACATTTGCAGTAGCAGTAAATCAGTATGTGCAGCGGGATAAAAAAGCTAATTTCACCTATGGATTAAGAATTCCCTAAAACGTAGTCAATTAAAACTTTAACAGTAGCAGTAAATAATTGAGCACAAGCAGGATCAAAAAACTAATTTAAAATATGGAATCAGAACTCCCTAAAACCCAGTCAACAAAAATGTGCTAATGAAAACTTTAACAGTAGCAGTAAATCACTATGAAAAAGCAAGATCAAATAACTAATTTAAAATAAAGAATCAGAACTACCTAAAACCCATTCAACGAAAAAATAACAGTAGCAGTAAATCACTAAGCGCAAGCAGGATCAAAAAGCTAATTTAAAATATAGAATCAGAACTACCTAAAACCCATTCAATGAAAAAATAAAAGTAGCAGTAAATCACTATGCGTAAGCAAGATCAAACAGCTAATTTAAAATATGGAATCAGAACTCCCTAAAACCCAGTCAACAAAAAGGTGCCAATAAAAACTTGAACAGTAGCAGTAAATCACTATGCGTAAGCAGGATCAACCACCTAATTTGAAATATGGAATCAGAACTCCCTAAAACCCAGTCAACAAAAAGGTGACAATGAAAACTTGAACAGTAGCAGTAAATCACTATGCGTAAGCAGGATCAAACAGCTAATTTGAAATATGGAATCAGAACTCCCTAAAACCCAGTCAACAAAAAGGTGCCAATGAAAACTTGAACAGTTGCAGTAAATCACTATGCGTAAGCAGGATCAAACAGCTAATTTGAAATATGGAATCAGAACTCCCTAAAACCCAGTCAACAAAAAGGTGCCAATGAAAACGTGAACAGTTGCAATAATCACTATGCGTAAGCAGGATCAAACTGCTAATTTGAAATATGGTATCAGAACTCCCTAAAACCCAGTCAACAAAAAGGTGCCAATGAAAACTTGAACAGTTGCAGTAAATCACTATGCGTAAGCAGGATCAAACAGCTAATTTGAAATATGGAATCAGAACTCCCTAAAACCCAGTCAACAAAAAGGTGCCAATGAAAACTTGAACAGTTGCAGTAAATCACTATGCGTAAGCAGGATCAAACAGCTAATTTAAAATATGGAATCAGAACTTCCTAAAACCCAGTCAACAAAAAGGTGCCAATGAAAACTTTAACAGTAGCAGTAAATCACTATGAAAAAGCAGGATCAAATAGCTAATTTAAAATATAGAATCAGAACTACCTAAAACCCATTCAATGAAAAAATAACAGTAGCAGTAAATCACTATGCCAAAGCAGGATCAAATAGCTAATTTAAAATATGGAATCAGAACTCCCTAAAACTTAGTCAATGAAAACTTTAACAGTAGAAGTAAATAACTTAGCACAAGCAGGATCAAAAAACTAATTTAAAATATGGAATCAGAACTCCCTAAAACCCAGTCAACAAAAATGTGCTAATGAAAACTTTAACAGTAGCAGTAAATCACTATGAAAAAGCAGGATCAAATAGCTAATTTAAAATATAGAATCAGAACTACCTAAAACCCATTCAACGAAAAAATAACAGTAGCAGTAAATCACTAAGCGCAAGCAAGATCAAAAAGCTAATTTAAAATATGGAATCAGAACTCCCTAAAACTTAGTCAATGAAAACTTTAATGGTAGAAGTAAATAATTAAGCACAAGCAGGATCAAAAAACTAATTTAAGATATGGAATCAGAACTTTCTAATACCTAGTCAATGAAATGATTAACAGTAGCAGTAAATCACAAAACAATAACAGTGAATCACTATGCAAAAGAAGGATCAAAATGCTAATTTAAAATATGGAATCAGAACTCCCTAAAACCCAGTCAACAAAAATGTGCCAATGAAAACTTTAACAGTAGCAGTAAATCACTATGCGTAAGCAGAATCAAACAGCTAATTTGAAATATGGAATCAGAACTCCCTTAAACCCAGTCCATAAAAACTTTAACAGTAGAAGTATATAATTAAGCGCAAGCAGGATCAAAAAACTAATTTAAAATATAGAATCAGAACTACCTAAAACCCATTCAATGAAAAAATAACAGTAGCAGTAAATCACTAAGCGCAAGCAGGATCAAAAAGCTAATTTAAAATATAGAATCAGAACTACCTAAAACCCATTCAATGAAAAAATAACAGTAGCAGTAAATCACTATGCGTAAGCAGAATCAAACAGCTAATTTGAAATATGGAATCAGAACTCCCTTAAACCCAGTCCATGAAAACTTTAACAGTAGAAGTATATAATTAAGCGCAAGCAGGATCAAAAAACTAATTTAAAATATAGAATCAGAACTACCTAAAACCCATTCAATGAAAAAATAACAGTAGCAGTAAATCACTATGCCAAAGCAGGATCAAATAGCTAATTTAAAATATGGAATCAGAACTCCCTAAAACCCAGTCAACAATAAGGTGCCAATGAAAACTTGAACAGGTGCAGTAAATCACTATGCGTAAGCAGGATCAAACAGCTAATTTGAAATATGGAATCAGAACTCCCTAAAACCCAGTCAACAAAAAGGTGCCAATGAAAACTTGAAAAGTAGCAGTAAATCACTATGCGTAAGCAGGATCAAACAGCTAATTTGAAATATGGAATCAGAACTCCCTAAAACCCAGTCAACAAAAAGGTGCCAATGAAAACTTGAACAGTAGCAGTAAATCTTTATGCGTAAGCAGGATCAAACAGCTAATTTGAAATATGGAATCAGAACTCCCTAAAACCCAGTCAACAATAAGGTGCCAATGAAAACTTGAACAGTTGCAGTAAATCACTATGCGTAAGCAGGATCAAACAGCTAATTTGAAATATGGAATCAGAACTCCCTAAAACCCAGTCAACAAAAAGGTGCCAATGAAAACTTGAACAGTTGCAGTAAATCACTATGCGTAAGCAGGATCAAACAGCTAATTTGAAATATGGAATCAGAACTCCCTAAAACCCAGTCAACAAAAAGGTGCCAATGAAAACTTGAACAGTAGCAGTAAATCACTATGAAAAAGCAGGATCAAATAGCTAATTTAAAATATAGAATCAGAACTACCTAAAACCCATTCAATGAAAAAATAACAGTAGCAGTAAATCACTAAGCGCAAGCAGGATCAAAAAGCTAATTTAAAATATAGAATCAGAACTACCTAAAACCCATTCAATGAAAAAATAACAGTAGCAGTAAATCACTATGCCAAAGCAGGATCCAGGATCAAATAGCAAATTTAAAATATGGAATCAGAACTCCCTAAAACTTAGTCAATGAAAACTTTAACAGTAGAAGTAAATAATTAAGCGCAAGCAGGATCAAAAAACTAATTTAAAATATAGATTCAGAACTACCTAAAACCCATTCAATGAAAATGTGTCAGTGAAAACATAAACAGTAGCAGCAAATAACTATGCGCAGAAGGATCAAAAAGCTAATTCAAAATATGGAATCAGAAATCCCTTAAAACCAGTCAATGAAAACTTTAACAGTAGTAGTAAATTACAAAGCACAAGCAGGATCAAGAAGGTACTTTAAAATATGGAATCAGAACTCCCTAAAACCCAGTCAATGAAAAGATTAACAGTAGCAGTAAATCACTAAGTCTAAGAAGATCAAAAAGGTAATTTAAAATATGGAATCAGAACTCCCTAAAACTTAGTCAATGAAAACTTTAACAGTAGAAGTAAATAATTATGCACAAGCAGGATCAAAAAAGTAATTTAAAATATGGAATCAGAACTCCTTAAAACCCAGTCAATGAAAATGTGTCAGTGAAAACATTAACAGTAGCAGTAAATAACTATGCGCAGCAGGATCAAATAGGTAATTTAAAATATGGAATCAGAAGTCTCTAAAACCAGTCAATGAAAACTGTAGCAGTAGCAGTAAATCACTATGCGCAAGCAGGATCAAAAAGGTAATTTAAAATATGGAATCAGATTTCCATAAAACCCAGTCCATGAAAACTTTAACAGTAGAAGTAAATAATTAAGCGCAAGCGGGATCAAAAAACTAATTTAAAATATGTAATAAGAACTACCTAAAACCCATTCAATGAAAATGTGTCAATGATAACATTTGCAGTAGCAGTAAATCAGTATGTGCAGCGGGATAAAAAAGCTAATTTCACCTTTGGATTAAGAACTCCCAAAAACGTAGTCAATTAAAACTTTAACAGTAGCAGTAAATAATAAAGCACAAGGAGGATCAACAAACTAATTTAAAGTATGGAATCCGAACTTTCTAAAACCTAGTCAATGAAAAGATTAACAGTAGCAGTAAATCACTATGAAAAAGCAGGATCAAATAGCTAATTTAAAATATAGAATCAGAACTACCTAAAACCCATTCAATGAAAAAATAACAGTAGCAGTAAATCACTAAGCGCAAGCAGGATCAAAAAGGTAATTGAAAATATGGAATCAGATTTCCCTAAAACCCAGTCCATGAAAACTTTAACAGTAGAAGTAAATAATTAAGCGCAAGCAGGATCAAAAAACTAATTTAAAATATGGAATCAGAACTTCTTAATACCTAGTCAATGATTAACAGTAGCAGTAAATCATTAAACAATAACAGTGAATCACTATGCAAAAGAAGGATCAAAAAGCTAATTTAAAATATGGAATCAGAACTCCCTAAAACCCAGTCAACAAAAATGTGCCAATGAAAACTTTAACAGTAGCAGTAAATCACTATGAAAAAGCAGGATCAAATAGCTAATTTAAAATATAGAATCAGAACTACCTAAAACCCATTCAACGAAAAAATAACAGTAGCAGTAAATCACTAAGCGCAAGCAGGATCAAAAAGCTAATTTAGAATATAGAATCAGAACTACCTAAAACCCATTCAATGAAAATGTGTCAATGATAACATTTGCAGTAGCAGTAAATCAGTATGTGCAGCAGGATAAAAAAGCTAATTTCACCTATGGATTAAGAACTCCCTAATACGTAGTCAATTAAAACTTTAACAGTAGCAGTAAATAATAAAGCACAAGGAGGATCAAAAAACTAATTTAAAGTATGGAATCAGAACTTTCTAAAACCTAGTCAATGAAAAGATTAACAGTAGCAGTAAATCACTAAGCGCAAGCAGGATCAAAAAGGTGATTGAAAATATGGAATCAGATTTCCCTAAAACCCAGTCCATGAAAACTTTAACAGTAGAAGTAAATAATTAAGCACAAGCGGGATCAAAAAACTAATTTAAAATATGTAATCAGAACTACCTAAAACCCATTCAATGAAAATGTGTCAATGATAACATTTGCAGTAGCAGTAAATCAGTATGTGCAGCGGGATAAAAAAGCTAATTTCACCTATGGATTAAGAACTCCCTAAAACGTATTCAATTAAAACTTTAACAGTAGCAGTAAATAATAAAGCACAAGGAGGATCAACAAACTAATTTAAAGTATGGAATCAGAACTTTCTAAAACCTAGTCAATGAAAAGATTAACAGTAGCAGTAAATCACTAAGCGCAAGCAGGATCAAAAAGCTAATTTAAAATATAGAATCAGAACTACCTAAAACCCATTCAATGAAAAAATAACAGTAGCAGTAAATCACTAAGCGCAAGCAGGATCAAAAAGGTAATTGAAAATATGGAATCAGATTTCCCTAAAACCCAGTGCATGAAAACTTTAACAGTGGAAGTAAATAATTAAGCGCAAGCAGGATCAAAAAACTAATTTAAAATATGGAATCAGAACTTCCTAATACCTAGTCAATGAAATGATTAACAGTAGCAGTAAATCATTAAACAATAACAGTGAATCACTATGCAAAAGAAGGATCAAAAAGCTAATTTAAAATATGGAATCAGAACTCCCTAAAACCCAGTCAACAAAAATGTGCCAATGAAAACTTTAACAGTAGCAGTAAATCACTAAGCGCAAGCAGGATAAAAAAGCTAATTTAAAATATAGAATCAGAACTACCTAAAACCCATTCATTGAAAAAATAACAGTAGCAGTAAATCAATATGCCAAAGCAGGATCAAATAGCTAATTTAAAATATGTAATCATGTTAGGAGAAATTGATTTATTATTTCTCATTGTCTGTAACGTTGTAAATATAATATTAATAAACGAAACAACACTGTTGGCGGCAACACTGGTACAGAAGTATTTGCTTGAGAGGGGATAGCGTGGGTCTCAGTCTGCAGCTTTGTGCCCGCCATTGGTGAAGTATCTTGTTGTAACTTGTTTGTGTTTTTTTGTTAATAAATCCTCTGATCCACAACAATTTTGTAGCAGACCGTGGTTTTAAGTACATAAAATCATCAAGTTAAGAGTAATAAACACGTTTTTAACAAATCGTGTGCTATATAGTTTTTTTTTCGGACTAACCGCCGTGAAGAAATATATAGGTCTTTGTTTTACGGACTAATCGCCTAAAACATATAAAACACAATGGACGTGGCGAATTACGGCATTGAGAAGCTCACAGCAGAAAACTACTCGATATGGTCGATGAAAATCGAAGCATATCTCGAGGCGAAAGGTATTTATCAAGATATAGTGGAAAAGGGAATTCCACCAGTGGAAGAAGCAGCCTTGAAGGCCTGGGAGCAAAAAAATAAGAAAGCCATGACTACCATTATACTAACGGTGAGTAATGATATTTTACCATCACTTAGAGGGAAGAAAAGAGCAAAAATAGTTTGGGACAAATTAAAGGAGAGGTTTGAGGGCATCCCTGAGGAAAAGGTCATAGACCTTATGATTAACCTAAATAATATCAAAAAACATAGTTCAGAATCTGTTGATGAATATCTCAACAGATTCCAATGTTTAGTCCAGGAGATAGCTCAACTTGGGAAAACGTTAACTAATAGAGAATTAATTAGGTACATAATTGAAGGCTTGCCATCCTATTGTGACCAAATCGTTAACCCCATCTTAGCAAATAGGAGTATCAAATTTGCCGAATTGAGGCAGATGCTTTTGTCATTTGAAAGGAAAAATGCCTCTAATAGGAATGACCAGGCATTCAGAACCCTTCATAGCCGGCCCAATCCCAACACTAAAGTGTGCTTTGTTTGTAACAAACCGGGCCATTTAAAAAAGGATTGTTGGTTTAATAGGGGTAAAAGCAAACAGCCTAGTACCAGTAAACCCGCCTATACAAGTAGACCTCATCCCTGGAAGAATAAAGCTTCTTTGGTGCAAGAATTTGCACTATGTGCAACTGCACGAGTTGATGATAGTGTGTGGTATGTTGATTCGGCCTGCACCTCTCATATAACCCCAGACTCATCTGTGATTGAGGAAGGAGTCAACATAAAAGATTCATCACTAGAAGAAACAGCTGTGAAACCGGAAGTTATACTTTCCCAGGAAGGAGATGAAGTAGAAGCAAACAAGATAAAGATAGAAGAAATTAATCAGCAAGAAGAAGTAAACAAGATGTATGTAGTAAGCGAGATAGCAGAAATTAACCAGAAAGAAGTAGTAAAGAAGATGAATGAAGTAAACCAGGAAGAAGAAATAAATCAGCAAAAAGAAAACCATGAAGTAGATATAAACAAGATAAAGGAAGAAGAAGTAAAGCAGCAACAAGTAGTAAACAAGATGTTTGAAATAAACCTCGAAATAGAAGTAAACGAAATAAGCGAGGAAGAAGAAATAAGGCAGCATCAAGTAGTAAGCAAGATAGATGAAAAAAAACAGAAAGAAAAATAAACCCTGAAATAGAAGTAAACAAGATTAACGGAATAAGCGAGGAAGAAGAAATAAAGCAGCAACAAGAAGTAAACAAGATAGAAGAAATAAACCAGAAAGAAAAAGTAAACCATGAAGTAGAAGTAAGCAAGATAAAGGATTTAAACCAGAAAGAAAAAGTAATTCAGGAAGAAGAAAGAAAGCAAAAACAAGTAGTAAACGAGATGTATGAAATAAACCAGGAAGAATATTTAAATCAGCAACAAGAAGTAAACAAGATAGAAGAAATAGACCAGAAAGAAAAAGTAAACCACGAAGTAGAAGTAAGCAAGATAAAGGATTTAAACCACAAAGAAAAAGTAAACCAAGAAGAAGAAATAAACCATAAAGGTGTAATAAACAAGATAGGTGAAATAAAACTGAAAGGAAAAGTAAACCAGGAAGAAGAACTATACCATAAGGAAAAAGTAAAGCAGAAAGAAGAGGTAAAGAAGATGGATAAAATAAACCACGAAGAAAAGGTATATCGAAATGTTAAAGGTAAACCTCCTCTCTTTGATGTGGGGAAACATCTTAGGGGCAAGGTAAAGAAAAAGATAAAAATGTTTGTATTTAGTTAACTTAAGTGTAATTGAACTGCTGGACCTCGAAAAGTGTATATAATTAAGGTTTTAAAAATTGTGTAGTTGATAGTTAAATTTATGTAAATATTACAGTGTTGTGTTAAGAATCTAATAAGTATATTTAGTAACGGAATTACTTTTAAGAGAAATAATAAATAATTTAGGAAGGAAATTGTTAGGAGAAATTGATTTATTATTTCTCATTGTCTGTAACGTTGTAAATATAATATTAATAAACGAAACAACACTGTTGGCGGCAACACTGGTACAGAAGTATCTGGCTTGAGAGGGGATAGCGTGGGTCTCAGTCTGCAGCTTTGTGCCTGCCATTGGTGAAGTATCTTGTTGTAACTTGCTTGTGTTTTTTTTGTTAATAAATCCTCTGATCCACAACAAATCAGAACTCCCTAAAACCCAGTCAACAAAAAGGTGCCAATGAAAACTTGAACAGTAGCAGTAAATCACTATGCGTAAGCAGGATCAAACAGCTAATTTGAAATATGGAATCAGAACTCCCTAAAACCCAGTCAATGAAAACATTAACAGTAGCAGTAAATTATTAAGCGCAAGCAGGATCAAATAGCTATTTTAAAATATAGAATCAGAACTACATAAAACCCAGTCAATGAAAATGTGTCAATGAAAACATTTGCAGTAACAGTAAATAATTATGCGCAGCAGGATCAAAAAGCTAATTCAAAATATGGAATCAGAAATCCCTTAAAACCAGTCAATGAAAACTTTAACAGTAGTAGTAAATTACAAAGCGCAAGCAGGATCAAGAAGGTAGTTTAAAATATGGAATCAGAACTCCCTAAAACCCAGTCAATGAAAAGATTAACAATAGCAGTAAATCACAAAGCCTAAGAAGATCAAAAAGCTAATTTAAAATATGGAATCAGAACTCCATAAAACTTAGTCAATGAAAACTTTAACAGTAGAAGTAAATAATTAAGCACAAGCAGGATCAAAAAACTAATTTAAAATATGGAATCAGAACTCCTTAAAACCCAGCCCATGAAAACTTTAACAGTAGAAGTAAATAATTAAGCGCAAGCGGGATCAAAAAACTAATTTAAAATATGGAATCAGAACTACCTAAAACCCATTCAATGAAAATGTGTCAATGATAACATTTGCAGTAGCAGTAAATCAGTATGTGCAGCGGGATAAAAAAGCTAATTTCACGTATGGAATAAGAACTCCCTAAAACGTAGTCAATTAAAACTTTAACAGTAGCAGTAAATAATAAAGTACAAGGAGGATCAAAAAACTAATTTAAAGTATGGAATCAGAACTCCCTAAAACCCAGTCAATGAAAACTTTAACAGTAGCAGTAAATCATTAAGCGCAAGCAGGATCAAAAGCTAATTTAAAATATAGAATCATAACTCCCTAATACCCAGTCAATGAAAACTTCAACAGTAGAAGTAAATAATTAAGCGCAAGCAGGATCAAAAAACTAATTTAAAATATGGAATCAGAACTCCTTAAAACCCAGTCAATGAAAATGTGTCAGTGACAACATTAACAGTAGCATTAAATAACTATGCGCAGCAGGATCAAAAAGCTAATTTAAAATATGGAATCAGTACTCCCTTAAAACCAGTCAATGAAAACTGTAGCAGTAGCAGTAAATCACTATGCGCAAGCAGGATCAAAAAGGTAATTTAAAATATGGAATCAGAATTCCTTAAAACGCAGTCAATGAAAACTTTAAACACAACAGTAAATAACTATGCCCAAGCAGAATCAGAAAGCTATCTTAAAATATAGAATCAGAACTCCCTAAAACCCAGTCAATGAAAACTTTAAACACAACAGTAAATAACTATGCATAAGCAGAATCAGAAAGCTATCTTAAAATATAGAATCAGAACTCCCTAAAACCCAGTCAATGAAAACTTTAAACACAACAGTAAATAACTATGCACATGCAGAATCAGAAAGCTATCTTAAAATATAGAATCAGAACTGCCTAAAACCCAGTCAATGAAAACGACAACGGTAGCAGTAAATCATTAAGCGCAACAGGATCAAAAAGCTAATTTAAAATATAGAATCAGAACTACCTAAAACCCAGTCAATGAAAACATTTGCAGTGACAGTAAATAATTATGCACAAGCAGGATCAAAAAGCTAATTTAGCATATGGAATAAGAACTTTCTAAAACCTAGTCAATGAAAACGTTAACAGTAGTAAATCAAACTGTGCATGCGCAATTAAATATCCACTTCTAAAAATTGAGTCAGAGCCTTGTAAAACGGTATAAACAATCCCGATGTTGTAGAAAACTTTAGCAGTAACAGTTAATCAAAACGCTCATGGATGATCAAAACTGGTATTTAAATAGTGGAATGAGAACCCTCCAAAAGCAAATGGATGATTCCAATTTTATAGAGATATTAAAAGGTAACAGTAAATCGAGATTGGGCAAGCGTAATCATAACTCGAATTAAATAATTGGAATCAGAACCCTCGATAACCTTATGAATGATTCCCATGCTGTGTAAAACTTCAACAGTTACAGTTAATCACTATGCGCATATGTGCGATAAAAGACACAATACAAAAGTGGAATTAGAAACATTGAAAACCTTGACCGATTCCTTTGTCACAGAAAACTTCAACAGTGACAGTAAATCACTATGCGCATGCGCGATCAAAATCTAATTAAAAAAATGGAATCAAATTCCTCGAAAACCTAATGAAAGATCCTTTTGTCACGGAAGAATTCAGCAGTAACAATATATTGAACTGCGCATGTGCGATTAAAAGTGGAATCGAAACCCCCTAAAACCCAATGAACGTTCCGTGTGTCATAGAAAACGTGAATAGTATCATTTTTTTTAATTCACGTTTCATGTGAATCGATAAGTTGCCGCGCAAGATCTGATGCTGACAAGAAAGCTTTGCCGCGTCCTGGAAGGGGGAGAGCTTCTTTCGCTGCCCTGTCAGCCATTTAATTGCCTTCAATGCCTATATGACTAGATGGCCAAATAAAATATATCAGCTGTTTCGATCCTTCAAATCGCTGGAATTGTTATCGCGAATTAGAATTAATCAGGCGAAATGAAGCACGTCTGTGGGCCTAAGAAGAACTTTGGTCATCCCGCTGCGTCTTTTTGTAGCAGGCCTGCCAGTAAAATCGCTTGTGATTTACTGTGGATGTCGAGTAATTGCAGCTAGCAAGCTGTGGCTCTTGTGGATGGAAAATCCAGGCGGATCATTGTGAGTAATTACCTATTTGGTTTACATGGTGGAGGGATTTTGCATTCCCACGTCTTTTGTTATTATAAATTTATACCAGAGGACTTGATGTTTTAGGGAATTTTTCTCAGGATGTTAATTTGCCCACTAAGGTTTAAATGGCTCATAATTTGGTTTGAATTTACCTGCAGTGGCGTTAACATACCCCCATTTGTTGGAGGCCAGGATAGAATTTTTTAGTTTGTTATAAGATAGATATAATTATGAGTATAATTTCAAATGTATATGTTAGTTTGATTGGTTTTGTAAATTATAGTTTCATATAGGTATGCACATAGGGAAAAAGTATTTATAAAAGATGTTTTTATTTTAGTAAATAATAGGTCCTGATTTTGAAATTTGGGCAAGAAAATCTTCATCCTTCCAACTAAAGCCCAATTATTCTAGCCATCTGCATGTGTATGATAATAGTGTAAGATAAAAATATCACTTCTTCCAAAATTTTCAATGTGGATTTCGCAAATGGAGATCGACGATAGATCACCTGGTTCAAGTGGAAGCTGAATTACAATATACATTTGTCCAAGAGGAACAGGCGGTTACTGTTAATTTCGATGTGCAGAAAGCCTTCGATAAAGCCAATAAATATTCCATTTGACTAAAACTCCATTTTCTTGAATTCAGAGGTATTCTTCCTAAATTCAACCAAGAATTTTTATCTCGTCGCCATTTTCGGGCCCGAATCGGAGCTTCATTGTCCATGCAAAGTGATCAGATAAGTGGAGGAGTTGAGTCTTAGCAGTTATCGAGGAAACATCGGTGTGCTGCTGCGGATTAACAGTGGACAAAGCTCAATTTGCCCGCCCAGCTAAGTGATAGATATAATTTATTCCAATTAAAAAGACGGCAGTTGCGTCTTTATAAGAAGAAATAGTATTTTATTTGGTCAATTATTTAAAAAAAAATTTTTTTTACTTTATTTCTTTCTTCAAGTATATCATTTTAATTTAATTAAACTTTCATTATTTTCCCCTTTATTATAACTTAAAAAAATTAAACCGATAATAATAACAAGCAAAAAAGAGAAAAATGAATAAACTGCCTGATATTCGATCCCCAAATCAAAAACGAATAAAACGATGCTGGAAAAGTATAAACGAATCCAATATAAATGAATTTCCAGAACTTAAAAATAAAAATCAATTTTTAATAATTGAAAAAGATGAAGAAGGAGACCTTAAAAAAGTCTCACCGTTTTTAATTTATAAATCAATGAAAAACTAATGTGGGGAGCCAAAAAACATAAAAAAACTAAGAAACGGTACAATTCTAGTCAAAACAAGCTCCAGAGAACAATCTGAAAAACTGTTAAAACTTAAGGATTTCGGTTCCATAATAAACATAAAAGTAAGTCCACATGAAAAATTAAATACAAGCAAGGGAGTAATATTTTGTCCAGACCTAGATAGAGTAGAGGAAAATGATATTTTGGAAGAATTAGGTAAATATAATGTTAAAGAAATCAAATGAATAGTTTCCAGAAAGACAGGAACCGGAAGGAAAACACATTTATATATCCTTACATTTCCATTGCCTACTCTTCCAGAAACCATTCACCTGGGATTCCAAAAAATAAATGTAAAAATGTATGTTCCTAATCCAATTAGGCGCAGAACTTGTTTAAAATTCGGACACTTCGCCAATAAATGCTCAAAAACACCCATATGTGTTTACTGCGCAAAATCAGAACATAATGGTTTACCATGTGATTCAATCGTCCCGAACTATGTAAATTGTGGAAACCATCACTCTAGTCTAGATTTGAAATGCCCCAGATTAACAAATGGCACTACAGCCCTAGTTGGGCCTTGGCCTCACGCAGAATTGATAGGCAGAATTTCTGCCTTTCTTCCGCCTTCCTTCGCCATCCTCTCACTCCAAGCCGCCTCAGACCCAGTTCGCCCACTCCAGTTCGTGCCATATTGCCGTCTTCCATTGCCGCAGAAGATTTCTGATTTGGGTGGTGCGCCGGCTCTCTATGAGAGCTAAGATATGTGGTGGAGGTGGTCGGAGGTGTGGTGGGGATGTTCAGTAAGTGGGGCTGGATTCTGCTGCCGCCTCAAGAAGAACTAAAGTGAACCTGTCAATATACTGGTCTACCTGCTCTTCATTGAGAAGCGATGGTATTTCAGGTAGCCTGTGGTATATCTCAGTTCTGTATTTGTTCCAGTCGGCCTCCTGATATCGGTATTTCTTCATCAGCGGGTCGTCCGTTCTGCCATGGATGGTGTACTGAATCGGGCGATGGTCTGATGATAAGAACCCCAGAGCTGTACATCGGGTAATTCGATGTGGTTGTTTAGTTAGCAGAAGATCGAGAGTGGAGATGGCCCCGCTGCCCTATTGGCGAAATGTGTGGGTGTCCGGGTGGAAAACTGTGTAGGCTGTTTTTGTAATTATCTTCCCTGCTCCATTGGAAGTTGTATTGTGCCATAAGCAGTGCTTGGCGTTGAAATCACCGATCAGCCAGTGATTGTTCTAGGTTCCACATGTTTCTAGGTACTGCCGAAGTTCGCGAAGTGACCCGTTAGGGCGTCTGTAGAAATCTTAAATGTATATAATCGTAGAAATATAATATATAATAATCGTAGAAATGTATGTGAGTTAAGATGTAAGATCTGTGATGTAAGTCATTAAAACTTGGACAGTGAGGTGACTAAGATTCTTATCACGGGTTATCATGGGTGCTGGCATCTTTTCCCATGGCGCACCGCGATTAGCACCCCTCTGTGCGGATCCTGCCCTTCATCCGTGGCGATGGCATACCCACGAAAGTGTGGTCGGCATCCGAGTAATCTGGTATCGGTGATGAAGGCCACTGTTGGTTGTACCATGACCAATAATGCTTCCACTTCTTCGATCTTATTATTTAGACCGCAGCTGTTGTATGTGACTATGGAGAAAGTGTTCATGGTTTGGTGTTCTGCAACGTAATGGCTTGCACTAGTGCTGCAACTTGGTTTATAAGAGTGAAGATCATTTGTAGAAGTTGGTCGATGGTGACGTGTGATTGACTGGTTGACGGCTGAGTGGTAATAGGGGTGGGGGGTAGTCGGTGGCGGTGGGGATTGCGCACTGGCGGTGGTCGGTACGGTACGTTGTCGGTTGGTGGGGATTTCTCGCTCTCTCTCATTGGTTGCCTATGAAGGTCGGGTAGGCTTTTGGGTCTGTTTCTTCCTCTCTGCAGTCAATCTCTCCAGCTCCTTCTTGTAAGGGCACCCTCTGTATGAGGCAACGTGATCCCCTTCACAGTTGCTGCATTTTGGCGATGCTGTTCTGAGGCACTGAGCGATTAGGTGGTGGTCGCCGCATCGGACACAGACTGGTCTGTAGCCACAATAATTTTTGGTGTGGCCAAACTTCTGACACCGAAAACATTGTGGAGGCACGGTTTCCTTTCATGGCTTATAAACTTCCACTTGAAAGATACAGCGGTTGACGTGTTTTATTTTCATAATGTCCTCGATCTTTACTGTGGGGGGCGCAGTGACGAGAATGGGGGTGAGCGAGATTTTCGTGCCGTCGGGGGTGGATTTTTGTAGACGCCTGACATCTGTGATTTTCAGTGGGCTCATTGTCTTCTTGACGTCTTCAATTGGTATACTCAACTTTAAGTTCTTGAGTAGGAACTTGTTAGGTGGTTTTCTGGAACTTTTGGTCGCATAGGTGTGGAAACCTATGTCACAATTGTCCAGGTGTTTCCTGAGTATAGCTATTTCTGCATCTGTTTCCACGTAGAAGCGTGTATCTTGTCTCGTGAACTGTACAAGGTAATTTTTAACCTTGCACTTTGCCATGAAACTGTGCAGTTCCTTCATCGAAATTTTTTTCTTTATGATGACTGGCGGCAGTGTTGACGCTCTCTTCTGTGAGGGGACTTGTGGTTTTATGTCGGCCAGGGCTGCAAAACTGTTGGATGTTTCGGCGATGTTGTTCTTAATAGCAGAGTTCTTTATTGTTTGGGAGCGAAGGCGTGGGTATGTAGCCTTGCTCCAGCTACCACCAGTAGCGCCCTCTGAGTCTGAATCCGGCAATGGAGCTGACTGCGCTTCTTCTGACTCTTTCATGTCCACTGCACTGATTGGTCACTGCACACACGTAATTGTCCTGTCCCGCGCACTAAGGACCAATCGGACGGACCGTAACAGCAGCACCTACGGAGGGACGGTAACGGAGGCAACAACGGACAGACCGTAATGAACGCACTGTCACTGGGGAGAAGCTTGCCAGTGCGGCGCTGCCCGCACCTAATTGGGTGGTTGCCGAGGTGAGATCCAAGTGATATGCATGGACCTCAGCAGCTCTAGGGCGCTAACTAAGCAAGAAACTGATGAGAAAAGATCACTACACAGGGGGTAGCACTTCAGTAGATGTTCGCTCTTCGGCTGCTGACTGCTGACTGTTTTACTGTGTATCCCAGAAATCAGAAAAGTTCAAATATATTGACATGTGAGCGCTAATTATAAAAGTCTGTAGTATATTAAAAAACCGCACCTCCCATAACTTAATTTGAACGGCCTACGAATAAATATAGAAGAAATCAGAAATGAAAAAATGCTTCCTGTGATGATGATGGAGTAGTTGAAAAATGGAAAAGTACTCAAATCAAATCAAGGGCTGAGTACTTTTTATAATCAGGCATAAATCTTAAGTTTTTTTTTGTAATTCACTAAGACTGCCAAAGTGTATTCCTTTGAAAACTGCTCAGATCATGAAAGTTATCCAAGCATTGCCCATCTCTTAAAACAAATTATTAATAAACAGAACAATGAAATCAATTAGACTTTATCGCATCAAAATATATGTTTTATTCTAAATTTTTTGTCGTTTTGTAGAATTACAACTAAAACATCAATCATGAATAACGACTAAATTTTTAGTCGTTAATCGCTTGATGTGACAAAATAAAAAATGATTATTGTCCAATTATTCGTTTAATATTAATCGCGACTAATGAATAATATATTAGTCATTGGTCATGAATTTTTTGTTGTGACTAAAAATTTTGTTATGAATAGGATACTGATACTTTTGGATACTTTTGGCCTAACCCTGACTCAGAATAGGATATATAAGGCTTACCCACCTTTATCTAATAATTGAAGAAAACCCACCCAGATGTCACAAGTGTAATAAGGGATTGACAATAGCCCGTATCTTTGATGGTTGTGCTTTTCACAAGATATTAAATGAAATAGCAACACCTGCAAATATAACAACACCTTTGGGAAATGAGGAAAAATCAGTAAGGTAATGAAATGATAAGTAAATCAGTCCTTTTTGTAAAAATAAGGTTTTTTTTATATATATCTAATATAGTTATTCTCTTCCCCATCCATTTTTCTATTCTTTCCTCTCCCTCCTTTTATTATTTATAATACTATTTTTATAATTATTATTTATTTATTATTATTATTATTTTTTTTTAACAGCAAATAAAAGAAACAAAAATATTTTTAAATAAGCAATAGGTTTTACACATCAATTTCAAAAACAAGCAACCAGCCTACCAGGACACAAGACAAATTTAATTATAAAGTGTTAAAGGCTATGCTTATTCTCATCGCCATTAGATACATGTATCTATGCACACACACACGCACATAAAAGCAAAATGATATAAAAAAACTTTGTTTGATAAAAAAAGAAAATTGAGAAGACCTGACTCTATGAGGAATGTTCATACCTTGGCTTTCAAGATGAGAATCTCGCAATCTCACTCCTTTTCTTCTAACTTTTGTATATTCAGGTTCCTTCAGCTATAATAAACATTAATTAAGAAAAGATATAAATTTAAATAATGGTTGATGGAATGAAGAAAGTGTTAGATATGAGTTAGCTTACATGCCGGCTCTTATAGGTATCTGTTCCAGAGGCCAAATCATGATAAACGAATGAACCTCTCACCGAATGATAAGGACCACTGTATACATTTCCACTGTAGCTACTTTCAGCATATGTTGGTTTAGTTAGTTGGAAGGTCGCATAAGGACAAACATCTTCCAGATAATCTAAAACATATGCTATAGTTACCTCAATAAGAAAATATCATTAATTTTAGTTATTTAACAATTATTTTGGTCAGTTAAAAAAATCAATGTATTGTGACAATCTGATTGATTGTGAAAATAACTATTATATGTGTATCTGTAGATATTAGAGATAATCATCAAGTGTTGTGCAATGACAGATAAATTTTCAGTTAAGATACACAGTGAACAAGAAAGTACTTTGTTTTTAAAAATAAAAGGATTTTATTTCTAGATTTATAAAGGCTAAAACCATTTTTATTGATCTATATCTTTTTATTTATTTATTATTTCTTGTACTTATTTTGATGCTTAGGCATGCGTATCTAAAATGTAAACATTTGATTAGTTTTAATTTTTTTTTTGCATTTATATAAAAAGCATTATTTTAAGAAATGGAAAAAAAATGTTATGTACTAGTATATTATGTCTAGCAATGGATTGATAAGTATGATACGTATGTAGCAACCCAAGCTATTTGGGCAGCATTGCTGTAAATAAGTATTTCTCTCTCTACAATAAAATAGTACTGCCGAATATTCAATATAAAGAATCAGGAGAAATTACAACCATTGCAAGTTTTACAACATGGTTGAAAACTTTTCTAAAAAAGATAAAGCTCTTAGTTGTCAATCCTTAAAACAAGAAATTATTAAAAGATCTTGGAACAGGTTTTAGTTATTTTTAAGAGGTCAAATCCTATTACAAGCCGGTACTAAAATATCTCTCATGTTTTAAACAAAAATGGAACCGGAAACTTCCATTAAGTGCTAAAACCGTAAAAAGCTCTGAAAGTCGAGGTACCTTATTAAAACTGACTGATAAAATTTACAAATCACTAGACCAGCATGTGCTTGCGTGTGGTGGTAAAATTCTTCCTCATACCTATTTTAGAAAAGTTAGGCCAATTTCCGGATTATGATATTTGTAGCCTACGCAAAAAATTAACATGAAAAACATTACACCAATACGGATTTCATTGCAGAAGTGAGCTGATTCATTAAAAATCAGGGGCTATGAACGATCATTACGACATACAATCAACAAGCATTTCTAAAAAACAGTTAATCGATTGTCTAAATACCCTAAAAACAAAATAAACGATCCTAATGCCATAGAAAACTTTAAAAGTAACAGTAAATCGAAAAGCGCAAGCGCGATCAATAATCTGATTTTAAAAATGGAATCAGAACCAATTAAGACCTAATGAACGATCTCGATGTCATAGAAAACGTAAAAAGTAACAGTAAATCGAAATGGGCAAGCGCAATAAAAAATCTAATTCAAAAAATGAAATCAGAATTCTCGAAAATCTAAAGAACGATCTTAATGCCATAGAAAACTTTAACAGTAACAGTAAATCGAAAAGCGCATGCGCGATCAATAATCTGATCCTAAAAATGGAATCAGAACCGATTAAAACCTAGTGAACGACCCTAATGGCATAGAAATCTTCAACAACAACAGTAAATCGAAATGGGCAAGCGCAATAAAAAATCTAATTCTAAAAATGTAATCAAAACCCTCGCAAAAATTATGAACGATTTCCATGTCACATAAATCTTCGACAGTAACAGTAAATCAAAATGCGCATGCGCGATCAAAAATTTAATTTAAAAAATGGAGTCAAAATCCTCGCAAAATTAATGAACGATTTCCATGTCACAGAAACCTTCAACAGTTACCAGAAATCGAAATGCGCAGGCGCAATCAAAAATGTAATTCAATAAATGGAATCAGGACCCTCGAAAAACTAATGAACGATCGCTATGTCATTGAAAACTTTGACCGTAACCGAAAATCAAATTGCCCATGCGCGATAAAAAATTTAATTCAAAAATGGAATCAGAACTCATGAAAACCAAAAGAACTATCCTAATTCCATAGAATGCTTTGACAGTAACAGTAAATCGAAATTTACATGCGCGATCAAATATCTGGTTCTAAAAATGGAATCAGAACCGATTAAAACCTAATGAACGATCTCAAGGTCATAGCAAACTTTAACAGAAGCAGTAAATCGAAATGCCTATGCGCGAATGAAAATATAATTCAAATAATGGAATCAGAACCCATTAAAACGTAATGAACATTCCTTCTGCCTTAGAAAACTTTAACAGTTATAGTAAATCGAAATGCCCACGCCCAATCATATATCTAATCCAAAAAATGGAATCAGAACTCTCGAGAACCTAATGAACAATACCTAAACCAAAAAAATTGGCAAACAAATAATTTATTAGAAGTGCTCTTTTCCGAACAAAACGTTGATATTAGTACCTTTCAGAACCTAATGAACGGCCACCAATAATAAATATTTAAAGATAAAGAATAAGGATTTTTTTTTTTAAAACTTTAATTGGTTGAAATTAGTACTTAATATCAATTACATAAAAAACGTAAAAAAAATCGGAAGGATTCGCCGAAATTATTTCAAAAGTCTAAAACAATGACTTTTAATTAAAAAGTTGTTTTAATTAAAATAATTATTTTTCAATAATAAAATAAATGCTGACACTGATATAAACATTACCTAATATTAATTCCAGAAACTAAATTATAAACGATTTATTAATTACAACTAGAAATTATGCAGGTAGCTATTTTTCAAGAAAAGAAGATATTGGTGGCAAAATGACCTCAGCTTGAAAGGATAGTAGGTTAACAACATTATTGAAACATTGGATTTTTATTTAATCATGTATTTATATGTATGAGATAGCTTCTCTCGCTATAATCACCCAACTGGACTTTTCTTCTGTCCCTCCTTGGACCGATTTAGGTCGGGGCCGGTCCGGAGCGGTCTAGTGCGCGGGCTATCTTTATATTATATAGAAACGGACTTTTTAAAAAGGCCTGAGCGGAGCGGGGCGGTCCGGGCCGGTCTTAGTGCTCGCTTCCCTTAGAGTAGGAGGAGCCCAGGCAACAACTCTGGAGGATATGGCTACGATGTACATAGATTTTACGTATCCTAGGGACGACCTGTACCAGGACAGCGAAGTGGACCCCATGGTAAGATGCACCACGGAATACCCACCTGGTACTACCGACCTATGCCCCCTATGAGATATATGGGACATTCGTCAACGCAAATTTCAAAATGTGTAAAAAGTAAAAAAATTGGGGAAATATGTGACTTCAAAACATACTTTTTTCTGTTGACATCCGCATGATGTTATAGAAGGATCAATCTAATTAGGGATTGATAAATTATTTGCCACTTCTATACTTTTATTAAATTAAATGTAATACAAATCAGTATTATAAAACATTTATGAATTATCAATTTAATTACGACAAGGAATCAGATACATGTTGGAACTTACCAAGGTTTAAATGAATTATATCAAACAGAAAAGTTTGTACTGGTTTCTTCTAGGACTGAACTAACAATGAAATAAAGGTGGGATGGTTGTAGGTAAACGGTTTAAGGATCGGAGTTTTTCCAGTAATGACGGTGAGTAATTGGTTTTTCTGTTATAGACGGGAATAAATTTAAGATTGGACTATTGGAGATATTTATGTGGTTATTTAAGAAAAAATCTGGATTGTATTTGGAGGATTTTATTATTTCAAGTGGTTCATATATATTTAATTTGAGGCTGTTTTCAACGTGATGTATTGATTTAACTGCTGAGTCTTTGATGAATTTATGATTTTTTTCATTTAAATGAATTGCAAAATTGGAATTCTCTGTCTTATTATTATCTGCACGTATGTGCTCATTTAATCTCTGATTTAGTGATCTTCCAGTTTTTCCCGTGTATTTGGCTGCACAATAATTACAATTTAGTTCGTATACTCCGCTTTTTTTAAAAGGGTCTATTTTGTCTTTAGGAGAAGAGAAATATGAAGATATGTTTTTTTCTATTTTAAATGCAGGGTTTAATCCTAGTTTTTCAATTAATTTCCGACTAAGGGCCGTAATATGGAATTAAAACATAATATTTCGGGATGGGCTTATCTTCAGAGGTTGTTGAATAGATATCATTTATTATCTTTTTTTGTATTTGTTTTTTTTAAATATGATTGAAGTGGTTTTATTATACCCATTATTTTTTGCTATGGAATATATTATCTCAATTTCTTTATTATAGTTCTTTCCATTTAATGGTACCTCCAAAAGACGGTAAATCATGCTATTAAAGGCTGCGAGTTTATGTGCAATCGGTCTCCTAGCTTCATTGCTTATAACGACATCCGTGCGGGTGGGTTTTCGGTAAATTCCAAATTCATGATGTTTGTTTTTTACTGAGATTTCTAAATCTAAAAAGTTTATGGTGTTGTTTATTTCCAGTTCTACTGTGAATTTAATCGAGGGATGAATTTCCTTTATAAAATTATTTATTTGTCTTGTACTACTATTCTGCAAACGAATAGAACTCAAAGAAACAGCACTTGCATTATTTGGTATCTTGAATGATTTTCTAAACGAGGGAAATATAGAGTGGAAAAATTGCGTTGGAATATGCACTGATGTTGCTCGTACAATGTCTGGAAGATTCCTGCGTACAAGCACTTGTGAAACAAAAATCTCCAGAGTGTATCTGGACATATTGCCTGATACGTAGAGAAGCTCTGTTATCCAAATAAATAACTCCTGATCTAAATATTGTGCTATCAACGGTGATAACCGTAATAAATTATATAAAAATGGGACCCCTAAAATCAAGAATGTTTTCTGAACTTTCTAAAGACATGGTTGCAGCATATTCAGCATTACTATTTTATTGCGAGGTAAGATGGTTATCACGTGGGAGATTTTGGCAACGTTATGAATTAAGCAATTTATGAATTAAGAGATGAAATCGCCACTTTTCAAGAAGAGGAAAACCGACCGGAAGCCAAGATGTTTCGAGATGGTTTATTTCTGATGAAATTGACGTACTTCATCGACATATTCGAGGAATTAAACACCTTGAATCTTCAACTCCAAGGAACAAATACACATTTGTTCGATACGACTGGTAAATTAAATGCTTTCTTTAGAACAATTGAATTGTGGAGCTGAAATGTGAAGCAAAAAAAAAACTAGAAATGTTTGCAAATATGGATGATGTGTTAAAACATACAAGAAGACTGAAGAACAACATGTGGAAGTTGTTTTCGTAACCATGAAAATCATTTAACCAGGCTGATAAAGAATTTTAAAAAGTATTTTCTTGCTGACTTCAACTTGATAGCAAGTTACGAATGGGTTAGGGACTCATTTCAAAATAGGTCTCTTAACTGCCGAAGAAGAAATCTATATAGATTTCACGGCAAGTTGCGAAACAAACAACAATTTAGTAATAAACCACTCTTTGAATTTTGGGCTGGTTTAGATGATGAGTTTTCTGAACTAAAAAATAAAGCATTTCGTATACTGTTACCATTTTCAACAACCTACCTTTGAGAAACCGGATTTTCTACGGTGGCTCATTTTTAACATCACTAAACCAAATAAAGTACTTGCGAGAAGAATGTTTTAAGTGACTGAGATTAATGGAAGACGATGCTAATAATCTACACTAGCATTATACGATCTAAGATAAACTACGGCAGCATGATATATTCTTATGCAAAAAGAAAGCATCTAATACTCTTAGATTCAATACACCATTCTGGAATAAGGCTTGCTACTGGATCTTTTAGGAATAGTCCTATAGAAAGTCTCTGTGCAGAGGCCTCCATACCTCCTCTCATTTTTCGAAGGCAGGAACTAACTAACAATTATGTTACAAAGATTAAACTCCAGCCAACAAACCCTGATAACCCCTATATATTTCAACCCCGTTATACCAGAAATTATGAAATAAATCCTACAAGAACTGCTCCGTTAGGCATCAGACAAGGAGTAGTAGTAAGGCAAATCAATGACATGCCAATGGATCCTGTAGAACCAAACATTAGATCATCCCCTTGGTTATACCAACCTAATATAATAGATTTAACTTTCAAACACTCGAAACCAGGTTCAAATAACAATAAATTCCACAATATAGTACACAAATATTCAGGAGATGAAATAATATACACTGATGGATCCAAGCAAAATGAGAATGTCGGCTTCGCAGTAATTAAGAATGGGATACCCAAGAAGTATAAATTACCTGCTTACACAACAATATGTACAGCAGAACTGCAGGCGATTTCCACAGCACTTTATTTATCAATAAACAGTAATAACTCAAAAATATTAATATGTTCTGTTCAATTTCTGCTCCTCAGAATGCGAGACATCTATTCAGGTAAGCCGTATTACATTATATGAGACCTGAACCTCCAAATCTGTTAACTAATAAAATAGATTAAGTTGATTAAGCCAATAACACTATAACACTTAATATCCCCTTCAGCGATAACAGCTTGATTACCAATAAAATTATATTAACATGAGATGACATGTTTCTGATCTTATGTGCACGAATATTCATCGTTAATCTTTATTTTAAACAGACAAGAACGGGGTTTCCCGGTCATAATGCATGTACGCTCCCCTCCTCCAGTACTGAACAAGCTGTTCAAATGAACATTTCACCTCTCCAAATATACGAGGCGAATGGCATAAAAACATTTCTAAAAAATAAAATTCGGAAAAAATGGGAATCCATGTGGACAGAAATTCCACTGACTAAAAAATTAAGAAACATAAAAAAAAACCTACAAAACAGAAGTAAGTGCTGCAAGAGGAAATAGAAGAGAAGAGGTGGCTGTGACCAGGATGAGGATTGGTCATACCAACCTAACTCATGTTCATTTAATTACAAAAGAAGCCCAACCAAATTGCGAAACCTGTCAGCCTCCTTAACTATACAACATATAATAGAAGATTGTACATTACTGCATCAAATTTTTGTAAATAATAAAATACCTCGTAGTAGAGAGGTAGCACTAAATGACTCAGAAGAATCAATTGATAAAATCATGAACTATTAAAAGAAGCTCAATTATACCCTATAGTCAAGACTTTATAATAAAAACATGTATAAAAACGAACATTTAACTTTAAACCATTATACTTGATAAAACAAAATGGTATGTATTAAATGTGTGTTGGATGTATGTAAAATGTAAGTATGTGCGTTTGTGTGCATATATGTGTAAGTGTACATGAATGTTTGGGTAGGCAGATAAGTATGCATTAAATATACATAATATTGTATTACCTGTTATCCATAGAAGCGATTAAAAAAAAAAAATCAAATGTATAAATTGTAGCAAACTTGAAAATATCTATGTAAATAAAACAGTATATAAGAAAAAATAATAAAAAATATGTGGGGTTATTACCACGTAAACAACAAAAATAAGGAATTGATGTTCTTTATTTATGACGCTTACAGTTTACACTTGTGCGAATCAAACAACACAAAGACAATATTTCCATAAGTTATAACCTGAGGTTGACTCACTATTACCAGATATCAAAACAGTGAAACAGTGTTGTATGTGTGCATGTATATATATATAGCCACAATAGTTAGCAAGAGACCACGTGGAAGGCGAAAAACCAGATGGATAGTTAGGATCAGCAAATATGCGAAAGATCTGCATGCAGAAAACTGGAAAGCTATAGCCCAAGATCGGCAGAGATGGAGAAGGCTGGTTCAGGCGGCCAAAGATCTACAAGGTCTGTAGAGCCAATCGAAAAAAAAATATATATATCTATATTTTTTTTTCCCTGGTCACAAAAATATATATAAAAATTTATATTTATATATATATATATATATATATATATATATATATATATATATATATATATATATATATATATATATATATATATATATATATATATATATGTTGTAAAAATATATATGTGTATATGTATATATACATATTTATAAAAATACATATATATATATATATATATATATATATATATATATATATATATATATATATACTTTTTTTTCGGTTGGCTCTACAGACCTTTTAGATCTTTGGCCGACTGAACCCATCTTCTCCAGCTCATTCGCATCTTTGTTGATCCTATCTATCCATCTGGATTTTGACCTTTCACGTGGTCTCTTGCCAACTATTGTGGCATTCATTGTTGTGAAGAGGCGTCCTGATGGATTACTTCGAGCTACATGCACCGCCCAGCTTAACCCGTAGCCGTACATCAGTACTGGTTTTATCATGGCATTGTACACCCTTAATTAGAGATTTCTAGAGATTATTCGGGTTACAGTACTCTAGAAAGAGAGAGGAATGCTCTATTTGCGCTTGTTATACGCTGGTCGATCTCTGTATGCTGGTCATTGGCTGAGGTTATTATGGAACCGAGGTATTTAAAGCTGGTTCAAACCAAACAATATTTCTTGAGTCTGTATTTTTTATGTGAAATTCAAAGTGCGCCGGTTTGTTTGGTCTCGAGTATAGTTGGGCACGATTGGATGTCTTGTAGCTATTATATTTATATTCCAATTGTATAGCTGAAATCATCTACTTTAGGGAATGTTCTGCCATCCACGCAGATACTATTTGTTGGGGTGGATTTTTCGCCTAACTATCATATTATTTGGTTTTATCTTTATTTACTTGCAAGCCGATTTGCACCGTTTCTCTTAATACAGACTTAGCGAATCTCTCAATATCCTCTTCATTGCTTCCAAGGACAGCTATGTTGTCCGCGTAAGCTTTGATTTTGTTTCATTCCGACGTGCACCCCTCGATTTTTGCGAGATGTCCTAATCACCTTCTCAAGGGCTAAGTTAAACAGCATCGGCTAGAGTCCATCTCCTTACCTTAGACCTGTTCTAACTATGTGTGTGTGTATATACACACACACACACGCATATATATATATATATATATATATATATATATATATATATACACAAACATACATACACACAGATACATACACACAGACACACCCACACAGCCACGTGGATGTGTGTTTTTGTGTTTATGCATGTATATATTAAATAAAAATAAGGTGTTCAATTGAAATAATAAAAGTTAGTTGTATATATTTTGATTAAATTGTGGTGTATTGTATTGTATTATATTATACTACGTAATATTATATTGTATTGTGTCCCATGAACATGATTATATACACTAAAAAAAAAAAAAAATGTATAAATTATTGCAAACTTGTAACAGCCTTTGAAAATATTAATGTAAATAAATGTACATGTTATGATTATTAAGAATAAATAAATGAAAGATTTCAAAGAAAATTAACCATTCAAATAACATATTTAAGACAAAGATAAAATAAGTTGAATCCGAGATAAATAATAATACAAAGAAAAGCAAAATAAGAAATTGAAAACAATTTATGACACTAGACATAAGATAATTACATAATTAGTCCCTATTATCTACACAAACATAAACATGTCAAAATAAGATTAAAGATTACAAATAACATAGGCAAATTATAAAGGCCGTAATAACCAAGTAGTTGATCGCTCAGAAAAAATAGTAACCTAACTTCACCTGGACAAAATTTGTGCCACAATCAGACAAAATCCTGGACGGAGGTCCTCGTCTCACTACAAATCTATCGAAAACATCGATGAATGCTTCGGTGGAAAGACCATGTGACAGCTCAAGATGGGTTACCTTGGTTGAGAGACAGATAAATAGGCACACGTATACCTTGATAGTTGGCGATCTTCTCCTTGAGTTCGGCAAAATCTACCGCAGGAATATGGAATGCATTCTTCTCAGAAAACCTGGTAGAAGGTAGATTGCACATCAAAGGATGTGACATAGGTTTGGCGAGCTTTCAGCAAGTCAGACATAACATCTTTGACTGGCGGCAAAGTTTGCGAAGAGAAATTACCCAAAAATTCCTTTGAATGATAGAAGAGCAGCGCAGCGAAATCCAGGGATAATACTCCACAAGTAGAATAGTAAAGTGTGCCTAGCGTGGTAGAAGTATCGGATGCTTCTCATGTTAGGAGAACTGGGAATTGTCTAATCTGTCCCCCACCCTCAACTCTGACATTCACACACCGAGATGCACGCAACCTGCTAGACGTCTCTTCTGAGGTCTGGAAGCGGTTTCGGGGAGTCTGAATCACAATGAAGCGGTCGTCGGCTTGGCCTGTCGCTTTTGGCCGCCCCGATCCCAGTCTCCTGGAGTAACTGTCTGTCTAACGTTTTGGCCGCTCTCCGTGCCGATGTATCCCGTAGCCCGAGGGCCATGGCCGCTCTCTGTGCCTTTGTTTCCCGTAGCCCGAGAGCCATGGCTGCATATCTCTAGTTCCTCCCGTCCCTGATTAATGCTATGATTCGAACGATTATTATGGCATCGAACACCATTTTGAAAAAGTAAATATACCGAAGAGATGAAAATAATTAATAAATTAAAAAAAAAAAAAACACACACGGATAAGTGCAGGACAACTCTAGTGAACTGAAGGCTTGCTGAATTATGTTTATTTGAAATCTTAGGACATTAGTCACTAATCCAAGATGGATTACTGCAAAAGACGATTGGAAGCCCTATTAACCTGGCTTATATATAAGCTGGTTCAAACCAAACAATATTTCTTGAGTCTGTATTTTTTAAGTGAAATTCAAAGTGCGCCGGTTTGTTTGGTCTCGAGTATAGTTGGGCACGATTGGATGTCATGTGGCTATTATATTTATATTCCAATTGTATAGCTGAAATTAATTAATCATCTTCGTAAACTTACGAAAACAGTGTTATTTTTTGTACAGGGGTTTCCGGTCAAATGAATTGCTCGGGTATGTTTATGAAATGATTTGACTTAAAAAACAATTGAATAACAGAGGATTCTGTTGAATAAATGCAATTTGCGTTCAGTGTTTTAAATTCGCCTCAGGTTGATGAACGAAAAAACTAGGAAAAGGTTGAATGTTTACTGTAATTACCACATTACTGTGCAAAATCTCTTAATTTTTCGTTCATCGACCCGAGACGAAGTTAGCACAACTATTTCACAAACAGGCCCGAGTATTCTAGTTGATCGGAACTCACTTTACGAAAAATAACACTGCTTTTTTTTTCGCAGATGATTTCTTAATTAAAAATTAGGCAATACATTTAGACTATAAATATAACTGCCACAAGACATAAATTCGTGTCCTACAATTTCTGTGCCTATTTTAAATCGATTTTGCGCCATAATTTACTTTAATATACATTCAATCAAAATTTTTTTCTCATAGTTATATTACTTCAGTAGCTTTCATTTTAACAAAAAATGTGTACTCACTGATGAATAATAACATGAGGGAAAATACAAGAATTTATTGTTTTTGTTTTGACTTGTCTTATTGAAGCATTTGTGTAAACAATCGAGGATGATCTCTCGGATCCAATATTACTAACTAGTCCAGTTTGGATATAAACAACTTTCATTTAAATATTCAAAATTTAAATTCTTTCCTGCTATAGTCGCTGTTTGACCCACAGTGGGTCGGAGCGATAAGTATTGTAATCAAACTGGCAACGTAAATAAAAAGGCGCCTAATAGAAAATGTATGGGGTCGTGAGACTCACTTCGGACACACTCAGGCTCAATAAGATGGGTAGGATGTTTATCCTTCAACGGAGAGTAGGATAAACATCACGAAAGTTATGTAAACGAAATGGCTACTAAGAAAATATATGGCTTAGGGAGACTCTCGTGTCGATTTATTACACTTCAATGGGTAGATCTTACTGCTCCGAGGGCTCCCGAGATTAGCCGAAAGGGACCGAAGACATCACAAAGAAAGATACGAGCGCATTTATGGACCAAGACTGTTGTTTATAATTAAATCATGCTTTGGAATGGGAAAATATCAGTCTAGGAAAGACAAAAAATTAGTTGGGAAGGTTTTAAATAAACTTTTACATCAAATTTAAACATTGAGAAGGTTAAAGAAACGGGTAAGTAAAGTTAAACACTGGGAACTTTGCATAAAATGTAGACATGGAGAAGATTATGTAAACAAGCCAGGGAAATCTCCAAGTGGAGTGGTTGCTACACCCAAGTGGAAAGAAAATATAAAAACTGAGGAGGTTGTAGAAAATGTAAACAAATTGGTAAATAAAGATAAACATTGGGAAGGTTGCATGAAATGTAAACATTGAGAATAGAAAAAAGTACAAAACTTTAGCTAATAATAATTACATCACCTATGCTGATGTCTTGAAGGGATTAAAAGGTTCTACATCACAGTTTATAAATGACATATTAACTTTAAGGATTTAAAGTTAAACCTTTAAGGGATTAAATTTCAAAATGCAATGTTTATACTCAAACGACATAGAAATTAAAGAGATATGGTAGTATTGCAAAAGTTGTTTTTGTTTACATTTCAGCAGGAGGATTAAAAAGTCTTATTTCTTTGCATATAAAGTTCAAAGTACATTGTCTACTTTCAAACGAAGGATTAGGAGATAAAAGGTTATTAAATATTCAATAAGAGATAGTGGATTATTCACTATTAAGATTAAAAAAGATACATAGAGGATAATAAGTTAAAAGTCGTGGTGCCACCTGTCTGGATATTATAAAAGGATTAATAGTTCAAAGTCCATTTTTACATTTCATCTAGGCATCATCCAACATGTAAACACATGATCCAACCTATTTACATGTAAGCCAGGCTATTTAGGTAAAGTTAAACTTTGTAAAGATTGCATAATCATTGAGAAAGTTTCAAAAATACGTAAACAATATGAAAGTTATGCAGCCGTTAGGAAGGTTACACATTTTAAAGTGGGTTCCCTAACCCTAAAACAAAACCTTAAGTCTCTCAAGTCACAGAAAATAAAATGGCTGCCTGGTACACTCAGCCTTTATATAACCTTACGTATCTCAAACAGAAGATAAACGGAAATGGCGGCCAGGCACACTCAGCCTCAACAAAAACTTAAGTATTTAAAACAGCAGAAAACAAAATAGTGGCACGGGGCTAGGAATGGGTAAGAGAGGGATGGAGCACTGTGATTGGCCTGGTTTAAATTAAAATTTAAATTTGATACCATGGTCACGTGACTAAAAAAAGGCATGGTGTAATAGTTAAGGTTAGGTCGAGGCAAGGCCAGGTGATAGTTAAGGTTAGATCGAGGATTAAATCAAATTAGCGCCATGATCACGTGACCAAATGTTGGTTTCAGATTGGCTGCACAACATTGTGTGCCAGCTCGCCAAATTCCCCTCGACTAACCAGTTTGATCAAAATCGTTAACGCCTTTTTCGAGAAAATTGTAAGAATGTGTAAAATCGATGATTTTGGCCAAAAAGATGTAACATCTCAGGCTTTTAAAATCTTAAATATACACAATTTCAGTTTTGTACAACTCTTCGTTTTGGAGCTAAACTTACCACACACACAATCACACCACTCAGGAGACCCTTAGAAAGTGTATTTCCATTAAAAAATCGGAGTTGAAATTATTCACGTTCGTGATTAATACCCCTCACTATATATTTCAAATATATAGTAAATATATATAGGTAAGTAAAAGTAAAAATACTAAAGTTTCGGAAGGCTGTATTGAATCTTATTTCAATTTGTATAATTTCGTTCTCATTTCTATACCAATTAATAACTTAAAATGTTTACAACAAAAGAATGTTTATCAATCGGGAAAATTCTCTAAAGGCACACAAATTGTATGAACCTGAGGGTATTTTAATTCCGTTACTACATTTACTAATTTAAAGTAGATAAAACCACAAGATAGCCATTAATAATTTATGATGATTTATTTTAACAATATCGTTGCGGCACTTGATATTTGATAGATGTTTAGGTAAACTATAAACTTCTACTTGAATGTAATATATTACCCGAAGAATCAGGCTTGTAGCTAGAATCATGACTCATATTTGGGAATTGTACACCCTCTACAGCATATTGTTGATCAAGATTATGCTGGTTTTGCAGTTGAGCAACAGAAGATGATTCTCCTAATGCTAGTTGATTTGTTTCTTCTGAAAAAAAAAAAACTAATATATAATTTGCGAACCATTTAAAAAAGTATTTAAGAGTATAAAGAAATTTAATACATACTACGTTTTCTGAAATATACCCAGCTGATTAAAATACCTGCGAGCATTAAAAAAATAAATACTACAGGCATCACTGCTTTTGTTCCACTATATACTGATGGACTGTTGTGTTCAGGTACAGATATTACTTTAGGAAATATATGAGCTATAAAAAAAGATTATTAGTATTATTATACCCTGTATTTTTTTAATGAATACATTTTACAAATGACATACATACATCCATCTGCTCCGAGGGTAGTTGCGTTATAAGCACCTTGGTTAGATCCAGCATTATTATATACTATTATTTTAAGGAAATATCTTGTTCCTGGCCTTAAATCAGAAATAGTGTAAGTTGTTTCTGTTGGGGGAATATGATTAGATGTTAGTATCCAATCAGATCGACTTTCTTGTCGGTATTCAATGACATAATAAAGTATGGAGCATCCTCCGTCTCCCCAAGTATCCAGCCACAGAGTAATAGCAGTGGAATTAACACTTAATAATTGAGAAGAGCTAGGTTTTACTGGTGCTAAAAATTTACAAATGCTAAATGTCAAAGTCTAAAAAACCAATACGCTTAAACTCAACTACACTAAAATCTATGATTATCAAGACGATTTATCAGATGAGGATGAGTAGGGAGAAAAAAGGGGCTCAGGTACACCGATTTCTGCAAGCCAATCAGAAGGTAGCATTTGGTCACGTGACCAGTCATGTTATCATGGTGCCAAATTTGAATTCTAATTTAAATCTTGACTTATCTTTCACTTTTGGGTCTCGCCTTTTATAATCACGTGACGATGCATCGGCCTAGCCTTAACTGTCGGACCACGTCCCCTTTTAGTCAGGTGACTATATTAGTGAGTTTTCCATCTGTTCCTTTCCATCCGTTCTGATCCACCCACGCACACCCTGGACTACCATTTTGTATTTTCTGCATCCTGAGAGACTTAAGGCTTTACATTTACTGCAGTTTGAGAGACTTAAGGCTTTTTCGAAGGGTCGAATACCCACTTTATAGTATCTAACCTTCCCAAAAGTCATGTAACCTTCACCAATTCAATGAAGGGTCAGGTACCCACTTTATAGTCTCTAACCTTCCTAACATCTACATAACCTTCACAATATTTAACTTTATCAACATGCAAACAGGCTTGATCATGTGTAAACAGGTCGAATCATTTGTAAACAAGTGGGATGATGCCTTGGTGAAAATTAAATTTACTTTGAACTTTTAATCTTCTATATATTATTTTTAATTTTTATCGTGAATAATCCACCATCTCTTAATCCTATCGTTGCATGTAAACAATAGACCTTGATTTTTCAATGTATTATGCATAAAAAATAATATAGAACATCTTAATCCTTATTAATAATAAACAAAAACAGCATTCGCAATATATCAATTAATCCTTTCATTGAAAGTATTAATTGAAAGTATGGACTTTGAACTATTTATCTTTAAAGCATAAACTCCCACATAGAACATCTGAATCCTTTCATTGAATGAAATGAATATACTTTGAACTTTTATCCTTTAATGAATAAACAATGACATCCTTTAGCCCAAAAGAAAACAAAAAAAGGTTCCGCAATTATGCCCGATCTCTCAATCATTTCGTTATAACTCCCTCTCAGTCTCTTTCCACCTGGTCTACCACTCATCATCTTCTTGGCAGCTTCTGATCCGGCATCCTTTGCACGTGGCCTAGCCACCACAATCTTCCTTCTTTTATGACGACCATAATATTAGACTCGCCAAAGAGCTGTATGATGTCGCTGTTATTTCTGATTCTCCAGTCACTATGATCGTTTACGGGCCCATGATCTTTCTTTTCCAAACCTTGAGAATAATCTCGTTCTCCCTAGTCAAAACCCAGCACTCGCTCCCATCGCCAGTCTTATTATAGTCTTTTAAACAGCAATTTTTGCAGAGCGGGATGGTTCTCGGAATTTAAGTACTTTGTTCAGCACAAAGAAACATCTGCTACCGCTGGTCTGGCTTTGATCTCTGAACTCATATCATTCTCTACTGACATTGGAGATTCTAGATATTTGAAGTTCTTGCAGCGCCTGAAGTTGTGATTGCAGCGCCCATTGATTTGCACTCCCTCTTCTCTATCTGCATGAGCTTTTGAAATCCTCATACATATATTTGAATACTTTATAAAAAGTTGATATATCCTATTCCTCAACCTATACCCTTTTTCCTGCTATTCCACTTCCTCACTTCCTCCCTACAGTTATGACTAAGTTCCTAAGCTCCTGTTAAGTTAATGCACAATCACTTATTGCCCACTGTGATGAATTTCAACAATATTTCCTTGACAATTTTTCCTTCACGTATAGCTGTATCGCAAAGCTGGCTAAAACATTTTATCCCTTCCTCCCTAGTATCCCTTCCTAATTACTCTTCCCTACGACATGATAGACCTTATCGCACGGGAGGTGGTGTCGGGCTATATGTTCATGACAGTCTAAAGGCCGAAATCATGCTTCAATCCCCTTCTTCCTTTTCTCACCTAGAATACATGTTTGATGAAATTTCAAATATCTCTTCTCCTCTGTTATATGCCACCAACCTCTTCGTGTCCCATTCGACAATACCTTCGAATCCTCCCTTGTCCAACTGGTTTCTACCTATTCTAATACCAATATCTCTGGTGATTTTAACATTAATATGCTGTCTGAATCCAGTGATAAATCCTTTCTTACGGATCTAGTGTTTTCCCTGAATCTTTACCTCGTTCTCTATTCTCCTACCCATCACACACAATTTTCTGATCCATCCATGAAAATCGTCAATTCTTCCCAGCATCCTGTTCCTTTGCTTTCACCACACGACCTTATCCAGATTTCATACGACCTACCCGTCAAATCCATTACTCCAAAAGTTGTTTCATATCGTAGTTTGGACCTCCTTTCATATGAATCCCTTCAACCTGACCTGGATACTTTTCACTGGGATATCAAATATTCCTATAATTCTAAAAATCCCATGGTTTGCACTCTTACCTCAAACCTACAATCCGTATTAGACATTCATGCTCACCTTAAAACCCGAACTTTACGCCGTCCCACTGTTCCTTGGCTAACCCCTGAAATAAAGGAAATGATAAGAAAAAGAGAAGCAGGAAGACGCAAATTACGTCGCACTCGATTTTCAGGTGATTTTACGTCTTTCAAACAACTGCGCAATGAAACCCAAACCGCAGTCCGACGTACAAATCCCCTCCACATCCACTCTGCCCTTTTCGATGCTCCTGATTCCGAATCCAGATGGAAAATCCTTCGAAAACTATCCAAAAACCTGAGTTCTTTTCCAGTCAACCCAGATGATCTCAATGACTATTTCTTATCCTCTGCTTCTAGTCCTTCACCTACTGCTGATATTGAACATCATACCTTCAGCCCAGCAAACCTCTTTTTCTCTCACGTGTCGTATGACGAATTACTTTCCACTATCCTAAAACCCCACACCTAACATTATGGTCCTGACAATATCCCAGTAAAGCTAATAAAATCCAGTCTCCCAACCCTTATGCCCCTTCTCTATCATATTTACAACTTTTTCCTGCAAAATTCCATATTCCCCTCCTCTTGGAAAACTGCTCTAGTCGGATCATTAAATAAAATTACAAATCTTTCCTCACACCATGACTTCCGCCCTATTTCTCTCCTCTTCAAAACTACTGGAACACCTTGTATAAATTCAACTTTCAAACTTCCTAGAAAAACGTTCCCTCATTTCTTCATCATTCATTCATATCTCATTCACGTTCTCTCCTATCTGGCTTTCGACCTTCCTACTCAACACAATCCGCTCTCCTGAAAATAACCCACGAGCTCCAAACTGTTATTGAACACCGAAACCTAACCATCCTCGTCCTTTTAGATGATTTCTCCAAAGCTTTTGACACAGTTGGCCATAAAATCATCCTTAAGAAACTACAAAGTTTTCCTTTATCCAATCATTCCTCTCAGATCGAGCGCAGTATGTAGTCGTTCCAGGTCAACCTCCTTCAAAGACACTGTCGCTCTCCTCTGGTGTCCCTCAGGATTCCTCTTTGTCTCCTACTCTATTTGCTATTTATATTAATGATCTTCCCCTTCTTATCCATCACTACCAATACCATATCTATGCTGACGATTTCCAAATATACCTGTCCTCCCCGCCCTCCGGGAGGACTTGAATCGAATAAGTCACTGGGCTGTTGCTAACAAACTGAAGTTGAATGCAGAGAAGACAATGGCAATTGTAATTGGTTCCCATCACCTCCTTAAAACTTTTCCTCACATCCCAACCTTGTTGCTACATAATATTCCCATTAAGTTTCATCCAACCATAAAAAACCTTGGAATCATCTTTGACCAAACTCTTTCCTGAAAAAACATGTCTCCAATATCTCCTGTAGTACCTGTTCCACTTTAAGGCGATTAGGTTACTTCCCTCACCTATTTCCACTTGAGACCCGTAGACTCCTAGTTACCTCCTTAATATTCTCCTACTTTGATCACTGTTCCGCGGTGTACGGGGGCGTCTCTGGGGACCTCGAGGCAAAATTATAAATTGCTTTGTATGATTCATCTTCGAGATCGCGAGAGACGCCTCTGTCTCCCGATGTTATGAAGAGTTGAAGTGACTTTATCCTTCCTACCGTCGTAAGTACATCCTGTCATCCTTCATCTACCAAGTTATCCAATCCCGCCGTCGATCATATATTTTCGACCTCCTTCAATTCAAATCCTCTGTTAATTCTCATCATACCAGTTCTCGGCCTTCAGATTTATCTTCAGCGGCTCACCGATTCGCAGCTTTTGACAGATCTTTACTTGTCCGATCCTCATTATTATGGAATCCCATTCCTCATTCCATCCATTGCTCCAATACTCTTCCCATCTTCAAATCCCGCTTATTCAATCACTTCTTTTCCACCAATCCAAAAAAAAAAATGTAAATAGATTTTCTTTCATTTCAATCAACATTTGTATTTAATTTTTGTTATATCTTATTAACATAAGAAATTCGTGTGGCTTTCATTTTAAGATTTAAACAATTAGACCATCATTACCTATTTCTTATGCTAGAAGTTATTGCATTATGACTTGTTATAATTTTCATTTGTATTTATTTTTTTTTTCTTTTAATCATTTTTATTATCACTAAGCTCATATGTTTCTATTTTATCTACTCTAAGGCTCTGAAACACACCTATCATTGCCTTTAATTGTTATTATAAAGGGATTTGTCCCGGAATAAATAAAGAGCTTATTATTATTATTATATATTCCGAGTTATGTTCGTTTATTCTTGTTAGCTTCTGCCGCTTCAAACTCTTCTTATGCTCCTGAACGGGCTGGTAAAGTGCGCGTCGTGATGGCTACATTATCTGCTTAGGCCATATGTTGGGTAAGCCTGTTATAAATATTTCTTCCGGGGTTAGTTCTAATTTCTCTAATTTCTTTTAAAGGTATGGTTAAATACTACAGTGACAGTAGTATTCAATCCCTTACACTTCTTTTGCCACACTCTTCGAAAAAAAAGAAGTTCAATCTGGACTTCGGGCCCTAGACCAACCCCACCTAACTTTAACCCTCTGCCCTGCGACTCATTATGTTGAGTCTCTTAATTTGCCACCAATCATTATTTAACACTAATCCTTAATCCTAAATCCTAATCCTGATTTTTTCTATTGGCACTATAGACCATGCAAATCTTTGGCCACGCGATGTAGTCTTCTTAAAGACATTTTATCGCTTGCGGGAACTCAGACAGCCTGGAGGGGATCACCCAACCTCCCGTAACTGCGAACCATGGTTTCCATGCTGCAACGGAAGGCTGCCCATTGCTCCATAGCTAGTCCGGCCAATTCGGTAGTGTCCATCCCACCGACTCTCTCGGGTTCATGGACAGTGACAAATCGGTCCAGACCCACGGATTGTGGCTGTTCGGGGTCAGCAGGCTGAAGAGGACCTATATTTCTTTCCCCGAAGCAGACCGTCAATGGACCAAACCTCCGGGCGGCTATTTAACATCCTGGAAGACCCCAAAGCGATTCACAATTCAGGGATAAGCTCATCACTCCTACGCCCGGTCTGTGTGAGTTGCCACCAGTAGTCTGACGCGCCTTACATAGTCGCGGGCCGCGTGAATTTTTCCCGATAGGCGGTTACCCAAATGGGAGAGTCCTGATTGAGCCCCAAATGCCAAAAAAGGTATTAATTCAGACCCGTAAACCTTTCGAGAGTCCGAATTGAGTCCCGATACCTGTGAATTGGCTGTCTCGGATTCAATACCTTTTTTCAGGAACCAGACGCGGCTTATCAATGTTACCCAGAGATACCATGAAGTTTACTGGGTTGTTTCTCATATACTATGTGTGTTCAAGCAAAAGTCATTAAGTCCAATTATTGAATTTTGTGTGATAAATGATTTCTGCCTGGTGGAAAAACGACATACAAGGACTAAATGTATTTTGAATGAAATTACAGTCGGACAAAGCGTACAACTAATATTATACATAGGTTGCTTATGAAATAGTTGGATGACTTATAATTGATTTTTAAATTGAACGAGATTGAAAATTTTTACAATGGTTTGAATAGTTTTCATGAAAATGTTAAATTTACTTATGAGCTTGAATCCGAACCGAAGATTAGATTTTTGGACATATATATTAAGAATGATAATGGAATATGGAGAACTATGTGGATTAGAAACGAAAATAGTAGTGAATGCATTTTGAATTTTAAATCGAACCACCCTAAACATATTATGATGAACAACATTAACAACTTTATCTTCAAAGCCACTAAACTCACAGAAGCATTTTTATAATGTTTGAAATGAATTTGTACCCTGCATTCTTAATTAATAGGTGTTGGATTCCCAATTATAGTAATACTCACCAGCATAGGAATTAAGCTTCCAGCATTATGGATTTAGGTACATAATCTTTAATAGATAATAATAATAGCGATTGCAGGAATGGTATGTTCTTTTCTTATACTTACATTAAGGGTCTTTCAGAGCAAATAGTCAACATTTTTAAAGATTTTGATGTTTATGATATCAAGCTTGTGAAAATAATTGGTAATAAGATAAATAAGTTCTACACTCCCTTGAAGGATTGAATATTAACCCAGCAACAGACTGATGTGGTATATGAAATTAGTTGCTTGCAGTGTCCTAAGGTATACATTGGTAAAACATCCCAAACTTTGCACATCAATACGATCACAAGGACGGAAAGAGAATAACACAGCATTAGCACCGCATTCAAAAAATTTTAAACTTGTTTTTGATTTTTATAAGGTTAGAGCGATTCATAAAGAAATGAATAGCTCGAAGAGAAAGATATTTGGGGCTATACACATTGCACAGAATTCTGACATTCCTGTTAATTACAGGAGTTAATTTACAGTAGAGATTTGGGTCAATTTTACTCTGAAACGTTTAGCATTTTAGAAAAGTCCAATAAATCGAACTAGATCCCCTTTTATGTTTTATTTGTTTGCTGATCAACCGTTTTTTTTTATAACCTTTCTTTGCTATGCTTTTTATTTATTTTAATTTTTTGTTTATTTATCTTTATTATTTTATTTTATTCTATATTTTTTTTCTAGTTTTACTTTGTCTTTAATATTTATTATTTATTTGTATATATATTTCTTTTGCAGGTTTTTTTTTTATTTTTTAGTTGCTTTGTGTATTTTCTGTTTTCTGCTGATCATCTGTTTGAATATAACCTTCTCAGCTGTTATGTTACCTCATTTTGCCTTCAGTATGTGATTGGATAACTTGGAGTGATGTGCTGTCTCTGGTTGTTGCGTCTTTCTGGACCGTTGATGTGAAATGTACTGTATTTGATCTTTATAGGTCTGATTTTTTGGCCTATGTTCTGATGATGCCTGCCTGCATTGACGAAACGTTGACTGGTTTGTTGTTTGCCGGTATTTTAAAAACTTGATGCTTTGTGTTATATAATTTTCCGATTGTTTTCTATTATTTAATTTTATGTTTGTATAATTTCAAATTTTCATTATAAATTGGTTTGCAGATTGAATTTTACACTTGTATAAATTCAGATTTTCAGTAAAAGTTCGTTTTATACAAATTTTACAAGATTAAGTTTTATGTTTGTATAAATTAAAATCCTCAATATAAGTTTGTATAAATTTTACATTGTATATAAAAAATGAAATGAAAAAAAAGAAGAAAAAACACATAAAAATGCTCTTCGTTATAACTTCACATTTCGTGGTGAAGAGGCTTAAGGCTTAATGCCGAACTAAAAAAGGTACAAAACTTTGGCTAATAATGATGATTGCGATCGTTTAATCAAGTAATCATGCTCTTTTTTTTTTTTTTGTTATAATCGAAATCGTAGTCGTAATCATGATTGCGATTATGCCCATCTCTGCCCTGATATCATGAAAGAATTCAAAAGTTCTATATCTATGTGACTATATTTAAGGATTGAAAGTTCAAAGTCCAAAACCTTTTAAAGAATTAAGAAGCCCTACATCTTATTTTATGTTTTAAGGATTTACAGTTCAAAGTCTAGAAGCTGTTCGTAACCAAAATGGCAGCTCATCGTAACCAAAATGGCGGTGGGGCAAACATCCCCCACAAAGTGAGTACCTGACCCTTCAATAAAACCATAAGCCTCTCAAGATAAATAAAAACAAAAATGAGAGCTGTATAGGACTTAAAAAGTCTTAAGCCAAAAAAAGTAAAATAAAAAATAAAATAAAAATTACTGTCGGGCACACTCAGTGTCTACAAAACCTCAAGTCACAAAAAAACAAAACGGCGGCCGGGCACATTCTGTCTCTAAGAAAGCTCAAGTCTCTCAAATCGCAGAAAAACGAAATGCCAGTCGGGCACACTCAGCCTCTACAAAACCTCATGTATCTCAAGTCGCGGAAAAACGAAATGGAAGTCGGGCACATTCAACCTCTACAAAACCTCAAGCCTTTCAGATTGCAGACAAATTAAATCGAGGCTTAAGAAGAAAAAAACAATATGAAGAATTTACAGTCTTGGAAGAGTCAGCAGCAAAATTCGGTCTCGTCATTAACACCTCCAGGACGAAATACACAAATACGCAAAGCCCTCTCGATTAGTACAGGAGAACCAAGTGTGATTGGAACAGCGTTGAATTAAGAGGGTTGATGAGCTCGTCTATCTAGGATCATTAGTAAATTCACAAAATAGCATCGACAGTGAGGTAAAGAGGAGAGTTACATTGGCTAATCGGTGCTACTTCTTCCTCCAAAGGCATCTTCTCAGTTGCATATTGTCAAAGCAAGCCAAAATAAGAATCTATACGGCACTCATTAAGCCACTACTCAGATACGGCTCTGAGAGTTGGACCTTAAACAAAGTTATGGAAATATCCCTTCTCAGATATGAAAGGAGGTTTCTACGACACATATTCGGAGGGATCCAAGAAACGCCACAAAATTGGAGAAGGACAAATATTACTTGGTGTCAGAAATTGGAATGCAGCAGCAATTAACAGAGAAAACTGCTATGCTGGAGCAGATCAAGTCTCAAATGATTGGGATGTAGCGCCGTACAATAATAATAATAATAAGAAAAACAAAATGGTGGCCGGGCACACTCAGTCTCTATGAACCCTTAAATTTTTAAGATATCGAAATGCGATTTGCTGTGTCTTTCATAATTTTTAAATTACTATAAATATATGCTAACACCATGTTTTTGCCTTGCGTCAACCGCACCTATTGCGTCAAAGTCAGAGTTGGTGAAACTACAGAAATAGACCTACGGCTGTTTCCACTGGCATATTTAAATTAAATCATCCGTTTGACCGTGGGAAGCATTTGAGCCGATTAATATTAGACATCCTGTATGTATATATATATATATATATATATATATATATATATATATATATATATATATATATATATATATTTACCTGTTCCTTTAGTATAAGCATTAATAATATCGCATGGTAGTCCTGTTCCAATTTTGTTATAAGCAGTAATATATAGTTTGTAACGGGTGCCACACCATAAATTAGTAAGAATATGTGACGTTTTTCGAGCCTTTAATTGCAATTCTTCCCAATCTCCATGATCACGCTTGTAATTAATGACATATCCTGAAAATAAAAACTGGTGTTAGAGCGTGTTGTATTTACATAACTTCCAGGATAAATTTTAGTTAATAACTAAGTACTACACCCATGACATATGCAATGTATTTAAAATATAGTGTCTATAAGTAATTACATTGAATATAATGCGTTGAATATTTCTTTACATTGTATGAACTAGAGCAGTGGTTCTCAACCTAGAGGGCGTGCTCCCCTAGGGGGGGGGGCGTGATAAAACTAAAGGAGGGGCGCGAGTATATCGAGAAAAAATATATACACACATATATAATAAACAATTAAATACACTTTACATAGATATAATAAACTTATAAATAGGTATTGCACAATGTATTTAATAATTAACTTATCAAAATTAAATTAAAAACAAGATTAATACTTATTAGTGACTCCCTTGGGCCTGTCTTGAAGAGCAAACTTTTTCAAATAAAGATTTAATATTAGAAATTGCTACTCTAAGTTCTTTTTCTATATTTAACTGAGATCTATATTTTGTCTTAAAAGCTACCACCGCAGAAAATCCGTTTTCCTAAAAGTTGGTTGTTGAAAACGGTAATAGTATACGAAATGCTATGTTTTTTAGTGCAGAAAACTCATCATCCGAACCTGCCCAAAATTCGAAGAGTGATTTATTACTTAATTGTTGTTTGGTTTCGTCACTTGCCGTGAGGTCTATATAGATTTCTTCTTCGGCAGTTGAGAGACCTATTTCGAAATGGGTATGTAGCTTGCTATCAAATTGAAGTCAGCAAGAAAATACTTTTTAAAATTCTTTGCCAGCATGGTTAAATGATTTTCAATGGTTACAAAAACAACTTCCACATATTATTCTTCAGTCTTCTTGTAAGTTTTAACACATCATCCATATTTAAAAACATTTCTAGTTTTTTTTTTGCTTTACATTTCTGCTCCAAAATTCAATTTTACTTAAAAAAGCATTAAACTCGTATCGAAAAAATGTGTATTTGTTCCTTCAAGTTGAAGATTCAAGGTGTTTAATTTCTCGAATATGTCGATCAAGTAGCTCAATTTCATCAGAAATAAACCATCTCGAAACATCTTGGCTTCCGGTCGGTTTTCCTCTTCATGAAAAGGTGCGATTTCACCTCTTAATTCATAACGTTGAATTAACAAAGTTGATGAGTGTAAGCCTTAGAAAATACTTTATTAAGCAGTGTGTAGAGGTTACATAATATAAATAATGAGCTACTAGACTTAAAGCTTAACATAGTGAGAGTGTCCCACATTCTCTTATTCTACCTTACATTCTAATCCTACATTCTAATACTGATTGATCTGTCCATTTCAGATAGACTTTTATACATACAATAGGAGAAGGGATGATTAAGAAAATAAAACTTATAAAACAGAATTTCATTTTTATTTTTAAACTCTTAATTAAAGAAGTATCTTTTTTAGCAAGCTTTATATCATTCCCAACTTCTTTAGATCTGTCTATTTTGGATATAAAATCTTTATTTGTAACAGAAAATTCATTTTTTTTTGTATTATATCATTTCCGCTTTATGATTATCTAATGCATCTGACCTTTTATCACTTCGCTTATTTAATATTTAAGATGTTTACGTTTTTAAAAGGGAAACATTTTCTATTTCCTCCTTCAGACAATACTTATTTTCATCTACAGCATTATGTTGGAATTTTTTGAATTTTTACGCGGCTCTATAAAATCATTTAATTTTTCTTTTTTTGTTTAAATGATTATTTAATTCTTTAATGGATTTTCTTTTATTATCAAAAATATATTCGATTTAGTTTAATAAATTATCAATATTTTAAAAATTAGAAATTCTTTTAATATATTCTGCTCTTTTGGTGAGGCGAGCAAGTACATCATTTAATAATCTACATTAATTTAATTCTTTATATAAATTATTCCGATTTCAGAATTCATTTCTTAATTGTCTCACGACATTTATAAAATTCTTCAAATTATCTGATTCACCACCAAAAAATGGAATATTACTGCATTGTTTCATATCCATCATTAAGGATGCCATATTCCTTAAATACTTCAAATTACTATTTAATTAATTATTCATAAATTATATATTATTCACTTACAATTAATTATTTTCTTACATACATTAATTCTTCAATAATAAATTATTCAAACAGCAAATTACTTGTTTTTTCAACATCAAATCTTTAAATTATTCAATAATGATTTTATCAACTTGTAACAAGTAAGTTTTATTTTTTATATTACTTCAATTGTAATAACCTTATCACGATTTAAATTATAATTCACTCACAATGAATTTTAAATCACAATAAATGCTTCCTTTAGCAAATTTCCTTTATTTCAAAAACATTAACTCTTTAATAATAAATTATTCAAATTGCTTGAATGCAATTTATTTACTTTTAAATTCATTAAATTCTTAAATAATTCAATTATCATCTTGTTTCCTTGCTTGTTATATTAGATCATTTGTAATAAACCTTAATATTTGGTTATCGGAATTCAAACTAAACAAAAATGTCATTCTTACAACTAAATAATAAAGTAAAATCTTTAACTTTCTGGACACCTGAGGTCAGTGGATCCAGTAGAGATGTAGACAAATACCTGAAATGTCAATACCTGACAAGTCAGTGGGTCTGTCCGAAGTGTACAACTTGAAGAGAGGGTACCTTAGATAAGTGGGCCGACTTGCAAATTAAACCTGACAGTAGTGGATAATTTGCAAGTCCTTCAAAGTTCTTCTGAAACAGCGATCAGAGCTACAGGTGAGATTTAGGTGGATGCTGTCCTGTTCGAGCGCCAATTAACAAAGTCGATGAGTGTAAGCCTTAGAAATTACATTATTAAGCAGTGTGTACAGGTTACATAATATAAATAATGAGCTACTGATAGAGTTATCTACAGATAGATTCTACTAAAGATATTACTACTAGACTTAAAACTAGACTTAAAGTTTAACATAGTGAGAGTGTCCCACATTCTCTTATTCTACCTTACATTCTAATACTGATTTAATACACATTGATCTGTCCATTTCAGATAGGCTTTTATACATACAATAGGAGGAGGGATGATTAAGGAAATAAAACTTGTTTTAACGCTGATAACCAGGAAGCAGAACAATAACTTCCTGGGTTATAAACCCTATTTAATAAATAATACTTCCTGGGTCAATGCCATGTGTTAACTGTTGTAAAAATCTCCCACGTGATAACCTTCTTACCTTGCAATAAAATAGTAATGCTGAATGTGCTGCAACCATGTCTTTAGAATGTTCGGAAAACATTCTTGATTTTAGGGGTCTCATTTTTATATAATTTACAACCGTTATCACCGTCGTTAGCACAATATTTAGCTCAGGACTTATTTCTTTGGGCACCTGAGCTTCTCTACGGATAAGGCAATATGCCCAAATACACTCTGGAGATTTTTGTTTCACAAGTGCTTGTACACAGAAATCTTCCAGACATTGTACGAGCACCATCAGTGCATATTCCGACGCAATTTTTCCACTCTTTATTTGCCTCGTTTAGAAAATCATTCAAGCTACCAAATAATGCAAGTGCTGTTTCTTTGAGTTCTATTGGTTTCCAGAATAGTAGTTCTTCTACAGCTGACATACCATAACAAAAAAGAACATAGGCAATTAAATGAGCATCTTTATTGCTACCTGTCGCCTCATCAATCTGAATAGAAAATAAATTGTTACGCAACTTTCCGAAAAGCTGATGCTGTACATCTTCAGCTATGTCACCAATTCGACGGCCAGCAATATCATCATGAGAGATGTATGGACTGCAATTGTTTGGCAAAATTATCTCAAAACATAGTTTCTACAATCTCTTACAATTGCAACTGGTAGAACTAGCCCTTCACCGATGTTGCGAGGCTTTTTGCACCCTGGCTATTTGATATGAAACTTTGTAAGAGGCAAGTAAAGCTTTTTCATTCATAGACAAAGTTTTTTTTAAATGTGATTTCTTGCTTTTCATATGATTTTAATTTTAATTCGAGGAATTCTCGGGGTTTGCTAACGCACTCACTATGAAGTGTTTTTAAATATCGTTTAAGTTTATTAGGTTTCATGCTGTCTGCTGCCAAATTTTTGAGCAAATGTCACACAAAAGCCTTTCTTCTCCATTTACTTCAGTGCTGGTAAAAACAAAATTTAAATATTCTTCAAAATATTTTCTTTATTTTATCTTCGGAACCATTGTCGTCTGTGCACTTATTGTTGCTTCACTATCGTTTAATGCTCGCTTACGCCCACTTAAGAATGTATCCATAATTCTGTATATATGTATTCGCTGTATAATTCTACTGCTATAATACTTTATAATTGCAGATAACACGTAAATTACAATATACACATTGACGGTAGAGGTAGAAGGATCAACTTGACTGAGACTGGCGGGAACGAGGTGCAACATTTATACCCGCCAGGCAGACGTTCTAGAATATTCGAGACAAATCTATGCATCAATATTTTGAATATTTAATTGGTATATGATATGTTTGAAAATTAGAATTGATATATGCATTATGTGATGATATAAACTAAATTAAATAGAAACTAATATTACGATTACAGCATGATTTCAGTGAAACGTATTGTATGGCGGGCGCGATGAAAATTGGGTCACAAATACCAAAAGGTTGAGAAACACTGGACTAGTGATTAGCAGGGTGCTGTTTCTGCTGTGTTTGACATGTAGGTAACCTATTGAACATTAAGAGTATGTAAAGGAACGAATGCTGAAAAGACCTCAAGAACATTGCATAACAATTACACAAGCCTGCAAAATTTGGGTTGTGACATGTTTTTAACTTTTGATAATTGATTCTTGCGTAATTTTTAGCACTCGATCAGCAAATTTTACCCCCTCACGTCAGGATTTTTCTCAATCTTTAAATAAACATATCGTAAATATGGTAGAAAATCCTGTTCTCTCTACCTAAACCAGGAGTATGAGATGCCAGATACTAGCAGTACTATTCCCTAAGCTTCGAACCAAGCAATTCTGAATTTTCTTTGGTCAGATGTAAGTCCCAAACCAAATGGTTTAGCTCAGATTGTGAAAAAAGCTATAAGAACCATCTTATAGCTTTTTTCACAGTCTGAGAATTTTCTGTACCAACAAGAATGAGCAAAAAAAGAATGAATGAATTCTAAGAGAAAAAATCTATTTTGAAGTCACATATTTCCACAATTTTTTTACTTTTTACACATTTTGAAATTTGCGTTTGCGAAAAATCCTAACGTGATGGAAGAAAATGAAGGTAATTTTCGGATTCAGCGTTAAAAATACATAAGAGTCAGCTATCAAAAACTAAAAAAAAAAAAATATATTACAGGTTAGTGTTATCAGAGGAAAAATTCCATGGTTTAGCCTAAAATAGTTATGAAGATGTGAACTGAAGAATATTGATACAGAAAAATAAACATTGCTGGAGCACAAACATGATTGAAATCAGCCCAAATAATTCCGAAATAGTAGAGATGACATTTATAAATGATAGACAGCTTTCAAAGATATTCTGAAAGCTGTATCCGAATAGAATTTGGATTGCAGAATGGATTGCATAGGTGAAGGTGATCAGATGATAAATTTCTGGAAACTGCAAAAAACCTATAATAATGCCTGTAAGAACATTATGCAGGGTCACACAGATACCCTAACCAATTTCCTTATTTGTAAAAAGAAATGGGAGAGTTTAAAAGAGACTACAGAATAGGTCCAACCCGTGGCGCATTGGTTGATTACAGGTCATTGCATTTTCATGCCAGCATGTATTGTATTATACACCATGGGGTTTGACCAGAGAGTCGAAACCATTCTTTTTAGATGTCATGTCAATAAGTTAATTTTACCGAGAAGTATGGGGGGCCCTTCTTCTTTCTATTTATATATTCTATTTATTTAATATTTCTAACTCGTGACAAATGATCCATGAAGCAGTTATACAATATAGAAGTACAGTATTTATTTAACGCAAAATTGATTGGCCTTTAAATTAAACGACAACAGCTGCAATTGCAAAATAAGATGCCTAATTTAAATTCGATTCAGTTTAAAATTGGACTGGAGCTACTGTATAGTGGGGAAGCGGACTCCGTCTGTTAGGGTGCGACAATTCTTGTAAAAAAGAGTAGAAGCGGCAAGCCATGGAAGACAGGTGGGGCGAGCTACCCCCACTCCAGCGGTCTCTACCCTAATACTACAGGCATTGGTAGTTTCATGTAGCAAAATAATAAGTAGTCGGTGTTCTTTTCGTTCCCCATGTTTTGTGGGGTTGGAACCCGTGTTATCCAACGAAATTTCCGTGAGCATTTTGAGATATTCGCAAAAAAACTGAAATTTCCGCACCTTTTTTTTTTTGTTTTTTTTCTGTTATAATTTCAAAACTATGTGCAGTAGCGAAAATTATTACTGTTGTTTCGTCTTCCGAAAAATTAAAGGTGAACCTGGCGTCATCTCACGGTATTCTAGACAGCTAGGCCATAGCAACGCTCTCTGCAGGAAGTAAAGGGAACTAAAGGGGCTTTAAAGTACAAGATTGAAGTCTGATAAAGATCAGACAGCCGGCATTTTACTTGAGAGCTATTAAAAATTCTGGCATAGGAGAGAAGAGAAATGAGAGAGAAATGGGAGAGGCCTTCAGGCAATAATCAGTATAAGTTAATTCAAGAAGTAGGGTAAGTCTTCGTTGCATCTTCCTTTTTTTTGCATGATCTGCTAAAATTCACCTACCTACCTTCAACATAATCATCCGGCAGTTCAACATCATTAACAATAGACCCAGCAATCAAAATTTAACTAACTCTAATAATTATAATTGTCCAAATTTTGGCTTCTCCTTTCCGCTTGTGTAATTCACAAAATATAGTAATTCATAGTATCCTTTGTCTTATACAGTCCACTCCAGTTTTCACACAAATTAAATTTCAAAAGGTAGTAATGCAATATATTTACTGAGCACAAAATAACAACTGTTTGCCTTCACGATTTGCTGATTGTTTTTGAGGGAAATTCTGTTGCCACGATTATAACAGCTCATAGATAGGTGAAGTGATCCACGTTCTGGAATGTGAATTGACCCATAACTACCGGTTCTCTAACTGATATCTCTGTTCCAGGTCCTGTGTCCAACTTAGTGTTCTCCTGATTGATCATCATTCCCATAGCTTAAGCTGCTTTGGTCAACTTTATAAATGCATTTTTCAGAGACTCAAAGGATCGCGAATCTAGGTCTAGATCATCTGCAAAGCCAAGTATTCGAAACAGCCTGTAAAGTAAGGGGTCACTTTCCAGAGCGAAGTAAAACATTAGGCAGCCAATCCCATCAACCCTGCTTAAATCCTCTTATGAAAACAAACTCTGGATACAAGTCCGATTGTATTCGAAAAGTGCACCTAGCATCATCCATGATCATCTTAATCAGGCGGACAAGTTTCAGAGGCATTCCTAGTTCACGCAGTGCTGCATATAAACTGGCCCACAAAAAAAAAAGGTCCACCAAGATTTTTCTGTTTTAAAACTCAATAATGGGGATAATTAGAGCTCTGAGGAAAACATTTCTTGTTATTACATGAAAAGAATAATACACCTTTAATTACACACAACAGTCCTCTTAAGGATTAGAGATAAGGGCCTGTTAGACTTCAAGTTAGTTGAGATATGATAATCCAAAAGAACACATTTCTCCATTTTGCAACTGTTTTCATAATTTGTTGAACTTTAATTGTTGTTTTTTCGTTTTATTTTTATATTTTAACATTTTCTATCATCAAATCATGTCCATTAACCCGCCAGCACTCGCAGCGTAAGAATTTCTCTAGCACATCTGGATAAAACGGTGTTACCTAGGATATACGAAGATGTGAAAGCTGGGTCCATGTATAGCAGGAAGGGAAGGACACTTCGTGCGTACGGACAAGCGAAATCTGGTGTTAATCGACTATTGGGTTTAAAAAGGAAGTGTTAGTTTTGATCAAAACCGATATGTGAGAAAACCTCATGTGCGAATGCCCTAATTACAGTTTTGATGCTGCCTCTGAAACTTCGTCTCACACGCGAGTGCAGCTGTACCAAAATAAGCGTTTCACAATCGTGTCACTAAAGTTGTTTTTCTAAATCGCAGTATTTTTTTTAATTTTTCCCTCATTTATTATTACAGAATTTATCGAAATTTTGAAAAGAAAGATGCTTGGGAGGGCAGTTTTCGAATCGAATGGTATCATATTAGGTAATGCTTGCTACTAATTGTGTTGCCCATTTTAGAAAGCGAAACAATTAGATAATGCTTGCAACTAATTGTGTTTCCCATTTTAGCCTTTTAAGTAGTATGCTTGCTCCTAATTGTGCTAGCCATTTGAGCCTGTGAAGGATTTAGCTAATGCTATTTACTAATTGTGTTTCCCATTGCAGCCTGTGAAGCCATTAGATAATGCTAGTTACTAATGGTATTACCCATTTTAGCCTGTGAAGCAATTGGATTATGCTTGCTACTAATTACGTAAACTATTTTAGCTTATGAAGGAACAAGATAATGATTGTGTTACCCTTTTTAGCCTGTAAAGCAATTAGATAATGATTGCTACTAATTGCTTTACCCATTTTAGCTTGTGAAGTATTTAGATAATGCTTGCTGCTAATTGTGTTACCCATTTTAGCCTTTGAAACAATTACATAATTCTTGTTTCTAATTGTGTTACCCATTTTAGCCTATAAACCAATTATTGCTACTTTTTGTGTAACCCATTTTAGCCCTTTTTACACAATTGTTACACAATTACCCTTTTTAGCCTGTGAAGCAATGCCAAGTAAAATAATCTACATTGTTCCAGTTATTAATGCAATGTCTATATGTTATTGCATTTTTAAAGAATATAGCAATATTTTACGACGATTTTAGTCTTCATTTTCCTCATAAAACAGAAATAAATAATGACTCTTGCTTTTCAAATTACCGATACCTACTGAAGCAAAAGAATGACCCAAATATATTTTTTCTTTGGAATTTTCGTAAGTATAGTGAAAAGTAAAAAGAAGAGACCGATGAATAAACGGACTCTTAAATTTACAAAAGACTTCAAGAACTAATTAATTTGCATCCAGAAACCCCTATATGAGAGAAAATATCACGCGCAAGTACTGGCGGATCAATTCGGAAATAGTGGCTAGAATTTTTTTGGTGTAGTCGAACATGGTAGTGTGTTGGGTATTCCCAGAACAACTGTACGAAGGGCTATCCAAAGGTACGGAGAGACTGGGCTGTACACGAGGAGGCCAGTTTCTAGGCGAATTATACCAGCAAATCCTGCTGACGACCGAGATCCAGACCCTCAGGAATCACCATCAATGAGCTGTTCAGACCAGACTCTGACAATCGTGCAAAGGCAATTCAAATTTGAACAAGTTAATTCTGCTGTCATCGGAGAACATTACATTAGCCCATCCTGCATCGGTGCAGTATCGGTGTGCCCGATTGAAATTCAAAGGAGATCTATGGTGCGCTGGCGTTAAAAGCGGTTCACCAGCTGTTGTCCTCGAATTTAGCCTTCCATCTGCAAGGCGTTTCCACACAAACATCCACTTGGAGGACAGTTCGCTGGGCTTGAGTGGTCTGAACAACTCATTAATGGCGGTTGCTGAGGGCCAAGATCACCACAAAACGATTGTCAGCAAGGTTTATTGCTCTAGGACGCTCAGAAACTGGCCTCCTTGTGTACATCTCCCTGTACTTTTGAATGGCCCTTCGTACAGTTATTCTGGGAACGCCCAACACTCACTTCTACCATCTTGACTAAAGTCAAAATTCTTACCACTATTTCGGAATTGATGACCATGATTTGATGTCAGAATATGTTGAACCAGAAAAAAAGAACAAAAACAAAAAAATATAAGTGCAAAAACTTATGAAAAAAGAAGAAAACTGGAGAGATGTGTTCTCATGAATTATCACTGTTCCTCTTACTTGAAGTCTAGCCCCCTCCCCCTCCCCCTTATCGCTAATCGTTTGGAGAGCTGTTGGGTGTGATGGAAGGAATATTTTTCTTTTCATGTAATAACAGCAAATTTTTACCTTAAGGCACTAATTATCGCTATGATTGAGTTTGGAAACAGAAAAATCTAGATTTTTGTGGGCTAGTGTCGTTTTGATGTTTTAGGTCTATCGAAGGCACTCCGAAAGCCAAGAAACAGCTGATGGTTCGTTGTACTGTATTCTTCAGATTTTACCAGAATCATCCGGAGGCTGAGCATCTGATCGCCTGTGGACCTTCCTCCTCTCAAATCAGCCTGATTTTTATCAATTCCTCTCTCAGCAATACGGAGAAGCTTGTGGTAGATGATCGAAAAAACTTTGTAGGCACACTGAAGAAGTGAGACAATACCGTAATTGGAGCTGTGGATAAATGACCCTTCTTGGGCAATAGATAAATCATGCCTTTCATCCACAGATCGGGCATCCTCTCTTCAAAGAAGATGGTAAGTAAGTTGGTTGGTTGGTCAGTTGTTCTTGTTTAGAGGCGTAAAACCTACCAGTCAACGCCTATTGTTTATATTGAAGTCTTATTTTATATGAGTAAACATGGTATGGTATAGACTAGCTTGTTAAATTAGATATCTTTTAATAAACTATTTTCTTTCAGAAAATTTAGGGCTGTTTGACTTGTTGTTTCATTTTCTCCTAAAGCTATTGCGATATCTGATAGAATACCTTTCTGTGACATTTTTGCGATAAAGTAAGGGCAGTATTGAAATATATGGTCTATTGTCAGTAAATTGTTGCATTTGGGGCATATCGGATTCTGGTTTTTAGTAATGAGATGCCCATGGCTCATTCTTGTGTGGCCTATCCTTAGTCGGGTTAATGCTACTTCCTCTCTTCGATTTTTACGGTTTGAGGTATTCCTTGGCTGCACAGTTTGTTTTATTGTCTTCAATTTGCTAGGAGGGCTTTCGTCAGACATTGACTGCCATCCTTGTTTTCTTTTTTCTTTTAGAGGTTGAGCTATTTCTGTTTTACTTACTATGGCCCGTCCTCGCCCAGGGAGTACAAGGGCTTTTTCAGCTGCATTACCTGCCATTTCGTTTCCTGTGATTCCTATATGACTAGATACCCATATCAGATGAATATTTTTATCAAGCCGTTTGATCATATTGATGTACTCGTGGATTTTAATGATGTTGTTTTCGGAATACATGTTATTTAGTCCTTTTAATGTACTGAGAGAGTCGGAGATAATTGTGATGTTAATTGTGGGAGCAGACATGGCTATATGCAGTGCAGTGATCGCATTAAGTTCAGCAGTGTATACACTACATAATGGGGATAATTTATATTTATACTCGCGAGGAGTCACCACGGCATAGGCCGTTGAAGTATTATTTTTTGATCCGTCTGTGTACATTATTGTATTATCCGGTATCTTAGCTAGGGTTTTATGTAATAATGCTTTGTATTCGACTGGCAAAGTGGTTTCTTTTGTATGTTTTGCTAATTTTCTGTGAATAATTGGTTGTTCAAAGGTCCAAGGTGGTGAGTTTGCGTTGCATGGGTTCAGAGTGAACATTCAGCGTGCCGAGTAAAATCAAAGGTTGGAACCGTAGGAGATGAAGTCCAGGTGAGAAGAGGATATTTTTTCAATTTTTTCCTAGTGATTCTGGATGATCATATGAGGCCGGAGGAGTTCGGTTAATCTCGAACGTGCGCCACCGAGGACAATGATCGGGCCCAGCCGCACTGCTCCGAGAGTATCCGAGAGTAGCCGAAAGGAGCCGATGATATTGCAAGGTCTGATACGAGTGCAATTAGGAACCAGGATTGTTAATTATAATTAAATCAAGTTCAGAAAAGGGAAAAAACAATTTAGGAAAGGCAAAAAAATCAGTTGAGAAGACTATATTTACATAAAATTTAAATATTGGGCAAGTTAAAGAAAACGTAAACAAATAGGTAGGTAAAGGTAAACATTTTGAAGGTTGCATAAATCATAGACATTGAGAACATCATGTAAACTAGCCAGGAAAATCCCCAAGTGGAGTAAGGTGCTGCGCCCTAGCGGACAGAAAATGTATAAACATTGAGAAGATTATAGACAATTTAAAAAAGAAATAGGTAGGTAAAGGTAAAAATTGGGAAAAAATGCATAAAATGTAAACATTGAGAACTGAAAAAGGCATAAAAATTAAGCTAATAATAATGATGTAATCTATCCAGATATTATGAAAGGATTAAAAGGCTCTATATCATTGTTTGTAAATGATAAAGAAACTTTAAGGATTTAATATTTAATCCTTTTGCGGCGTTTTAATTATTTATACTATGAGAGATTAAAAATACATATAAGATTAAAAAGTTTTATTGGTTATGTTTCAGCGAGATGAGTAATGATAGAGGATTAACAATTCAAAGACCATTGTTTACTTTTAAAGGAAGGATTAAGAGATAAAGCATTATTGCGAAAGCTAAATTTGTTTACTTATTAGCGGAAGGATTAACAAGTCCTAAATCATTCTTTATGTTTTGGTATTAACAGCTCAAAGTCCAAAAGCTGTTAAAGGATTAAGAATTAGTGTTAATTATCGTGTTCGAAGTTATCAATACCTACTCGTGTACTTTGAAAATATTTCAAAGCTGTGAGAAGGTATAACCTCTTTGGGGAGTCTGGTTCTGGATGTGAAATGTGTTAGATCGGGTCTGCGTTAACTTCGTGTTTATAAAGTAGTACTTATTCTACAATTGTGATTTTTTGTACTGTTCTGTAATTTGTATTAAAGAGTATGTCTACAAATTTTGAGTGAGTTCTGCCAACTGTGGAATGAACTATGAAGAAGTAAAGGAAAATCATTTTCTGAGAGCTTAGTGCCGTTATCTCGTTATCAGCAAGCAATCTCTCCCACTGCTATAAGTTACCTCAGTGTTAATACCAATATCAGCTGTTTTTGTTATCACCACCTATAGAAACTCTTTTAACGTTCTGTGATGCAGATTCATTTTTATATATCTATTTTATTCAGTTATTTATTTTTTGTTTTCGGTTTGCTATCTAATTAACTCTACATTATATTTAATTTATGCCACCAAAAACCGATCTATCATTAACGCCAAAATCCACTAAAACAGGAACAAAGAGGTCAAGAAGTTCTCCAGAAATCCTTTTAGCAATAAATAAGAAAAAAAGCAATCGGAGAGGAACGAAATGGCTTCGTCAGTAGATTCACCTAATATTGTAGTATGAAACATAGTATAGCATTTCCACGTCAATTGTAACCTTTTCCAAATCAATTGTCACCTTTTCCATTTCAATTGTAACTTTTTCCATTTCAAATGTTACCTTTTCCATTTCAATTGTAACCCTTTCCAAATCAATTGTCACCTTTTCCAATTCAATTGTAACCTTTTCCATTTCAAATGTAACTTTTTCCATTTCAATTGTAACCCAACCGGACATGAAATAATTCAATATTATTCATTTTATTATTGAAAAATAATTATTTTAATTACATTAATGACTTTTGAAATAATTTGAGCATATTCTTTCGACATTTATTTCGTTTATTAGATAATTGATATTAAGTGCTAATTTCAAGTAGGTAGTTTAAATTTTTTAAATAAAATTGTCGTTTATTTATTTTTAAATATTTATTATTTTTATTTGTTTAGTGGGGGAGGGTGGATTTCATCGATTTGATGATCGTTCATAAGGTTTTCGAAGTTGTTAATGTCAAATTTACTATCGAAATTTTATTCGGCCATGAGTGTTTCTACTTAAATATTCGTTTTCAAAATTCTTCGGCATTGGCATCGTTTACTAGGTTTTCAAGGGCGCGAATTCACTATCGGATTTTCGATCGCGCATGCGCGTTTCGCTTTTACATTGCTATTGGAGATTTCTATGATAAAGGGATCGTTTATTAGGTTTTTAAGGGTTCTGATTCCATTTTTTTATTTAGATTTTGGATCGCGCATGCGCGTTTCGCATATCCGTTCCTGTTGGAGTTTTTTTATGATAAAGGTATCGTTCATAAGGTTTCCGAGGATTCTGATTCCATTTTTTTAGTTAGATTTTGGATCGCGCATGCGCGTTTCGCATTCCCGTTGCTATAGAAGATTTCTATGATAAAGGGGTCGTTTATTAGGTTATCAAGGGTTCTGATTCCATATTTTTAATTGGGTTTTTGATCGCGCATGCGCATTTTTCATTTCCGTTAATGTTGGGTTTTTTTTTTTATGATAAAGGGATGGTTTATTAGGTTATCGAGGGTTCTGATTGCATATTTTTAATTGGATTTTTGATCGCGCATGCGCATTTTTCATTTCCGTTACTGTTGGAGTTTTTTTATGATATAGGGATCGTTCATAAGGTTTTCGAAGATTCCGATTCCGTTATTTTAAATGAATTTTTTATTGAGCATGCGCATTTCGAATTACTATTACAGTGACATTTCTTTGGTACGGATATCGATTCTGGTTTCGAGGGTTCTGATTCGATTTTGTTAATGGGAATTGTGATTGAGCCATCGCTCTTCCATATTGATATTATCTTTGTATTACAAATCGTTAATTAGGTTTTCGCGGGTTCTTATTCCTTTTTTCAAATTTTATTTTTTATTGAGCATGTGCATTTCAAATTCAATTATATTTGACATTTTTTTGAGTATATCGTCCTATAAACCTAATAAAAAATAACTTTACCGAAAAAAGGTCAATGGTAGCGGTTATCCGAAATGAGGATGTTCGATGAAATATCCAATTCCAAAAAATAAATCAGAGCATTTGAAAATCTAATAAACGGCTCTTATAAGCGAAGAAAAGTTCATTAAGAACAGTCAATCGCAATGCGCAAGCGGGATTAAAAATCCGATTGTTAATTCGAAAATATGACGATTGATAACTTCATAAATGATACTGATAACAAAGAGATGTCAACATTAATAGTAATTTGAAATGCACATGCTCGATAACAACCTTCGAAAATCTAACTAACGGTAAACTATAAATAATATATATAAATGAAAAAGTTTAAACGCGCATGCGCGATCCAAAATCTAACTAAAAAAATGGAATCAGAATCCTCGAAAACCTTACAAACGTTACCTTTATCATAAAAAAACTCCAACAGGAACGGATATGCGAAACGCGCATGCGCGATCCAAAATCCAATTAAAAATATGGAATCAGAACCCTCGATAACCTAATAAACCATCCCTTTATCATAAAAAAACCCCAACATTAACGGAAATGAAAAATGCTCATGCGCGATCAAAAACCCAATTAAAAATATGGAATCAGAACCCTCGATAACCTAATAAACGACCCCTTTATCATAGAAATCTTCAATAGCAACGGGAATGCGAAACGCGCATGCGCGATCCAAAATCTAACTAAAAAAATGGAATCAGAATCCTCGGAAACCTAATAAACGATACCTTTATCATAAAAAAACTCCAACAGGAACGGATATGCGAAACGCGCATGCGCGATCCAAAATCTAAATAAAAAAATGGAATCAGAACCCTTAAAAACCTAATAAACGATCCCTTTATCATAGAAATCTCCAATAGCAACGTAAAAGCGAAATGTGCATGCGCGATCGGAAATCCGATAGTGAATTCGGAAATAGCGCCCTTGAAAACCTAGTAAACGGTGCCAATACCGAAGAATTTTGAAAACGAATATTTAAGTAGAAACACTCATTGCCGAATAAAATTTCGATAATAAATTTGACATTAACAACTTCGAAAACCTTATGAACGATCATCAAATCGATGAAATCCACCCTCCCCCACTAAACAAATAAAAATAATAAATATTTAAAAATAAATAAACGACAATTTTATTTAAAAAATTTAAACTACCTACTTGAAATTAGCACTTAATATCAATTATCTAATAAACGAAATAAATGTCGAAAGAATATGCTCAAATTATTTCAAAAGTCATTAATGTAATTAAAATAATTATTTTTCAATAATAAAATGAATAATATTGAATTATTTCATGTCCGGTTGGGTTACAATTGAAATGGAAAAAGTTACATTTGAAATGGAAAAGGTTACAATTGAATTGGAAAAGGTAACAATTGATTTGGAAAGGGTTACAATTGAAATGGAAAAGGTAACATTTGAAATGGAAAAAGTTACAATTGAAATGGAAAAGGTGACAATTGATTTGGAAAAGGTTACATTGACGTGGAAATGCTATATATCATAGTATGAAACAATTGATGGACTCTATGGCATCATTAATGAACAATTTATTAAGCTGGCTTCTCTAGCTACTAAGGAGGATGTGAAAATGTTGCAAGAAGATAACGTAAAGCTCAGGGAAGAGAACCAGCAAATAAAAAATGAAATAAAATCATTAAGAGGTGTCACAACTCAACAAAGTAAGCGCATAGACGATCTGGATACAAGATCGCGCCGTAATAATCTCATTTTCAGAGGAATTAGATTCTCTTCTCAAGATAACCCTCTAAAAGTATTGGTCAACTTCTGTAAAGAGGTTTTAAATGTGGAAATAAATGCTGATCATATTAATGTATTTACTCTGGGGCGGAATGAACTTACGAATAAGCCGCTGCTCGTCACATTTCTGCGCCAGGAAGATAAAAGTGCCATAATTGGTTCTATTAAGAGGCTAAAAGGCACGGGTATATCGGTTAGTCAAGATCTACCTGAGGCTGTAAGAAGAAGGAGGACGAAACTATTTCTTATCAGAAGAGAGATAAACCGTCTGAATAATCGCCTCAAAGTTATTTTGTCTGTGGACCATTTGTTTATTCGGGACACTAGATTTGAGTGGTGTCTATCTAAAGGGCTTAGGTGTGGTGATGAAGACGGTATTCAAAGGCTCAATCAGATTGTTGAAAATGATTTGTCTGAGTTTATATCCTTGCTGAATACAAATAATTTGCCTAAAGACTATTTTTCTCAGAGTTTAAACCATAAAAATAGTCAGACTACGCCGCCTAGAAAGTTCAGCTTCCTGAAGTGAAGAAGTCTGCTGTCAGATCTCCAAAAAGACATGTGTAAATTCTGGCTTCAGTTCGGTACTTTCATACAATGTCAACGGATTAAAATCTAAATTAAGAGATGATTTATTTTTGGATTTCATAAAGTCATATGATATTTTTCTATTATTTGAAACATTTGTGATGGAAGATGATTTTATTTTGAATAATGATTACTTTTCGGAATACAAATTGTGTTGGGTCTCGGCCACTATGTCCTCTAAGTTTGGTAGAGCAAAGGGGGGCAACTTACATGGTATTAATTTTAATGTATGTAATTTTTGCTTTTTTAATAAAGTTTGTAATTGGCATGTTATCTTTGTTGAATCTCTTGAAGTTAAGATGTACATATTACCGGTTTATGTAAACTGTAACTCCTGGGATGACGATTTTAGTAAATTATGTTTCTTATTAAATAATTCTGAATTTGGATTGCTGCTCGTTGGTGATTTCAATGTGAGAGTGGGTAAACTGCAGATCCTAGATGTTCGCTTGTCAGAAAGTCTAGGGATAAATCGGTTAACGGGTACGGGAAGAAAGTTCTTGAGGTATGTGATGACTTCGGGTTAATTATTTTGAATGGTCGTTTTAGCTCAGATAATGCAGGTGAGTTCACTTTTTCTACTCCTATAGGTTCTTCGGTGATAGATTTTTGTTGTGTCCCTTTAGAGTTTATTTCAGTGGTGGAGGACTTTATGGCAACTGATCCAACAGTTCAACTTTTGAGTTAGTATCTTTTTCATGTATTTTATTTTTGTATTAGTACGTAAGTAGTGCACATTATTTTCTAATCACCTCATTTATTTTTGTCACAGAAATGTTTTATTCCGTTTGATTTTATATATTTGATCACTATAAATTGTTATTTGTTTTTTGTTTTTTATCCTTGTAAGACTGCTACTATTTATTTTATTTTTATTCTTATTTTTGTAATTAGTAACCTAGACTTCCAGCAGACGGAATATTTCCATTGCTGTAAAATACTTGTTCACTTTTTTCTACTTGTAACTGTAATTTTTTTAAATCAATAAAGTATTTTTATTATTATATTATTATTATTATTATTATAACCTCTTTGGCCAGTATGATACAGTCGTTTTGATTCGTCGATATATTTTAGGAATTAAAAATTAATCCTTTTAGGACCATTATTTATACTATCAGAGATTAAAAATACGTAAAACAATGAAAAGTTGTTTTTTTTATGTTTAAGCGAGATAAAAAAGGTTGGGGATTAAGAGCTCAAAGTCCAAAAGCAGTTATAGGATTAAGGAACTCTACTATTTATTTATATGTTAGAGATAAACAGTTCAAGGTCCAGCATTTGTTATAGGATTGAGAAGCCTTATTATTTACTTATGTTTTAGAGATAAACAGTTCAAAGTCCATATTTGTATTTCACCTGGACATCATCCAACTTGCTTATACATGATCCAACCTGTTTACATGCAGGCAAAATTAAATATTGTGAAGATTATGTAAACATTGAGAAGGTTTCATAAAACCGAAAACAATGTAAAAGTTATGTAACCTTTTGGAATGTTACAGATTATAAAGTGGGTACCTAACCCTTCATCGTATAGGTTAAGATTGTATAACCGTTGGGAAGATTATAGACTATAAAGTGGGTACCTGACCCTTCAACAAAACATTAGGTCTCTCAAACGGTATAAAAACAAAATGGCGGTGTAAGAAAAACAAAATGGCGTCCGGGTACACTCATGCTCTATAAGATGGGTACCTGATCCTTCAACAAAACCTTAAGTCTCTCAAATGGTGGAAAAACAAAAAGGCGGACGGTTACACTCATGCTCTATAAGGCGGGTACCTGACCCTTCAATGGGTGGAGAGGGTAAATCTTGTGGGCATCTTGAATCATCAGGGCATCTTGTTAATCTTGAATCACGTGACTAAAACATGGGAGCGGAGCATTGACAAGGAGGTGTCGCGGGTCACGTGAATGGATCACGTGACTAATCCTTGTGGGCGGAGTCTAGACCAGTGGGTACAAATGGGGTAACGTGGCTGAATCACGTGACTAAAACATATGGGTGGGGTATAGACCAGAAGGCGCTGAGGTCACGTGACTGGATCACGTGACTAAAAATGGGCGGGTCGTAAGAGTCACGTGGCTAAAAAGGTGCGTGGCACGATAGTTAAGATTAGATCGAGGAAAGGCCACGTGGCAGTTAAGGTTAGGTCGAGCTGATAATTCTATTTCAAATTTCCCGCCATAGGTTACGTGACCAAATGCTGGCTTCTGATTGGCTGCTCCTAGAAGTGGCCCAGCTCCCCCATTTTCCTTCTACTAGTGGGGACCCCAGAGGAACACCACGTGTCAGTAGGAGGCGGGAGGAAGGAGATTTATTGGGGATGATAACTGTTTGGGAGCTAAAAGACAGGAATAAAGTCTTTTTTTATAAAACATTGAAATTACGCAAACCAAAACTCATTACATTGAATTCGCAAGATCCGAATGGTGTTATGATTACATTTTTAGTTTGTCGCTTTCTGCTATTGCCATGTGAAAATATGCCTTCAACAAATCAGTTTTTAAAATAGTAGTTTTACGTTCTAAAATGTGCTGAAAGTCTTCAATTTGTGGTATGGGACAGCTACCTCACACTGTTTGATCGTTCAGTCGTCGATAGTCTCCACAGGGATGCAGGGTTCCCTTTTAATTGTTCACGATACGTAGAAGGCTCGCCATATGTAATAGAATCCTCTTATCTAAGATACTGGAACTCTCTTTTCATTATTTTCACTTCTCTGGTGTCAAATTTCCGTGCAATTAGAAATGGTTGCAATATTTTGAAGACCAGAAATTTATGAAATGCTACCATTATAACTTAATTTTATGGTGCCATCGTTTAAACACTGTCCTTTTAAGTCTATCAAACGGTTAAATTATTTTAACAAATCAGCCCCTATAATCGCTTTATTAATTTTTGCAACTGGCATCTAAGCTCCAAATTTAAAGTTAATAATTTAGTACTACGTGTAGGTATTGTTGAGTTAATTCTTAGAATCTGTACGCAGCAAATGCGTACAGATTCTAAGAATTATTAATTTTGTAATTTTTACCTACTGGCAAAACTGAGACCTCCTACCACCCGTTTATAGATTTTCGAGCCGCGTGGTGTGAAAAGGGACGAACTCTATAAAATCATCCTCAATATGGAAGTTCTATCCAAGCCTCTGAGACTCATCCAGAAGACAATGGAAGTGGTGCGGTGTTGAGTACGCGTCGATGGTGAGCTCTCGAACTCGTTCCAGGCTTACCAAGGTTCTCTTTAATTATTCTCTGAAGGGAGCGGTAAGAGAGTCAGGCATCCAAGTGGGAAGAACAATTTTCAACCATTCAGCCCAAATACTGGGGTACGTGGATGATATTGATTTTGTGAGAAGCTGCGGCTGCAAAAATGCTTGAAGTCAACTAATCTAAAGCAAAATACATGGTAACGAACCCACGAGGGATGCTCGCCTCCCATGTACAAGTGTATGGATGCACAGAGTCAAGGAATTTGTATACCTTGGTTGCTTAATAACTCAGCATAACGATATAGGAGAGGAAATTTAAAAAAGAATCGTTGCAGCTAACAAATGTTATTTTGGGCTAGTGCGACAGATGAAGAATAGTACACTGTCTCACACACCCAAATTGTCTCTTCGAAACTCTAATTTGACCAGTACTTACGTATGGATCAGAAAATGGGGCACTATCCAGCGCCCAAGAAAATCAACTCTTCCGATTTGAAAGAAAAATACTGAGAAGAATTTTCGGAGCGATTTTCGATGCCAACGAGCTAGACTGGCTAATCAGGACTAATGCCGAGATCTCGGAGCAATAAAATGACTGCGATGTTGTGCGTTTCATCTGAGTTGGTCGGCTCAAGTGGACAGGTCATGTGGCCAGGCTGAGTACTGACTCCGTATCGAGGAGATTCCTCGAAGAAAAAATCCACTCCACCAGAAGACATGGGTGGCCAAGACTTCGCTAGGTGGACGGGGTAACCAAATATGCACTTCGGATCCGAGGAAAGTTCCAGAGGAAGATGAGATTACGGCTGAGCTCCTTCAGCACGGGGATGAGGAGTTTCGGAGAGATTTCCACAATTCCATCCTTACCATCTTGTCAGTTATCGTCCTGAGCTTGGCTAGTACGATCGCAGACTGGACCTCCAGAGAGCAGAACAGATAAGCTTTTCTTATTCACATTTTTATTAATTTCTTTTTAGATATATATCTATATAAAACTAAATGCTTATCTTTTTTTTTTGTATTATTGTTTAATTAACACTTTTCTTTAAATTTCGTTTATTTTTTTTTTTTAATTCAATTGAAAAATGGGGGATCCTCCGGACCCTTCAGAACTCTCGAGTCCGTTAACAAAGAAAAGAAAATGTGCTCGGCGTCGAATTAAATTTCCCCCGACAAAATTATTCCCCAAAGGGCAGAAAACATAATGCCAACATATTTTATTGCAAAAAGACAAGACCAAAAAGACTTTTAAAAAACCTCTCCATTTTTTATTCATAAAATTATAACAAATCTGGTAGGGAATGTAAAAAATGTTAAAAAATTAAGAGATGGATCCATATTAATACAAACGTTAAATGGTCAACAATCTAGTAAATTATTATCCTGTAAAGACTTCGCATGCCAATGTCCAGTTGAGATAACAGCCCATAATATCTCAAATTACAGCAAAGGCGTGGTCCGATGTTATGATTTTCAATATATGGAACTAGAGGAAATAAAAAAGGAATTAACACCATTAATTAAGGACATAATCAGAATTAGAGAAAAAAACCCTACCCACGTTAATAGATCTTTCGCAGAAATTGCCAAAAACCAAAATAAAACAATCGAAAAAAAAAGATGTAGCAATTCAGGCCAATATTTTACATTATTTTGCGGAAAAAAATGTATGCGCTTCAGAAAATTGTAACCAAACCAATGTTAATACCAACAAAACTTCCCCCCTCCCGACACCTTCCCCCTCCCTTCGCACATGTAGAGGAAAGGAGGTGACAATTGATTTGGAAAGGGTTACAATTGAAATGGAAAAGGTAACATTTGAAATGGAAAAAGTTACAATTGAAATGGAAAAGGTGACAATTGATTTGGAAAAGGTTACAATTGACGTGGAAATGCTATACTATGTTTCATACTACAATATTAGGTGGATCTACTGACGAAGCCATTTCGTTCCTCTCCGATTGCTTTTTTTCTTATTTATTGCTAAAAGGATTTCTGGAGAACTTCTTGACCTCTTTGTTCCTGTTTTAGTGGATTTTGGCGTTAATGATAGATCGGTTTTTGGTGGCATAAATTAAATATAATGTAGAGTTAATTAGATAGCAAACCGAAAACAAAAAATAAATAACTGAATAAAATAGATATATAAAAATGAATCTGCATCACAGAACGTTAAAAGAGTTTCTATAGGTGGTGATGACAAAAACAGCTGATATTGGTATTAACACTGAGGTAACTTATAGCAGTGGGAGAGATTGCTTGCTGATAACGAGATAACGGCACTAAGCTCTCAGAAAATGATTTTCCTTTACTTCTTCATAGTTCATTCCACAGTTGTCAGAACTCACTCAAAATTTGTAGACATACTTTTTAATACAAATTACAGAACAGTACAAAAAATCACAATTGTAGAATAAGTACAACTTTATAAACACGAAGTTAACGCAGACCCGATCTAACACATTTCACATCCAGAACCAGACTCCCCAAAGAGGTTATACCTTCTCACAGCTTTGAAATATTTTCAAAGTACACGAGTCGGTATTGATAACTTCGAACACGATAATTAACACTAATTCTTAATCCTTTAACAGCTTTTGGACTTTGAGCTGTTAATACCAAAACATAAAGAATGATTTAGGACTTGTTAATCCTTCCGCTAATAAGTAAACAAATTTAGCTTTCGCAATAATGCTTTATCTCTTAATCCTTCCTTTAAAAGTAAACAATGGTCTTTGAATTGTTAATCCTCTATCATTACTCATCTCGCTGAAACATAACCAATAAAACTTTTTAATCTTATATGTATTTTTAATCTCTCATAGTATAAATAATTAAAACGCCGCAAAAGGATTAAATATTAAATCCTTAAAGTTTCTTTATCATTTACAAACAATGATATAGAGCCTTTTAATCCTTTCATAATATCTGGATAGATTACATCATTATTATTAGCTTAATTTTTATGCCTTTTTCAGTCCTCAATGTTTACATTTTATGCATTTTTTCCCAATTTTTACCTTTACCTACCTATTTCTTTTTTAAATTGTCTATAATCTTCTCAATGTTTATACATTTTCTGTCCGCTAGGGCGCAGCACCTTACTCCACTTGGGGATTTTCCTGGCTAGTTTACATGATGTTCTCAATGTCTATGATTTATGCAACCTTCAAAATGTTTACCTTTACCTACCTATTTGTTTACGTTTTCTTTAACTTGCCCAATATTTAAATTTTATGTAAATATAGTCTTCTCAACTGATTTTTTTGCCTTTCCTAAATTGTTTTTTCCCTTTTCTGAACTTGATTTAATTATAATTAACAATCCTGGTTCCTAATTGCACTCGTATCAGACCTTGCAATATCATCGGCTCCTTTCGGCTACTCTCGATTACTCTCGGAGCAGTGCGGCTGGGCCCGATCATTGTCCTCGGTGACGCACGTTCGAGATTAACCGAACTCCTCCGGTCTCATATGATCATCCAGAATCACTAGGAAAAAATTGAAAAAATATCCTCTTCTCACCTGGACTTCATCTCCTACGGTTCCAACCTTTGATTTTACTCGGCACGTAGATGTCTCTCGTCTGGGTACCCCTTGATCAACTCTAAATATTTACATTTTTCATAACTTGAAGTCCAATAATTTTAGTGGTTTTTAGTAATTTTTGCCGTTTTAATTGATTTTTAGTTATTTCTCATCAACTTCTAACGGCAAAATACAATTCGGCAATAATACCATGCTTAATGTTTGACCGAATCCATCATTTTCTTTTACATTATTGATAATATCTTTTGAGTAGGTCTTTTACTGCTTATACTTCAATCTCTAATTTTTAACATAGCTTTATATTTTTTAGTATATTTTAACCAATTTTAGATATTATTTTTTGTTTTTATAATCGATTTTGCCTGTTACTTTATTGATTTTCGTAAATTTTAATGATTTTAGAAATAAAATAAAACATTTAATCAGCAAATATTTGTATATAAAACTGTTTTGAGATGATTTATTATCTGTAGGTGATATTATTTGAGTATGTTGATGTAAGATGTGCTATATTTGATCCCCATTTGTATGATATTATGTTTTTGTTTTTTTTCATTCCTAATGATGCCCGAATTGGCGAAACGATGACTGGTCAGATATTTACTGCTGTTTAAGAGACTCAAAACTTTATTCAGTCCAAAAGCAGTTATAGGATTAAGGAACTCTACTATTTATTTATATGTTAGAGATAAACAGTTTCATAAAACCGAAAACAATGTAAAAGTTATGTAACCTTTGGGAAGGTTATAGAGTATAAAGTGGGTACCTAACCTTTCATCGTATAGGTTAAGATTATATAACCGTTGGGAAGGTTACAGACTATAAAGTGGGTACCTGACCCTTCAACAAAACATTAGGTCTCTCAAACGGTAGAAAAACAAAATGGCGGTGTAAGAAAAACAAAATGGCGTCCGGGTAAACTCATGCTCTATAAGATGGGTACCTGATCCTTCAACAAAACCTTAAGTATCTCAAATGGTAGAAGATACAAAATGACGGTGTAAGAAAAACAAAATGGCGTCCGGGTACACTCATGCTCTATAAAGTGGGTACCTGACCCTTCGACAAAACCTTAAGTCTCTGAAACGGTTGAAAAACAAAATGGAGTGTAAGAAAAACAAAACGGCGGACGGTTACACTCATGCTCTATAAAGTGGGTACCTGACCCTTCGACAAAACCTTAAGTCTCTCAAACGGTTGAAAAACAAAATGGAGTGTAAGAAAAACAAAAGGGCGGACGGTTACACTCATGCTCTATAAGGCGGACACCTGACCCTTCAATGGGTGGAGGCGGTAAATCTTCTGGGCGGAGCATAGGTCAGGAGGTTCCATGGATCACGTGACTAAATCACGTGACTAATCCTTGTGGTCGGAGCGTAGACCAGAGGGTACAAAGGGATCACGTGACCGAATCACGTGACTAAAACATGGGGGCGGAGCATAGACAAGGAGGTGCCGCGGGTCGTGTGACTGGATCACGTGACTAATCCTTGTGGGCGGAGCGAAGACAAGTGGGTACAAAGGGGTCACGTGACTGAATAAAGTGACTAAAACACGGGGAGGATCATAGACCAGAAGGTGCCGCGGGTCATGTGACTGAATCACGTGACTAAAACCTTTTGGCGGGGCATAGACCATAAGGCGATGGGGTCACGTGACTGGATCACGTGACTAAAAATGGGTGTGTCATAAGAGTCACGTGACTAAAAAGGGGCGTGGCACGATAGTTAAGGTTAGGTCGAGGTGAGACCACGTGGTAGTTAAGGTTACGTCGAGGCAAGGCCACGTGGCAGTTAAGGTTAGGTCGAGCTGAACATTCAAATTCAAATTTCCCGCCATAGGTCACGTGTCCAAATGCTGGCTTCTGATTAGCTGCTCCTAGAAGTGGCCCAGCTCCTCCATTTTCCCTCTACTCCCACTCTCACCAATCCTTATCTCTGTCTATATTAACGATCTCCCCGATTTCATTCAGTATTCACAATATCACTTATACGAGTATGCTGATGACTTCCAAATTTACCAATCCTTCCATCCTACACAGATGCTTGAGGCTTTCCAAAACGTACAAGAAGGTTAAAAAAAACCCAGGCCATCTTCATCGGTTCCAAGCATCTTCTCAATTCCCTTCCTTATTATCCCTTACTCTACCTCAACCGCCGACCTATCCACTTCCATACCACTGTCAAAAACCTGGGAGTAATTTTTGATCAATACCGATCCTGGAACAACCATACTTCCAAAATCATTTGAAAGTTCATTGCTATTCTTAAACAGTTCCTAAGATTTCGAGATTCTAAACTTCCTAAAACCCATAAGCTCCTTGTATCCTCCCTCATTTTCCCCCACTTCGACAATGGCTGCGTTGTGTATGGCGGACTGCTACCAGACAGAGATGAGACTGAAGAGACTAATGAATTGCTTAAATAGATTCATCTTCGGAATCCCCAGGCGCTCCCATGTCTCCAGTTGGTATGCCGAGTTAAAGTGGCTTCACCCTGTTTTTCGACGACAATACTTCCTAGGTATCTATCTTTTCCGAACCTTCAAAAAAAAAACCTCCTTATATTCTTAATTTGTTCACCCCGTGTTCCTCTCTACACTCTTTAAACACGACATCCCAACCTACAAACTTGTATATACCCTTTCAAATAACTGCCTCCTTCAAAAGATCCTTTACTTTTCGCGCTACTTAATTTTGTAATTCCTTACCCAACTCCATTCGCGAATCCTCATTCTTAAACTCCTCCAATCATCAATTATTTCTCCACCTCCTTAACTATCAATCTTCCGCATTTATGTAAGTACTAAAGTTATATATATCGCACCCGTCGTGGAATACTGTATCATCTCAAAAAAGTAGTATTTTGGGAAATTGAGTTCCCATGGTCTTCCACGGACGCATCTGGCGTAATACCTCCCATCCGAAAGTGTGACTAGCTCTATCTTTTGACTAAACAATGAACTATATTTAGCATGGTCTTTCCCACAAAATGTCCACACCTTTCTGAACCGAATTCCGTCACAAACTCAAAATCTCGATTTTTTGAGAAGATACAGTATTCCACGAGGGGTGCGATATGTTCATTTTAACTGTTTATAGTTTCATGTTTATTAAGTCTATTGTTTGTTAGTGTAAATAGGTATACATTATGATTTAAATGTCCGCAATTATTAAAATCTCCTGCATTTCATTTTATTATTTAACCTTTTCTTAATTTATTCACTGTATGTAAGCTAGACAAATAGTACAAGTACAGAGCTTTTCGGTAATTCTAAGGGGGCTAAAAGTCCCAAAATAAAATTTATTTTCGTTCATTCATTCACTATAAAATTTGTTGATGTATCCCACAACTATTACAGAGGCAATGCTGAAGGTGGCGAGTTGGCCTATGTACCAGAACCACTTCGACAGGGGCGCACAATTTACATATATAAAGGCAAATGAGGCATTAATGATGTTATGGCCAGTAACAATTTATTCTATTCTGCGCCGAATCATAGAGAAGGTTTTGGACCACGAACTACGAAAACAGGTCACCTTCCTCAAGAATCAAAGCCGTTATATACAATACCTTCCGAGAACGCAAGAATCATCAACACCTTATTAAAAGATGCAAAAAATAAGAAAAGCGATTGCGCGGAATTTTTTCTTGACGTTGTTGGTTGCCTTGTTGGAGCTCACCAGAAGCGAGAAGTGTGTCACCGGATCTTAAAAACGTAATATCCACTTTCCTATGAACAAATTAAATCAGGACTAATATTGGTACCTACTCAACCAGCCAAATCAAAGTGCTGCGTGGAGTGCCCAAAGGTTGTCCCTTATCTTCGCTATTACCTGGCTATTGTCCATCTATAACGTCATCTGTGTGATGAAGAATTCTCAAGAAAATTTGGATACAATCTAAAAAGTGACCATGAATGTGTGATCCTCACAGGGTTCGAGAATGAGCAGGCTGTCTCAGTGCGTGACAAGGGTGCTGAAGAAAGAGTCATTGGCAGCATCCGGAGGACATTTACGGAGATTGGTTAGGCAATAAATCCTCGGAAACGTGGGGGCATCGTCATTAATAAAGGGGAGCTGGGAACAAATACGCTATCCCTTGAGAATATAGATGGTATCTAATCATTGAAATACGGAGATCTATTAAGGATGCTCATTCTCAGGGAGTCACAGTTCAATGAAGATTCGTTGACAAAGCTACATAAAAGCTTAAATATGCTCGTAAGTCCGAGCAGAAGCTAAACATTGTCAATCAATATCTATTCCAGGGTCTTACCTATCCTCTCCAAACAGTGCCCCACACAAAGTTGTGTCCTAATATATTAGAAGGAATCGACACAATCATTCGCAGGATTGTAAATACCTTTATAGGACTACCTGCGAACACCACGGCGATTTAAGCTCCGAGGAGGTATCGAGGATTAGCATTGATCCGCTGCTACATTGTCAAATGTTTCGGATGTTCTAATCTGCGTTCGATTATTCGGCTGAGACTGCCGTATTGAGAAATTAGGCGTTGATCAGGGGCATCGGATACGAAAGCTCTTCGACAGTCTCTACGAGAAAGTTCGTTTTAAGAATAGGCCAATTGCAGGTGGCAGGGCATTTTTGTTCGACATTATATACAAACTCCGATAACTAATAGATACATTTTTGAGAAGCAAATACTTTAGGGTTCAGAATGGTTTAATACCCTGAAATTTAATATCAATTATGCACCCCTACGTAGAGTACCAGGTGTCAGCGGACAGGTCAGAGAAGTTGGGACCCTGAGTGTCTGACACACCAGCACATGCGCTGCAGAAATCCCTCAACAACTCCCTCCTCATAGAGCGCCGTCACCACAGATTGAAGTTCGAAGCTCCTAAGGGAGAAAGACTTTTGAGAAAGACGAGGTCTACTGCATAGATACGGACATATACATACGATATGCTGACATCTTATCTTTCTCATTATATACAAACTCCGATAACTAATAGATACATTTTTGAGAAGCAAATACTTTAGGGTTCAGAATGGTTTAATACCCTGAAATTTAATATCAATTATGCACCCCTACGTAGAGTACCAGGTGTCAGCGGACAGGTCAGAGAAGTTGGGACCCTGAGTGTCTGACACACCAGCACATGCGCTGCAGAAATCCCTCAACAACTCCCTCCTCATAGAGCGCCGTCACCACAGATTGAAGTTCGAAGCTCCTAAGGGAGAAAGACTTTTGAGAAAGACGAGGTCTACTGCATAGATACGGACATATACATACGATATGCTGACATCTTATCTTTCTCTAAGACAGGTATGTCAGCAATCATTATGAATCCTACTATAAGATGCGAAAGTAATGACCATTACCAGGTAAGTAAGGTGGGTGTGGAAAAGAAGAAAATTTACGATTAGTTTATCCCTTTCCTCAAGGAAAAGTTTCGCGAAATCTTCGGGGAAAGAGTCTTCAACGTGAGAGGCCATTGGTTCGGAGCCCGCGGAACTATACCGAGTACAAGGAGCTTCATGGAGGACATAAGGACATAGCAAGACTGGCCGAAAATATAGTTCTTGGCTTCCTGGGAATCATCCATCACCACATGAATAGTACCCAATGAAGTGAAAAGTTCATGAAAAGTTGAATAATGAAACATCTATGGGTGATTCTCATTTTACGGGTAAGTTTTTGTTGATTACAACTTCTACTCAATTATTGGGCTGTCCGGAAATTAATGCAGGTTCATGGTTTTAAAATAAAAAAAATGATACGGCACTGTTTTTATTAATCAAAATTATTACTCTCGATACATTTCTGCCAACGTGTTGGAAACTTTTCTTTTCCCTCTGAATAGAATGCTGAATCGTCATTATTAACAAATTATGAAAATGAATTTTCTAAAAAATGTTGATCAATAAAATGTTTACCTTTAAAAATTCGGCCCAGATGTCTAAAAAAATGGTTTTCTGCAAGCGAGAGGTCTGGAGAATAGGACGGGTGAGTGTTGTTTCGGCAAAGAAGTAACAGCGCAAACTTCATAACAAAGATTTTATTGGCGGTCTAAACGACCGCCATAATTTCATAATTTTCAGAATTAAACATGCATGAGGAACTCAAGTATCATACTTTCTTTACCTTTCCAATTGCGTTGAGGTGGTCAATGAAGGTCGATTTGCTAAATGAGAGTTTCTCTGCAAGCTCTCAAATAGTTGTTCTAGGATTTTATTTGACCAAAGTTCGCAGAACATCGTCATCATGAGAAGAAGTCCTTCCACGAACATCTTTGTCTTCAAGGCTGAAGTCTCCGTCTCGAAATTATTTAAACTATCGTTGAACGGTGCCCTCACTCACACTGCCATTGTCCAAGACTTCATTAATGTTTCTGGCCGTTTGGGCCCCGATCCGACCGAGTTTAACCTCGTAAAACGAAAATAACGCTTTGACTAAGATGCCCGAAAGACCGAATTATTTCCAATTAGTGAATTGCTGCAGAAGATAAAATGTTTGTTCGGAAGAGGATTAATAAGCGTTGACACCTATGCAAAAGAATAATCCCTCAAATGTAAACAGTTTGTTATATAGAGGGTTAATATAAAGAAAACATGAAATCCTGCATTATTTTCCGGACAACCCGATAGTTAAGTCTAGCCTGAATTTTTTCCCCACTGCTTTAAGAAACATACATTTCTTCATAATAACATATTAAAAATGAAAAGATTAAATAATGATTTGATTTTATAATTACTTATGATACTAAAATGTCATTACCACGCACTGTCCTACTCTGTTTTCTAATAAACATATGTTTTTTTCTCTCGTAACTTACGGCAAATGGTAGTGAAATTTATTTCTACTCATAAAGGATAACTTATGCATTCTGAATTCTTTTTTTTTTTTTTTTTTTTTTTTTTAAATTTTTGTTAACAGTGAAGTAGGTTTATATATTTTCCAAATTTTGTCCTCTTTTTCATGTTGATCTCATACCAGGAAAAAAAAATAATAGTCTTGAAAAGATAAAAGCCTTGAAAAAGAAGGAACAGAAGGCATATTTTTTTAGTGTTGTGGCATCCCTGAGCTGAAGGACCACATCATATTTTAGAATAAATTTAATTAATCACAGAGTTTTTAATTTGATTTGATTAATTACTGGATTCATTTCACGTGATTCCTGACCACCAGTTTGGATTTCGAACATCTCATTCTGCTATCCAGCAGTGTCATGGTGTTGTGGATGTAATATCCTTTACATTGGAGCGCGGAATGTACTGCACGGGAGTCTTTCTAGACGTTGAACAAGCTTTTGATCGAGTCTGGCACCCGGGACTGCTTTACAAACTCCGTCAATTCCTCTACCCTACATATTACCTTTTAATCCGTTCCTACCTAACTGACAGAACCTTCATAGTAAATCACAACTTTGCTTACTCTTCCCTCTTTTCCCAGTCCGCTGGTGTCCCTGAAGGTAGTATCCTAGGATCTCTACTCGGTGTATACAGCTGATATCCCAACCAATCCTAACACTGTCCTCACTACATATGCAGATGACACATGTGTGTTATCTGTGAATAATGACCCAACTGTTGCATCCCAAACCCTGCAATCACACATAATTTCCATTGAAGAATGGTGTCAGAACTGGAGAATTAAAATAAATCCTAATAAATCCCGACAGATCACTTTTACCCTTCGCCGCAAACCCACTACTTCCTGTCCTACTGTATCCTTTAATAATGTTCCACTTATCCCTGTCGAACAGATCCGCTACCTAGGACTTCATCTTGATAAACGCCTTACATGGAATCCTCATACAAGACTGAAACGACAAGAAACTGCCCGTAGATACCGTTTACTACAACACTTACTTGACAAACGCTCTAAACTTCCGATTTACTATAAAAAGCTCATATACATTGCCATTATCAGGCCTATTTGGACATATGGGATTGAGCTTTGGGGCTCCACGAAGCCATCAAATTCATCCCGTATCCAATCCTTACAATCCAAAATCCTTCGAAAAATCCTCAATGCTCCTTATTATGTTACAAATAAAATTATCTATAAAGATCTAAATATACCCTTTGTTGCAGATTTAGTCCGAAATAGATATACCTCTTTTAATTACAAACTCCTTGCCCACACTAATCCCCTAGTACGTAGTCTGTCATCCCTAATTATTCCCGATAATCCTTAAAAGAAGATGGCCGCGGGACCTCCTAACATAGATGTCATCGAAGTGCTACCAATGGGTAGCTCCTTCCACGTCATTATCAAGTGCCATGTACATTTTATCATATTTACTTGTTGTATAATCTTATACAGTTGTAAATTTCTGTAAATAAAAAAAAAAAAAAAGAATTTATTAATAAATTATATCTTAATGTAATTAAAAAAGAGGTCTATAAGGATTAATGGAGAAAATCTATTTAGTAAAAACAAATGAAAGAAGAAATATAAAAAAGAAAATTAAATGAAAACCGTTAAAAAAACATATATTTTTATTGAACATATATTATGTATTATGGATATTGAAATTATTCTGTATATTTATTGTAAGTTTTATAAATTTCTATATGATGTTAATATGTTAATGCTGTGAGTATGGCAACCCAATACAGTTGGACAGGACCTCTTTACTAAAAAAACACCTCTTCAAATACCTGCTGGATGGAAGAGATTTTTTTATTCAAAAATACCACAAAAATGCATGAAAAAGTCTTACCTAGACAGTAGCGTCATCGGTAGTATTTCTCACAGATTACATTTATCTTAGGCTCATCATCAATGGAAAAGAGAAGATTGCTGCAGATACCTTGTCCAGGATTGAAGAGATATCAACCAGCGATTACCATGAAATTTTCAAAGCTCAAGAAAATAACAAAAAATTACAAAAACAGTGGCACTTGTTTATAGTTTAAGACTTCCACTCGGTGAATAGCAGTTGTGTTGTGACATTTCTTCAAACAACATTGGGCTATTCATTCCTCGATTATTTCGTAAATACCTTTTAACCAAATTCATGGACTGGTACACCTAGGTGTGAATGCTTCTGCACAACAAATGACATCCAGATTCATATGGTCTATAATCAAAGTAAATTTTAGGCAATAGGCTCAGACTTGTTTGGGCTGTCAGAAAAATGAAATTATATGCCATACTAAATCAGATTTTACCAAATTTAATGATCCGGATAAGAGATTTGCAGCAGTCCATATTAATCATAAAGGACCATTATCTCTATCAAAAGATTATTATTTATTGTCTTACGAGCAAAGATAGATTTTCTGGTTGGATAAAAGTTTTTCCGGTCAAAGATATAACATCTGAAACTGTAGATGAAGCATTTTACAGATGCTGGATCACAAGGTCCGAAAATCCTTAACAAATGATTACGGATCAGGAAAGAAAGTTTACTTCCAAACTATTTAAAAACTCAGCAGTATTGTGTGGATTTAAATTGAAACTTACCACCCTATACCATCTACAATGTAATGGAGAGATTAAACGCCTTCATCGTGTTGTACATGTCGATCTTACAGAAATCGATATGCAATGTAATGTAACAGGAAGACTACGAACAGGTATAGCCCAGGTTGATTAAAATAAAGTGTTCAGCTCTTAGTTTCATATATTTATTTATCAAAATTATTCAGTCAAAACAGAAACAACATTTAGCACGGTTAAGACTGCTATCAAGGCCCGTAATGGAGCTAAGTGTAGTGAAACAATAGCAACAACTCTATTAGGAATCAGAATAGCACTAAGGCAAATCAGATATTACAAAGGAGCGCAGTTGGCCCATGGGAAAGCGATCAAATTACATAGAGAATTCTTAAGAGAACCAACTAAAACAAAAAAAACATAATACATTTGTTAAGAATTGGCAAGACCAAATGGAACAGCTGCAATCATTGAAGACCAAGCATTGTTCTCCATCAAATGTGTTTGAGTGTGTCCACAAGGATCTCCATTCTTGTACTCACTTCTATGACAGGGTAGATAAAGTGAAGATACTTTTGGAGCATGCTTAGTACGGCCCATTTCCAGTCATCAAGAGGTACGACAAATATTTTGAAATACAAATTAAAAATAAAGGATTCGAAATTTTCATTGATAGGCTCAAACCTACCTTTCTTTTAAAATTTTTATTTGTATGTATGTAGTCCGTGTATATATATTGAATTTATTTTGAATAAACATTAAATATATGCTATCAAAACAATGTTAAATACCTAAAATTGGAACTTCAATATTTCTTTTATTTGTCCACTTCAAATGTAAACTATTAATGCCAGCTTTAATAACATGCAAAAGGGGAGGTTCAGGAGGAACTGAAACAAAAAACACATAGTTAGTTTACAGGATGGATGGTAGCACAGTAAAAATGCTCACTCATTTTCGTTCATTAAAGAATCTATATAAAATATTATTATTAAATTAGAAATATTAAAAATTACCTGTTTTAGTTTTCAATCTGAAGTAAATAATATTTATTTAGTTTTTTATGGCTTATAAATAAAAATGTATATCTACAAATCTATACCAAACATCATGAACCTGAAACTTTAACCAATCACACCAGCATGTCAAGGTGAATAAATATTAACAAGTTGGGCTCACTTCATAAGGGGCAATATGGCGGACCGTCCCTGAGACGTAGTTAGCCCTTGGTTTGCCTGCTCTCCTTTGATAGCGCATTAGTTTCTATTGATTAGTATTTTTATTCAGTTTTCATCTTAAAATATATCAGGGAAACCTTGTGAGATTGCAAATTGTAAACATAATGATAAACCTCCACATATTTCAAGTCTAAAGTGAGTAATAGCTAATTTTCCTGTATATTAAATTTAAAGTATGAACTTATTGACTAATTCAAACAAAATAATCTAAAATATATAAACAAAACATTAAAAAGATGGGCTATGGTTAGTTTTTGGACCCTCCTAAAGATATCAACAAGTACAACTGGGTAAACTCTAAAAGTGCTAAAACCCTAATTGACTACGTACTTATAAATTACACATCAGAGCTACATTAAAGACATAAGAAGCTATCGAGGAGCAGAGAGCAGTTCGGACCACACTCTGATTAGAATCAAACCCTGTCAGAGGCTAATGCGAATCCAAAAAAAAGGGGAATAAGCGGAAAGAAGGAGGTATCAATTCTACAATTTGAATTGATTAATTTCAATGAATTGATACAATTTCAACTTTTACTTTTACAAGTAAAAGTTGAGTTCCAAATTGAACTGAAGAATAAATTCAAGCCCTTGGGCTCAGAGAGCTCCATGGTTAACACTGGGTGGCAGGGAAGACAAGGCTAAAAGAAACAGCTAAGGAAGTAATAGATATTCAAAAGAAACGAAAAGCCAAGAAGTGGCTCATGGGAGCATGAAAGTCCTTTGCCTATCCAAAAGATATGGTTATCAAGCTACGTTGGACAAATACGCAGCAACCAGGAGAAAGAAAAACAAAATAATATGAACAGCAAAAAGAGAATATTGAGGACAACTGAGAGACCTATACATCAGGGAAAAAAGAGTAGGATAAAAAGCTAGATACACGCAAATGTAAGAAATAATGGGAATACTGACGGAATCGAAAGAAAAAATATTAAGCATATGGCAAGAACATTTCCAACAACTTCTCAACCAGAGAAATTTCAAGAAAGAAGAAGAGATGGACTACGCTGAGGCCCTCGACCCACAATAGGTTGAAAAACTGGATATTCCGGATGTAGAAATACCTAACGACAGGCTTAAAAGAAGACAGTCTATCATCAGAGCTGTTTATAGATCTGCTGGAGAACCTCTAAGAGGAAAGCTATAACAACTATTCCAGAAAATATGGGAGGAGGAAAGGATACCAGAGGCTTGGAACAAAGGCCGAACATATCCTAGCCTAATGACGGGTTCCATCGATGAGTGTGGATGAGGATTTAAAATTCTCTTTGAGAATATCACCTCAAGATCCGGTAAAAGCCATAATGGAAACATATGAGGCAATAACGATGGTGCCGAAAGACTGTATTAAGGTAAGGCAAAATTAAGTATTATTAATTGAAAACATTTTCTAGACTCATTATTTTTATAGGAAATTACACAATGACCCATGTAAAGATCTAAATAATATAATTAATATATATGTTACTAAACTTTTTAAAAAAGGGTAAAATAAAAAAAAAATGGATTACATATCACTGGTTAGAGTACACTGGGAATAAATCGGCTTATAAAAACACATAAAATAAACCAAAATTTAAGATCTATTAAAAACATCATCGGAACAGAAGCCCTATCAAAATATCTAAGCCCATATCTAAATGACTTTAATAGAAATAATGATTATGTTAGACAAAATTATTTGGAGTTAAAACGTTTTGAATAACACAAAAATATATAATAAAAATATGGAGATGATAGTTTACAGACATTAAATCTCTATTCAACAATGTCCTATTTAGATGAGTGTTTAAAATTAATAGAGGATAATTAGATAAAACCAAATAATAAAACACAACGATAGAAGCTAAAAAATTATTTATGGAGGGATTTAATCTATGCATTAAACCAGGGTTTTCCGAACTATGGCCCGCGAGCACCTCCGATTCGGCTCGCCAAAGTTTATTATGGTTACATCGTAAAATTTACTATATAGGCCCAATCATTTAATAAATCACTTATATAAGTTATATTAAGACCCCTAGTACCTAATTATGGCGGTCAAATGGCTGTCAATAGCTCTCAGCGGGATATGGCATGTCGATATCCATAGCCCAGGAAAACCTGAGGAATAGCCCTAGTCCACAAGTGGACGTGACAGCAAGTCCTACTCCCACTTCCTCGTAGTGACCGCTGGACAATGCACACCAAGGAGGAGACATTGGCTGACGGGAGAGGGCAAAGGCGAGTTTCCAGCGCCTCAAAACTGGATCCTTCGACTAGGGGAGGAAACCCCGATAGAAAACTCTGGTCCTCCAGGTTGGGGGTTGGACGCGGGGCCGTAAAAACTAAGTGTTTTCAAGAAACCACAAAAATTCTCGGAAAGAAATGGATCAAATGGGAAACGACTTAGGCATGGACATGGACTAATAAATATGGCAACCTGGAACGTGAGGAGTTTTTTCCAACCTGGAGCTGGGAGAGATCTTGAAAGGGAATTGGAAAAATACAAAATAGATATATTAGCCCTACAAGAAATCCGCTGGAGAGACACAGTACTAACCAAGATGAAGCACTACACAATCATTAACAGTGGCAATAGACGGAACATACTAGGAACAGGTTTTGCGATAAGGAATTCCCTCCTGCACTCTATTATTAAGTACGTGGCTGTAAATGAGAGAATGTGCTTACTAAGGCTGCGAGGAAGGTTTTTCAATATCTCTCTTATCAGCATACATGCACCCATAGAAGGCAAGGACAATGAAGAGGAAAAGGATACCTTTTATGGAAGGCTAGAAAATCTATACGATTCCCTATCCAAGCATTATGTGAAAATAATCTTGGGTGATTTCAATGGTAGGATAGGAAAAGAAACTATTAAGGATTGATAAATTATTTGCCACTTTATATATTATCAATCCCTAATTAGATTGATCCTTCTATACCATCATGCGGATGTCAACTGAAAAGAAACGATGTTCTTCCCCACAATAGGCAAGCACAGTAAGCAAACAAGCGAGAATGGACTCAGAAAGTCGATTTTGCGATGACAAGGAACCTTAGAATAAGAAGCACCTTTTTCCCACATAAGGAAATACATAAGGAAACATGGGCCTCCCCGGATGGCATCAGCAAAAATCAAATTGACCATATACTCATTGCTGCAAGACACGCCAGTGATATATTTGATGTTCGCAGTTAAAGGGGAGCTAACTGTGACTCAGACCATTATCTGATCAAGATTTTATATTAACAGAAGCTGGCTATACAAGGAAAAGGAAATGCAAGAAATGCCACCATCTATAATGTGGAAAAGCTAAAGGAGGATGCTGTAGCCCAGCAATTCAGAGATAAGATCGCAGATAGATTAAACAACAATTCATCTATTGGCAGGGATATAGAAGAAAGATGGGCACGCCTTAAAGATGCTCTCAAAGGTGTAGCAGAGGACATTCTTGGCGCAGCACCGAAAAGACAAAGCAATGACTGGTTTGATGAGGACTACATAAAAACCATAGAGGAAAGAAACAGTGCCAGGCAGAAAATGATCCAACGAAGGACCCGAACTACGGCGGAACATTATAGAACCAAAAGAAGGGAAGCAAAAGCAATATGCAAACAAAAGAAAAGGCAGCAGGAAACAAATAAGCTAGGTAAGCTTCAAGAAGACTTTGCAGCCAAACAGACCAGGAAGTTCTATAAAAGCACCAGAGAATTCCGAAATGGATATTTACCAACGCTGGAATTCATTAAAGATAGAGAGGGGAACCTGATTGAAGATAGAAGATTTGTCCTGGAAAGATGGAAGCAGTTCTTCATAGAATTATTAAATCCGAATAAAGAAGGACCAACTTATAATAAAAAAGCATTATTGGAAAATGGAAGAGACTCGTCGAACGTGGATGAAGAATACCACCAGATAGGGAAGAAATAGTGGAAATAATTGGAGCACTCCATAACAACAGAGCACCTGGAATAGACGGTATCCCGAATGAGGTCCTGAAATATGGGGGCGAGGCAGTGGTGGGGGAAATATATAACCTCTTATTTGATGTATGGATGGAGATGAGGATGCCACAGGACTGGAATATGGCAGTGTTGTGCCCAATACATAAGAAGGGAGACAGATTAAACTGCCAAAACTATAGAGGTGTCGCTCTATTGCCCATTGTCTACACTGGGCGGATACTTTCAGTCGCAATAAATAGGAAAATTATGGCATGGGCTGAAAGAAATATTGGCGAATACCAAAGTGGCTTCCGGCCAACTAGAAGCACAACTGATCATATCTTCTCCATAAGGCAGATGCTAGAGAAAGCATATGAATACAATGTTGACCTCCACCACCTCTTCGTAGATTTCTGCCAGGCCTACGATAGTCTTGACAGGAATGAACTGCTCAAAGTAATGAAAATTCTAGGGGTCCCAGAAAAGCTAGTCGGATTAAGTGCGATGACCTTGGAAAACACCAGATGTAGGGTAAAAATCCAAAATATGCTATCAGAAGAGTTTGAGGTGGAGAATGGTCTGCGCCAAGGAGATCCCATCTCACCTGTATTATTTAACATAGCCCTCGAACGAGCTGCGAGATCAATCAAGACCAACCCAGGAGGAACGATATGTAACAGGATGATCCAACATCTAGCGTATGCTGATGACGTAGTGATATCAGCAAAGTCAAAAGCGGCGCTTTCAGAAGCTTTGCAGGAATTTGAAGAAGCTGGGAAAAAATTGGGTCTGGTGATAAATAAGGAAAAAACCCAATACATGATTTCCACAAAAAATGATGGGCAGGAATCGCAGAGTCATGTGCAACTGCTCCACTTCACATTTAAGAAAGTGGACAGCTTCAAGTATCTGGGGGCTTTAGTGACACGAAAGAATGACATCACTGCAGAAATTAAAGCAAGAAATCAAAGCAACAGATGTCTCTTTGCATTGCGAAAAGCATTAGGATTTCGGAACTTGTCACGGAAAGCAAAATTATTGATTTATAAAACAATCTTAAGACCGATTGTCACGTACGCTGGTGAAACGTGGGTTCTGACCCAGGAATGCGAAAAGATGCTGCAGATCTAGGAGAGTAAGTTGCTTCGGCAGATATTTGGGCCAGTATGTAATGAGGGCCAATGGAGGTCAAGAAATAATAGACAGCTTCAGATGAACCAGACCTAGTCACCTATTTCAAATCAACCCGTATAAGATGGCTTGGGCACGTTGAAAGAATGGGAGAAGATAGGTACCCGAAGAAACTATTATATGGCAAACCAGGAGGCAGAAGAAGAAGAGGAAGGCCCAGGCTACGATGGCTGGGTGATGTGGAGAAAGATCTACTGAGGATGGGAATCGGACAGTGGAGAGGTCGAGCTGCTGACAGGGAAGACTGGAGAGGCGTTGCACGGAGGCCAGGGCCCTACAAGGGCTGTAGAGTCATGGAAGAAGAAGAAGAAGTACCTAATTATATAGTTTGACAATAAAATTGATACAGAGCTAGACAATACTTTTTAACGTTTATTAATACTACATAAGAATTATGTAATCATTGTAAATAAAATAACGAAATAATAATATGGATAAAGGGAGCAAATAGGATTAATAGCTAATATAAAAATGACATATAATAAAAAAAGGAAGATTAGTAAAATATCGTGAAGATGGGAGAGAACCCAGAAACGTTAATGCCACAATGTTATGATTATTTTAAATAATTAAAGAAAGGAATTTCTTCACAATAGCCTATATAAAATAGTTTGGTTCGTTTTTGAGAGAATTATAAATAAAGGTTATGGAAATTCGTTTGATTTATTTTTATAATAAGACTGCTGGGTTAACTCAAAGTATGTTTTTTTTTTTTTAAATCAACAGTAAAAAGGTGCCTAAATTAGTTAATTTTACAGAAAATAAAGTAAAAATATCGATTTTAGACTGTCGATATTTTTAATGATAGGACATAGAGAGTACTACCGGAAGGAAACGAAGTCCTGGAGGTAGGATTCACCAATAAACTATATCCACCACTGGTCGATTTTCGATGTGATTTTCCAGGCGACATTGCTACCTAATCCTCCCATACCTTGACAATTTGTGTTACTTTTATAGATCTTTTTTTCATTATTATCACTTCCTATTTCATTTGTCACATTTCTTTTTTTAAACAAATAATTCATTTGTATTCCGAAACTATCTCAAAATAATATATTGTTTGGTTTTTGTTTATTTTTTACTTAACATGATATTTCAGCCGTATATAGGCCATTTTTAAATATAAAAAATAAAGGCTTGCTTACAGTGTTATTTTTATTAGAAAATTAATATATTTGGCATTAATTTTTAGCTATGTCTCCTGCAGTATATAGCATACTGGAAGAATGGGAGCCAGTCTCCTCGAGGATCATAATCGCAGATCTCCAAGTGACTATAGGTAAGATTACTATTATACAGGTATATGTTCCCACAGACGATGCCGGGATATTGGAAAAGGAATTGTTCTACTCTGATCTGCTAGGAGCAGTTGGCTGAAGCAGGAACATAGGAAGGTCGGTAATTCTGTGTGGAGACCTAAATGCAAGAACTGGACGGAGTTATAGAAGCTCATACGGTGCCATGGGACCACATGGAGGTGAAACTGCTAAAAATTAAAATGGACAGCGAATGATCGATTTCTGCGTCGACAACAATCTCTTAGTTGGCAATTCCTTTTACCCACATAAGAGGGTACACAAAATTACTTTTTCAAGCGCAGTTGGAAATAGTGTCATCGATTATTTCATATATGATCGGGAAATACGACAATATTTCACAGATGTGAAAGTAATAAGAGGAGCGGAGATTGGTACGGACCATCTACTGCTGGTCACGGATACCAGGATCTTAAGAACCCGCAACCCTAAGCCTAAAGCATATAAAGCAATAAAAGTGCGGGCTCTGGACGATCCGGACACCAGAAACCTCTATTTTGCCAAATTAGAGGAAAGCCTCAGAGTTCTGAATCTAGAGGGAGATACGGAAAAACAATGGAACGCTCTCGAAAATTCTATTTTAGGGACTGCCATGGAATCTGTGGGCTACAGAAATTTACAAAAAAAGGGTAAGCGCAGTAAATGGTGGAACAATGATATAAACTTAATAGTAAGTAAAAAGAAGCGAGCAACGAAAAAAAAAAGAGCGAAGTCCTACCAACAGAATAAGACGACTGATAGCCTTGATGAGTATAGAAGAGGAAGAAATGAGGCAAAAGAAGCAGTTAAAACAGCTAAAAGGATATCCTGGGAAGAATTTGGAAAAAGTCTGGATCAAAATCATAGGGAAACTATCAAAAAGTTTTGGCGAACTGTGAAATTCTTGAAGGGAAAAAGAACAAAGCGAGTGAGAAACGTAAAAGGCATATGAGGACAATACTCAGCCAGTCTCTCTTGTATGCAGATGATATTGTCCTCGTATGTGATACAAAGGAGAAACTATAGCAAGCTTTACTGGAGTGACAGGAGGAACTGAAAAGAAAAGGAATGACAATCAATGCCTCGAAGAGTAAGATACTTGTCCTTTCCCGAGATGAGGAGGAGGCAGTCGAGGTGTATTTTAACGGTGAAGTTCTTGACGTAGTTGACAACATCAACTACTTGGGAACCAACATAAACAGCCAGGGCAGAATAGATTGGGAGATAGCAAAGAGGATTGCTAGAGCAAACCAAATCTATTGTAGCGTATGCAACAGCATCGTTGGCCATCGGAATGTGGGACAGGAGACCAAGCTCCACATTTACAAGTCCGTGTACCTCCCTACTCTACGGAAGCGAGAGCTGGGTTATGCTCGACAAGCAGATTAGCCGAATAACTGCAGCCGAAATGAAGTACTTACGCAGGGTTGCAGGAAAAACTAGAAGAGACCGCGTAAGAAACGAAAACATTAGGGAGGAGCTTAAAATTCCTGCGCTAAAAGCCACCCTAGCAACCACAGCAGTGGTTTGGCCATGCTTGTTGAATGAGCGAGGACCGGGAACCCAGAAAAGTGATGGAAGCTCTACCCACCGGCAAGAGGCCACGCGGAAGGCCTAGGATTTTGTACCAGGAATATATCCAGAGGATTGGAGGGAAAAAGTAAAAAACACTCCAACAAATGAAGCAGCTCTGTAAGGACCGTGACTCTTGGCAGCGTTGGATTGAGGCCCCTCACCGCTAGAAATGGCACAGGGAGGAAGAAAAAGAAGAAGAAGGCATTACTTTTTAAGTTTAATTAATCGAATTTATTAATTAACCAGTAAAAAAATGCAAATAAAAATTCAAAAAACAATTTTTTTTTTTTACTCTTTTTTTTAATTTTCCAATAATATGTAAATTATAGGTTTTGTTTCTTTTTTCAGACTGGGCCCTTAATAATGTTTTTAGATCTTCTTCTTCTTCTTCTTCTTTGTCTTCCTCTTATGCCATTAGCTAGCGTCGAGGAGCCTCAATCCAGCGTAACCACTCCTCTCGGTCCCTGCTTAGCCGCTTCATCTCATTGAGCGATTTGCCTCTTTTACTTCCAATTCTTTGGATATATTCTTGGTACGTAATTCTGGGCCGTCCGCGTGGTCTCTTTCCTGTGGGTCGAGCCTCTAATACCTTAAGGGGATTTGTGTCCTCGTTCATCCGACAGACATGACCAAACCACTGTAGTTGCCGTCTTTCTAGAGTGGTTTTAAGCTCTGTAACGTCTAGTTGCTCTCTAATGCTTTCATTCCTAATGCGGTCCCTTCTAGTTCTCCCAATAGATCTGCGAAGAAACCTCATTTCCGCTGCGGTTATGCGACTAGAGTGTCTGTCCAGTGTTGTCCAGCTTTCTCCGCCATAGGTGAGTGTAGGTAGGTAAACAGACTTATATACATGCATTTTGGTCTTCTTATCTACTTCTCGGTGGCCGATAATGCTATTAGTAATCTGGTAATACACTTGATTCGCCTTACTTATTCTGTTTGATATTTCGGCGTCTATCTTACCCGAGCTACTAATTACGGTCCCTAAGTAGGTATATTCCTTCACTACCTCAAGTGTCTCGCCATTGCAGATGAGTTGGACATCTTCCTGTTCTTCCCTCGCCATAACCAGCACTTTACTCTTGTAGGTGTTAATTTGCATCCCTTTCCTGAGCAACTCTTCTTCCCATTCTACCAGAGCTTGTTGTAGTTTGGTCTTGGTGTCGGCTATTAGGACTATGTCATCCGCGTATAAAAGGCTTTGAACGAGGACAGTTCTCATATTCCATTTCCCGATTGTTGTCCATGCAGTTCGGCGCTTGCAGATTTTGTGGATTTCGTCCATTACGTTTATAAATAGAAAAGGTTCCGATTCCATACCATTTATTCTTACCACTGCCATGGCACCTTGGTAGGCTGACTGTATGGCTGCCAGCAAGGCTCCAGGTACACCCTTGGCTATTAGTGCATTCCAAATTTCTTTTCTTGGGACCACATCAAACGCTGCCTTCAAATCAAGAAATGCAAGATATAGATTCTTATCTCTGTCCCAAGCTTTTTCAGCAATATTTCTGAGAACAAAGATATGATCTTGCGTCTGTCGGCCTGGACGAAAACCAGCCAGTTTTTAGATCATGTTTACGTAAATATTTTAAATAATATTTTATTATGTTTTATTTTATTCTCTTCTACAAGTGTGAGAAAGTTTGTTAAATTTCGATCTTAACCCTAGAATTGTTATGTTTACCAACGTTCTTTAAACACCAACTAAAAATATTAGCTTTCGAACATCTCATTGTTGATTCGAGGGTAGCTTCATTTATCGTTGAGAAATGATGTCACACAGAAAGCCGGACCGGTTAACTGATCGTGTATGGGCCCCTTAATATCCGCACTTCCGAAAAACTTCCTCTTTTTTATTATATTTACTAGGTTCCAGAAGCCCTTCGAATCTTTAACAATTTTAAACTTATCAAAAATATTCATGTATAATTCTCGTTTTTTTAATTTACACAATTCTTTGTAATCTTTATTATTACTAATATAAAGTTCTCTAACTGATTCACATTTAAAGCTCCTATACAAATTTAACTGTGCAAATGTTTTCTTTCATAATTTCAAACATTGATAATCGAGCTATTTTTCCTTAAAGTGATGTTTATTATTATCCATTTTACGACATTTTCCTAAGAAAGAAGCTTTTTTAATAACATTAATACATAAATTGACAGCTTCTTGAGGCTCTTCCGGAACTTGCAAATTGATGTTGCTTATATTATTTTTGAATTGCTTATTATCATTTTCAGTCCATTTCAATTTAGGTAGTAGTGGCATAATATCAACATTTGACTTATTCCTGGTTCCCAACGTTACAACAAATGTAACGGCATGTGATCCGAAAATATTTCTGATTTAATCTTAAATCTTTAATGGATTGTAACTATCCCAAAGCAACACAGCACAAATCTATAACTGTCATTGGCACAGATATAGATTAATTCGCCGCTTTGATCATCAGAAGTTCTCCCATTTAAGATAATCAGATTCAAATCCGCACATAGTTCGAGAAAACGAATGCCTTTACTATTCGTTATAGCATCTTTTGATTTTATAGAAGAACAGATATTTATCAAAAATTAATTCTTCTTGGAACTTTGATTTTCAAGGATTCTTACATTGCTGTCTCCAATCAAAACATTATTACTACATAAATAATCATCAAATATATTTCTAATATTTATAAAATCCTCTCTCCAATTTTTAATAGTTATGTATACCGGAAGTATACAAAGACTATTATTTCTTTGATAAGCAATCGAAGTAATATTTTCTATAATTTGAAAACTGGAGCCCTACGATATTAAATATAATTTGATATACTACAAACATACTACCTCCTCTAGCTTTACCGTATCTATCATCCTTTGAAGCGCCAATCCATTCTTGACAGATGTCCTTAACTCATAAATGTTTATTTACGGAGGAGAATTGTTGATTGTTGTGACGAGACTTGGCCACCTTATCCCTCTCCAGACTCAGGATGGAGGTCATCAGCTGACCGAGCTCCAGTCCGCTACAGTCCTTCAGTAGTCACACTGCAACCCCGTCTTTACACAATAAACCTTCCGACTGTGACCACGTAAAACACTTATCCTGAATAAATAGCCTATCATTTCTTATTTTTATTTGTTTACATCTATTTTCCGATTTGTTCATTACTTCTCTGCGTAGTCTTAATACTTTGGTCTCTTTTATTGTGGTTTGGGTGCACAAATCCTGATTAATAGAAATACCAAGGTTTTTAAACAAACGAGCATTCTTCATTACTTGATTCACCTCATGTATTGTTCTAAATATATTTATTAAAGGTTTATTTTTTAAATCCGATTAACTTAAGCTTCCTTAATTGATATTTTGTTTTTAGTCTTTAATACCATATCACACAGGTCCTTTATAGTCTCTATAGCATCTGTATCTGTGACTAGTTTAGCCTTCGGGAAATAAAATTTTTATTTCGAAACTTGTTTTCTATAAATTTCAACCTCCGTATTCTTTTTTAAGTATTTTAATTTAATGTTTTCCAAAATAATTTCTAAGCTATCCTTTCTATTCCCATTATGGTCTGAGACAGTTAATGATCCTAATCAAACAGTTATCATAGCCAAACTCTTCTTTGCAAACCACTGTTTTACTGTACTTAATAGGACGAGTTAACTATCACGTATTCACTATGGCACACTCCTCTCTCTCTCACCAGAACTAACAAAATTGGACAGCCCCAGTAAGAATAATAGATTGCCGTACATATCAAAGGATCAAAAATAAAATAAACAAAAATTGCTAGATGCTATATCTCAATTGCTGGACTGAAAATTAGAAACTAAATTTTCAGCTCTGGCAACTAAGGCTGATATAAATGGACTAGAAAAAGAAATTAACGAAATTATTTTGGAAAACATTAAATTAAAATACTTAAGAAGGAATACGGAGGTTGAAATTTATAGAAAACAAGTTTCGAAATAAAAATTTTATTTCCCGAAGGCTAAACTAGTCACAGATACAGATGCTATAGAGACTATAAAGGACCTGTGTGATATGGTATTAAAGACTAAAAACAAAATATCAATTAAGGAAGCTTAAGTTAATCGGATTTAAAAAATAAACCTTTACTAAATATATTTAGAACAATACATGAGGTGAATCAAGTAATGAAGAATGCTCGTTTGTTTAAAAACCTTGGTATTTCTATTAATCAGGATTTGTGCACCCAAACCACAATAAAAGAGACCAAAGTATTAAGACTACGGAGAGAAGTAATGAACAAATCGGAAAATAGATGTAAACAAATAAAAATAAGAAATGATAGGTTATTTATTCAGGATAAGTGTTTTACGTGGTCACAGTCGGAAGGTTTATTGTGTAAAGACGGGGTTGCAGTGTGACTACTGAAGGACTGTAGCGGACTGGAGCTCGGTCAGCTGATGACCTCCATCCTGAGTCTGGAGAGGGATAAGGTGGCCAAGTCTCGTCACAACAATCAACAATTCTCCTCCGTAAATAAACATTTATGAGTTAAGGACATCTGTCAAGAATGTAAATGTGATAAGAAAAAATCAAATAATGAGCCTTTGTATGATGATGAAGAGGACAAAGTGGAAAATGTGTTAAAAGTGTTAAGTTATAATATAGCGGGCATTAAAAACAAATTAGATAAGGCAGATTATTTTATTTTTATTTTTGAATGTGATATTTTTTCCTTTCGGAAATTTTTTGATAGAAGAATATTTTAATTTAATTTTAATTTTAAAAGTTGAAAACTTTTTTAAAGGCTATCAATAGTGTTGGATTGGCGCTTCAAAGGGTGATAGATACGGTAAAGCTAGAGGAGGTAGTATATTTGTAGTATATCAAATTATATTTAATATCGTAGGGCTCCAGTTTTCAAATTATAGAAAATATTACTTTGATTGCTTATCAAAGAAATAATAGTCAACAAATCAACAATCCTCCGTAAATAAACATTTATGAGTTAAGGACATCTGTCAAGAATGTAAATGTGATAAGAAAAAATCAAATAATGAGCCTATAATGAAGAGGACAAAGAGGAAAATGTGTTAAAAGTGTTAAGTTATATATATACATGTGTGTACATTTATATACTTTTTTATGTCACGTGAGTTTACAATCACGTATTCACTATGGCACACTCCTATATATATATATATATATATATATATATATATATATATATATATATATATATATATATATATATATAAGTTAAGGCCCGGAGTGCAGCAGTATTAGCCCTAATACCATATACGGCTGTAAACAACAGCCAGAATGTATATAAGGAGAATTAAAACCTCAATAACGTCAGTCTTATTTCGGATATTGTGCGTGTCATTTCTTAAACCTTTTCCTTTTTTTTTTTTTTTTTGCAAATGTTTAGGGAAATGCGGAAGCCTCACCAGAGCAGCGGCCAATATGCGGGCATACTATTGGCACGATTTAATAAAATCACTGAGAAGCTGAGGGAGACCATGAGTGCGGAGGCAAGGATGGCATTCTTGGCCACAATCCTGAAGGTGCAATTGGCGCGCGATACAGGAAGGATAAACGGCCTGCCCCAAGAAAAGAGCTTTCTAGAATGCGCCCAAGACATGGTGGATGCCAGCGCCAGGGACGAGGAGTCGAAGTACATCGGAGAAGTAGAGGTAGGCTGGACCAGAGTCCCATTCCGGAGGCCGGATATGAGTAGAAATCGGCCGCGGTTTGAAACTAGTAGAAAGAGAGAGGCAGAGAGCTACCGGCGGGAAAGACCTACGAACCGGGACAGGAGACCGGTAATGGAGAAGAAACATGGTAGGAAGGACGAGAGGAGGTGCCATGAATGTGGTAAACCAGGACATCTGGTGGCACAATGCCCCCGGACCAAATGTTTCGAATGTGGTACGGAAGGGCACATAGCCCGGCAGTGTCCGTACATTTACCGTCGGAAAGAAGTGTCTCATGGTGAGCCCATGGAAGTCAACGCGCAGGAGGTGCGAGAAAGAGAAAGAATTTCCAGACGAGCGGCAGTGTCCTTAGAATCGACGGGACTATCATCGGAGACTGAGGAGGAGCCAGGTAGCAGCAGCGGCGAAGATAGTCGGAGCGGCCGGGAGTGGCAACGACGTCGGGCCACACAGGCACGATGACAGCGGCTGGCGATGGCAGGGAGGAAGACTCAGGCTTCGGCATGAGGAGGGTATCTGCAGAGAGGCGACCGAGCTTTCACGTGCAACACCATCAAAGGTAAGCTCAAATGTTGGTTGCCTATAATTGAGATTCAGAGTGGGGTGAAGTGCTTAGTGGACACGGAGAGCTCGAGCACCCTGTTGTCAAGAGCTGCTGTAGAGAACTTATGCGGCAAAGGGAAGGCGCTTCAGGTTCAAAAATGCAGCTGTAAGTTGCTCACGTTGGGTGGGCCATGTAGCGTGATAGGCGATGTAAAGATAGGGTTGCGTCAATGGGGAAAAGGACAGGGCAGATTACGAGCACACGTGGAAGAGAGCATGCCGAGAGAATACCAGGTGATAGTCGGGTGTGATCTTTTAGAAAGGGTAGGCGCCAAGGTGAGAAACGAAAAAGGGAAGTGGCATATTAAACTCGGGCGTAGGACATACGTGTGCACCGGGCTGTCAAGGGTACCAGAGTCGGGGCAGTTAGCAAGGTCGAGAATTGGAGACAGTCGCTTATGCGGGAATTTCATGACATTTTCTATAAGGAAGGGGATGTGCTAGGAACCACGGGGAGAACGGTACACGAAATTCCCCTCAAACATGATCGGGTGACATACGTGAAAGAAAAGCGGAACCCCCACGCACTGCGGCGTCACATCTGTGAGGAGTTAGAGGAATTGCAGCGACAGGGGATCATTGTGAACAGTTCCTCCCCATATAATAGCCCCTTATGGGCAGTTAAGAAGAAACCAGCGCCGGGGGAAACTATGGAAAAATATCGCCAATTAAATAGTAATACCGTTGATGAGGCGTACCCCATCCCGCGATTCGATATCATAGACAGATTGAGTGGGGCCACGGTGTTCAGCACATTAGATTTAAAAGCTGGATATCATCAAATCAAACATCACCCGCGAGATCAAGCTAAGACCGCGTTTACGTTCGACCGGGGACATTTTGAATTTACGCGGATGCTCTTCGGGCTGAAGAATGCTCCCCTCACATTCCAGCGCTTAATGGACGAATTCCTCAGGGGCATCGACGAGGGGATCCGTAAAATTTATATGGATGATCTGCTTGTTTTCAGTAAGTCCGAGGACGAGCATGTTCACCATTTGCGACAGGTATTCGCGAGGGTTCAGATTTCACCAAGCAGTTCACGGTGACTACCGATGCCAGCGAATATGCATTAGGTGCGGTGTTGTCTCAGGAGAGCGGGGGTGGGGATCGTCCCGTCGCATAAGCAAGTAGAAGATTGACCGACGCCGAAGCGCGATACAGTGCGTTGGAACGGGAACTCCTTGGGGTCGTGTGGGCGATCGATCATTTTCGGCCGTACTTATTTGGGAACCGTTTTCGGGTTCAGGCGGACCACCGTCCCTTGCAGTGGGTGGGGAAACTAAAGGAATCGTCCGCACGTGTGTCACGATGGAAAGAGCTCCTAAGTCAATATTCCATGGATATTGTTTACAAACCCGGCAAAGAGAACGTGGTCGCGGACTGGCTGTCGAGAGCAATCACGGTTAATGCCATCGAGGATGCTACCGCAGGGCCATCGCGCGACATTCGGCAATTTCTGCAGGACTGGTCGCCGAATGGTGAAGGGACGCCGGCTGCTACGGGAGTAAGACAGGAAGGGGCATCGTCGGGTACAGAGAGTTCGTCGGGGAGAGACCGGCGGAGATGGAGGAGATCGACGAGATCGTAAATGATAAACCGAGACAGATTATTTGGAAAACCAAAACCGCGGGCCTACTATCTATCGAATATCTCCGTTATGGTCGGTCGCGTATCAATATCATTTCATCGCCACCGAGAGTTCGCGTCGACAGAGTTTGCCAGGCGTTGAAGGATGCTTCTGTCCCAGGGCGCACGCATCATTTATATGTGGGCAATGGGACGATTTTGGAAAAGGTGAAGCAAGTGTGGAAAACGGAGCAAATCCTGGGTCGAGTTTTTGTTCGCTGTAGGAGACTGGTAGAAACAGTTAGGGAAACGGACCGCCAAGTCGAATTGACCACTGCATATCATCAAGGCAAAACCAATCATCGGGGAGTCAGTGAGACCCTACAGGCCCTGAAAATGAAATATTTTTGGGTATGCATGAAACAGACGATACAGAATGTTATTGGGTCTTTCGAGGTCTGCATGTCTACTAAGTATGACCGTCATCCACCCCGGGCAGTACAGGAGACACCTACAGGAGATAAGCCGTTGCGTGAATTGCAGGTGGACACGTTTCATGGAGAGGGTTTCAGTGGATGACGATCATTGATGTGTTTAGTAAAATCGCCATGGCACATCTTATTCAGGCGAAAGCGGCGGAAGGGATTTTGGAGGCCCTGCACACATGGTTTATGGTTTACGGGGTACCGGACCGGATCACATCCGATGAAGGCAGGGAATTTGATAATACGGCGGTGATCGATGAAATGAAAACCCTCGAGGTCACGTGGCATTTTAACACGCCGGGTCATCCGAAGAGTCGGGAAGGGATTGAGCGCTTACACAGCACTCTCAGCGATCACCTCAGGGTATACCAGGTCGATAAGGGGTTGGCGCCGGAAATAGCAATGCGTAAGGCGATAGTGGCGTATAACCACTCTATCCATTCAGCAACTGGGTTTTCACCGTTCGAGGTCTTGTTTGGGTTGCGCGGACGGCGGGGAACTCGCCAGAGGAACGCGGCATCATTACGAACCAGGTACAAGTCCGAGGGTTATGGCGAAAAGTGCGTGAGCGAATTGTTAAAGAGAAACAAACCAGAGTAGCGCGGGAAAATGTGAAGGTTAGGGACCGTCTGGGGGACATCAAAATAGGGTCGATCGTATATCGCCGCATTGGGTCTAATAGGGGAAAGGAGGCACGGCATTACGAGGGTCCATTCCGCGTAGTCGTTATTCGGGAGCACAATGTCGTGACCATCGAAACCGTGGGAGAGCCCAAAAAGAGGCGAACCGTTCATATAGAACAACTTAAATTTCCCTTAGGTGATGCATTGGGATCTGGAGCGTCTTGGCCTATACGGGCGGGAGACAACTAAGTGTAAACAGTTTTTTTTTGTTGTTTTTGTAGTATTGTATTCAATGAGTATATTGTGTTTTTGTATTTTGGCGGTACATATATTGAAGTGTATATTTTTTTTTCTTTTTGTAGGCTGTTTTCTTTTTCCTTTGTAGTCACATAGTGTATTGTGTCTTTGTATTAGGACTGTACATATTTCAAAGTTGTATTTTGTATATATTATTATTATTATTATTTTTGTTGTACGATGTACAGGAGCGAGTTCTATGACTTAACTAGTTTGGCAATTTTTTTTTGAGTTTCCGGATGTATCCGAAACTGGGAAGGGGGAGTTAAGAGAACTTAATCCTACAAGTGATAATAGAACTTAATCCTACTAGGAATATAAACAACTCCCTAAGAGTATATAAGTAGGATTACTTGGTGAATAAAGTCAGTTATTAACCAGCTCTTGTTGCGTTATTATTTTTTTTTAAATTCTATAACCCGGACATGTTAAGTTATATATATATATGTTATATCCAGCTTATATCAAACTCTGCTCCTCAAAGGTTCAAAGCCTTCACTTGTCGCTCCTGATCATGAAAAATATAAAAAACTGAATTCTGCCACATAAATTCTCAAGACACCCAAATTTTCATCCGATTTTTAGAGAAACGGGCGATATTAAACCTAAATATTTTGCTCTAGAAATCTTTAGAATATGTAAATATTTGTCCGTTTTTCATCAATTTTCTTAGAAAAAAGCGCCATTATAGCCTACCAAATTCTGTTCCAAAAAGCTAACATTTTCCTCATATTTTTTTCAAAGTTTTCTTAAAACGGTCGAAATTATAAAGAGTTGAATTATGCTCAAGAAAACTAAAAAATATATATTTCCGTCCAACTCGAAAAAATTTTCTCGATATCGGTTATATTATAATTAGTGATCATAAACGATCTTGAATATTTTTTTTAAACATTTTTATTTAACATTCTTTCTATTGCGTGCATAATTTGCAAGTTGATCCTTGTTTCAATAACAAAAGATTATTATCAGGTGCTTGCGTACTAAAACGTTCTTCCTTAAGATGTTTACCTATAACATTACCTTTTCCAAATCACATTCCTGACTACTAGTATCGATAAATAACCCACTAATTCCATCCTTACTTATTCCTGCTGTTCTGTAGTATATATACAACACACGACTCTGAGCAGCTACCTCAATATGATGAAGGGCGGGCCAGGGAATTTCAATTGACTACTATTTTAACGTTTTAAAAACAAAAGCCTATAAATATAAGCGAGGGTGTGAACGCTTAAACTCCTTACTTCCATTTTTTCACATTGTGATGTAGGTAAGTAGTTTTGCGGACCAACGGTTGCTGGATGAAGAGAGTTTTGTAATTATTGATTTTTAAACATAAGAAAATATAGTAAGGGATCGATTTAGATATATTTAGACTCGTCACTCTCTGAGTAATAATAACCATTGTTATCTTGATTTTAATAAAAAATGGAAGCAAAGTGTTTAGCAGTTCACACCCTCAAGTATATTACATAGGTAACATGTACTTTTCATGTATTTAATGTGTATTTCATGAAGTTTAATAGCATGTATGGTCAAAAGTAGAGTTACTGGAATAGTTTTTATGGAAATCGGACATAAAGAGCAGAAAACTGCTTTTTGCACTTTTAATACTTCAGCGCTCTCTGGCGGCTGAACGGTTGATTATTAAAGACATTTTTTATGGACATAAAATGCAGAAATTTTGTCTACTTTAATTTCGTATAACGTTAAAAAACTAATAGTTACCGAGATATAGACCACAAAAAAAAATCTTGCAACAAAAATAAGATTCCGGTCAAAATATCTGTCAGGAAAGCTCAGATAGGTGTTCAGCGACACAAAAAACTGGGTACACCAAAATTTACGACTGCAAAAAAACCTTCCTATATTTTTCCATACATTGCATAATAAAATACAAATGAAAATAATGTAATATGCTCTTAAATAATAATAATAAGGAATTAAAATTAAAGAACAGTAGCGGTGATCTTAAAGGGGAGAGGGGGTGCTTCCTCAATTCGGTGGGAGGGGAGTGAGTTGTTGACTTAGGGGTTGTGGGCACCTCTGATTTACTATAAACTTCGATGAACTTTTGGGTAATGAAATATTGAACAACATGGATTCAAAAATATTATTTAAAGACAGGCTAATTACCACCAAATATAATTAATTTAATTTTCATTTTCGGGATAAAAGACGCCTAGTTACTTTAAAGCAAGGTATTAACTCCGTTCCATTAAATAGAAACGAAACATTTTATGTTGAACTAAAAAATTATGCTATAGAAATTCCCGCTGGAATTTACGAGAATAAGAACTTCTTGGTGAAGAAGTAAAAGAAACCTCTCCCAGTTCAAAAAACCTATTAGAACAAGTTCCAAATTTAATTCGCGGTGATCACATGAGTAAAAAGATAGAGAAACTCTTATTTATTTATATTTGTCTAAATAAGGTAATCCTTCAATTTTCAAAACTGAAAAGGATGAATTATCCGCAACTTATATATTGGAACATAAAATCAAAACAAAAACTGAAGAACCAATTTATTCTAAAAAATATTGGTATCCACACCAATTTCGCGAAGATATCAAAGAAGAAGTAACTAGATTATTAGAAAATAAAAAAATTCAGCCAAGTAATTCCCCATACAACTCACCGGTATGGATTGTACCAAAAAAATTAGACTCATCGGGAAAAAGTAAAATTCTAATAGTGATTGACTATCGGAAATTAAATCAACAGACCATTCCTGATATGTATCCCCTTCCCAACATAGGGAATTTGCTTGGAAAGCTAGGTCGTGCTTCTGTTTCCAAAGCTATGGACTAATGTTCCGTCTTCCACCAGATCAGAGTAGAAAAAGACTCAATTCTTTAAACTGCATTTTTTACAGACCAAGGGCATATTGAATTTCTAAGGATACCATTTGGAAAACAAACCGAACTGAGAGACATATTATATTCATGAGAGACATGAATATACTTTTTTTCAGAGTTGCCCAATACTTTCATCTATATGGATGATATAATTATTTTTTCAGAAAATATGGCAGGTCATATGAAACACATTGAAACCGTACTTCCAAAATTCGAAAAATACAATTTAAAAATCTAGTATCAGATTAGACTGAGTTTAGTAAACGCGGGTTACTGTTTCTAAGTGTTATTATTTCAGAAAATTATAAACAACCTAATCCTGCCAAAATATCAGCCATAATAGATTCCAAACTCCCAAAAACCGAAAAAGAAATAAAAAGCTTTCTAGGTATGATCTATCGCAAAATGATCCCTAATTATGCAAAAAAAAGCATCTATCCCTCTCTAAATCTTTAAAGAAGGGAATAACGATCATCCTCGAATCTTTTAAGGACGTGTTTGATAAATTAAATGAATTAATTTGTAGCAGCCCTGTCATACTAGTCCCGGACTTTTCTCAAGACTTCTATTTAACAAACGGCGCAAGCAATGTTGATATCGGAGCCCTGTTGGCTCAGAAGCATAACAACCTTGAATTAGCAGTTCGCTATGCCTCGAGAACGCCCAACAAAGCCGGACAAAACTACTCTACGATAGACAAAAATTGTTAAGCTATAATAAGGGCATTTTGAGCCTTACAGGTTCTACCGAAAATTTCATATTTATACAGATCATAAGCCTATAGAGTACATGAAAATATGTAAAACACAAAATGCGAGACTTATAGGAAGGAAAATTATGCTGATTTCGATTTCGATATCAAACACATCGAGGGTAAAGCTAATAAGGTAGCAGATTATTTATCACGGTCCTCTATTGAATATCAAGACCTTCAACATATTAGCGAAACGGGTGAAGAAAGCCTTACAATCATTGATTCTGACGAATCTTCCTCAGAAAATAGAATAATGAAAACCGAAGGTAAACAAAACCAACCTGTTAATATACAGAAACACCAAATCATTGTAAAAAAGGATTCTTCGGGAACTATAAATACCCAACCGTTCGAAACAAAAACTAAATATTCAACGAAATATTCATTTTAGGTTATGAAGACCGAAGAGATCTAGAAAAACTATTTTTAGAAATAATGAAACCTAACGTAACTTAGGAAATTTATTGCTCGACAAATAACAATATAGAATCAGAAACGGAACTATTAGAAATAATATATTTTGATATTAATGAAATATTTAGGAACAAATTTAAAACTAATCCTTTAAAAAAATACTTTAATTTCGTTAGTGACATAATCGACAAAAATGAACAAGATGAGTTGATCTCTGACTACGACAACATGAGTCAGTAAAACTCACAACAGGGCAGCAGAAGAGACCTATAAACATTTAAAAACGCAATACTGCTTGCCCAATATGCTGAGCAACTTTAAAAGTTGGATTTCTAAATATGAAATTTGCTTAGAAACCAAATATGATAGGCACCCACCAAAACCATAATTCAAATTAACCCCAACACCAACTAAATCATTTGAGGAAATACAAATGGATACTATATACATTCATAGAAAATATGTTCATTGCATCATCGCCGCTTTTTCAAATAGAATATTTACGTACTTATCTGAAAATAATAACCAAAGAGATACAAAAAATGCTCTCATAGCTTATTTAAATATTTTTCCTAAACCGAAAATAATAACAACAGATGACAGTCACGAATTTGATAACCTTGTATTGAAAGATTTATTAAAATATTTAAAAATACGAAACAACCCCTCAAAATTCTAATTCAATAGGAAATATCAACTCAGCAAGCTCCACCCTTTTTGAACAAATGCGTGTGATTCATTTAGAACACCCGGATAAACTATTTAAAGAAATTTTAGAATTAGCTACTCTCGTTTATAACAACTCCATGATTAATAAATTAAAATTGACATCCAACGAGATAACTTTCAGTGTAAACAAAAGTACAATAGATGATCATCCAATTATACAAGAACAGTAAGTTAATAAGTAGCATAAGAACTTACAATTAATTCATAGAGCTATTAAAGAAAAAATTGAAACTCACAACCAAATATATATGGATAAAGAAAATGAAAGACGATATGACATTAGCGTCATATCCTCAGAAGAAATAGTAGTCATTTTTACAGTATAACAATTTCACTTTATTATTTATAAAAGTTTTGAATTAGGTAATAATATAAAAAACCTTAAAGCCGAAAATGAATTTAAAATATTGCATTAAATTTTAACCTATCGTTATGAAAACTTATTAACTCTCATAGCTCATTCAACTAAACAAAAACGTGCCAAAAGAGGTCTTATCAATAGGCTAAGCGATAAATTGGCTGACGGGAACACTTGACAGTGATGATAAAGAAAAGTACGATTCAATCTTAGAAGAAGTTGAAAGAAATATGTATTGAATCGAACACAATGAAAAAGAAAGGTTTAGTATTAGTACGCGATTAACTTCCGAATTAAATAAAGATATAGCAATATCAAATCATTATAAGTCTCAAATAATCTCTAATAACGTAATGTCTGATTTATCCTTGCAAAAATTAAAACATCATGACTTGCAAGCCATTTTGACATTAGTTAATGAAAAAGTAAATGATCTAGAAGATTCAAAATTGAACACTGCATAAAAAGACAACTCCATCCTAGCATTATTAAACCCGATCAATTTGCAAATATTTATATTTCTCATAGAAATTTATTAACTTGAGACACTTGGCTCATTGGAAAAAGCACATGCTCAATTTCTAGCACTGCATCATTTACTATTTCATAAAACGCCCATTAAATACAAGTGGAATTATTTCGTATGACCTATAATTAAGTGCAATGGGGGACTGATAAATTATTTGCCACTTCTATAAATTTGTTTTATTGAAAACTAGTTTCGAATGTTATACATCCATCTTCAGTTCTAAAAACACACAACAAATTCAAAAATAAGCAATTCTTATTTTTGAATTGCTTATTTTTGAAATTGTTGTGTGCTTTTAGAACTGAAGATGGATGTATAACATTCGAAACTAGTTTTCAATAAAACAAATTTATAATGGCAAAAAGTGACAAATAATTTATCAATACCTAATTAGATTGATCCTTCTATACCATTATGCCGATGTCAACTTATTATAATCAAGCCCTATGCCATATCCTTATGTAAATAATATAACTTATATCATACATATTAAAAAATTACTATAACCAAACACAATAGCAATGTATATCAACCTGCAAATTGTCTTAATTATAATTAGGAATTATATTTTAGGAACGTAGAATAATTAAATAATGAATGTATAAAAGAATTAAATTATAATGAACCCCTCCACGATTGTAAGTTACTGACTGTAAAATTCGGTGATAGTTCGTTTAATAAAAAATTTGCTATTAAGGGTCAATTTGACTCTGGTGCATTATGAGTGAAAGATAAATCATTTTTCCAAATGATGCGGATTTCGACGAATTCCTACAAAAATGGTTCAAGGGAATTGATGAGTGATGAAGATTAATCGATTGCTATAGTGATATTGCTATAGTGAGTAGTAACTAATTAAGTGATGAAACAAAAGAACAGGAGAATTAATAAAAATAACAAAACAATAAAAAAAATTATACTTCTAAGAAAAAGAAAATAATAATAAAAGAATGGGAAGTTCAACTTTACAATCGGGACGCGTTATCACTGGTTCCTACCGAACTTAGCCGAAAGTCGCCGGACTGGCACACTTGAGCACCATTTGTGCTAACTGCTTTCTATTGTAACATTCGTATTCATTGGAATCATTAAAATTATTACTGCATTAATGACATATTATTTAAAATTATTAGTTCTGTCGATTTCTGGTGATCTGGAGAAGTTGTAGTAATAATTTAAAGGAGTGATAATTCAAATTATCCGTAAAATTAATCACGGTAAGGAACCGACCTCAACTGAAAAGGAACTTTTGGGGTTTCTGTATCTCTTGGACGAGCGTAACGAACGGATGTCGACAGCTCTGATCTAATAAAGCAGTAATAATTGAAATTACGCTAAGACCCCGAACTCAAATGAAAAGGATCCGTTGGTGTTTTGTTTATTTCTTGGGTGTACATAGTGAGCAGAAGTCGACAGTACTAATAATTTTAAATAATATCTAATTAAGGCAGTAATAATTTTAATAATTCCAATGAATAAAAATGCTACAATTTAATGCAAAGCAGTTAGTTAGCACAAATGGCGCTAGAGTGTGCTAGTCCAGCGACCTGAATTTGGATAAATTCGTTAGGAACCAATGATAATGCTTCCTAATTGTAAAGTTGTACCGAAAGGGTAGTTAAATGTGGCATTTTACAAAAAAGATAAAAAAACATCTAGGTCGTGTAAAAAGCTGCCAACAGCCAGTTTGCTTATATTGCTGGCTGATACGGTTCAATCTTCAAAATGTCAAACCTTGAAACCGGATGTAAATTGTAAATATTCAACGTTTGTGTGCGATTTATTATTACATTTTTTCCATATGAAGCTCTAATACAGTAAAAATGTCTTTATTTGATCATTTTTTATATATTTTAACGTAAACAAATTTTGTTCAAAAATTTAAAAATTTGTGACAATATTTGATTGTTTTTCAGATGGGTAAATCAACTAATCCCAAAATAGAGAGGTGCTAGTTGAACTGACAGTGAACTGTATAGAATCCTGTCACAGATCTCAGGATAGTCCTGTCACACCTCTCAGGATAGTCCTATCCATTGAAAGAAGTATTGAGCTTCTTTCATTGCAAGTTCCTTCTAGAAACTGTTTAGACTGTTGCTGTTTCTTTATATTTTTCCAATGGAGTCTGACCCTGTTGCCTACAGCCGCCTTGATTCTTCTTTTTACATTGCTGAGGCTAATGCCACAAATGAGTTCTGGTGCAAGGGTACCTGTTCTGAGCCCTTCCTCACAAGGCCATCCGACCTTTTGTTACCTAGTAGAATGGATCCGAATTGAGTCCCGAACCTTTTTCCAGGTATTGGAAATCAGCATTACCTAGAGACACCATGGAGGAGCTAGGTCGTTTCCCAAATATTGTGTGCATTTGAGTCAAATTCATTAAGCTCAGTTAGTGATTTTTGTGTATATCTGAATATAGGTTATTTTTTTAAATTATTAAAACCAAATCCGACGCCAGTTTTGAATAAAAAAAATTCTGTTGATGTACTTCACCCCATAGAAGAATCCTGTTTTCATTACATATAATTCAATGGACACTTCGGATCGCTCTAAAATTCTAATTATTTCGTTTTAATAATTGGATCACTTGGATCCACAAATTTACTATTTCTGGATCACGAATTATATTTTTATAATACAAATAACATTGAACACGGTTTTAAATATTCAAATCAAATTCAATATACTATGGCATCTCAAGCAAGGCTGAGTTCTTAACCATGCACATATTATAACATAAAAACATTATTTGTGATCAATAAATAGTATATTTTAATTTTTAAAATTATCCAAGTAAAAAATATATGCTCATCCAATAGGAATACTGTTCTGATTATATATAATTCAATAGACCTATCAGAACGCTGCACAATTTAATTAAATCATTCAAAAAATTTGATCACTCTATTTAATATTAGTTTTTTTTTTCTTATTACGATTATGGTTATAACGGTGGTGTAAACATATTAATTTAATATAGGTTTAACACTTGATTTTTTTTTAAGATTCATAAAATCGCTTATAAATTAGGAACAATTTTAACAATTCAAACCAAATTTAGGGCATCGGTAAAGGTTCTTAAATTACGCCATCACTTAACTGTGTTGTTCCTTTGTGTTTTAGAGCCGACGTAATCTCAGAAAACCTCAATTTTTTTATTTATTTGGTAATGATATTTTTTTTACGCAAACCTTCAAAGATAAATGCAATAGTTGTTTATATGTATGAAAATGAGAAATGTCCCTCTTTCTAACAAGTGCAAGAAGTTTGATATTGGATACACTAAACGTGAGATAGAAATCTTCAAAACGAAACGTAATTTTGTGGCTTTAAATTTTTTGTGCACCCTCGTGAATGTGAAATGTTTTTTGTTTTTCGTTTTGATGATTTTTTAACATTAGGATTTATTGGTGTGCTGGATAAAAATTTGCCATTATTGTTGGTGTGAAAAATCCACAAGGCTAGTTTAATTAATAACTTAAACACTTTTTTAAATTTATTTGACCAACAATCAATTCTTTTTTAATGTTTGTATTGTTCCTTTTTCAACCACGAGATATGAAATAAAGCATTTTCATCATGCGTCATCTTTTTCTCAGCTCCTAGTGCCCATTGAACAAAAGCTAGAATTTAGATCGACTTTTTATTAATGTAGAATCATCCAAAAAAATTTGATCAAAATCGACGACGGACACATCGTGCACTCCCCTCCCAAATATATTTGTTGTCATTTATCCTTACCTTGTCCTAAGAGCATAATTTTGGTTACAAATAGAGAAAAATAAGAATTAAACATTGAAGGTTAGATTTGGTGGATATCTAGAGAATCTAGCATTTTGTCCTACTGTGTGGTGAGTTATTAAGGTGTAATAACTTATTTTACCGGATGTACTTTTTTGAATAGTAATATTTACTTATTTAAATTAATGTACTATCCAATAGTACATTAATTGAAGTAAGTAATATCCAATGTCAGGTCCACCATCAGAGGAAGCACAGAGAGGGGGAATAAGAGCTGACTAATAATATCTATAAAGATTTTTGAATAAATATAAGCAATTAAAAAAAAAAATCATTTTAATCTACAAAAAATAATATCAAGTAATTTTATCATACTCTGAGAGTGTAGCCTAAAATTATAAATATGCTTATTGTTTACAATTTAAAGATAAAAGAAAGCATGGTCTATGGAATCTAGGTTAGCAATTGATGGTTGCTTGGTTTTCTTGTTTAGAGGCGTAAAACCTACCAGTCAACGCCTATTGTTTATATTGAAGTCTTATTTTATATGAGTAAACATGGTATGGTATAGACTAGCTTGTTAAATTAGATATCTTTTAATAAACTATTTTCTTTCAGAAAATTTAGGACTGTTTGAATTGTTGTTTCATTTTCTCCTAAAGCTATTGCGATATCTGATGGAATACCTTTCTGTGACATTTTTGCGGTAAAGTAAGGGCAGTGTTGAAATATATGCTCCATTGTCAGTAAATTGTTGCATTTGGGGCATGTCGGATTGTAGCATGTCGGATTCTGGTTTTTAGTAATGAGATGCCCATGGCCCATTCTTGTGTGGCCTATACTTAGCCGAGTAATGCTACTTCCTCTCTTTGATTTTTACGGTTTGAGGTATTCCATGGCTGCACAATTTGTTTTATTGTCTTCAATTTGTTGAGAGGACTTTCGTCCCACATTGACTGCCATCCTTGTTTTATTTTTTCCTTTAGAGGTTGAGCTATTTCTGTTTTATTTACTATGGTCCGACCTCGCCCAGGGAGTACAAGGGCTTCTTTAGCTGCATTTTCTGTCATTTCGTTTCCTGTGATTCCTATAGGACCTGGTACCCATATCAGGTGAATATTTTTACCAAGCCGTTTGATCATATTGATGTATTCGTGGATTTTAATGATGCTGTTTTCGGAATACATGTTATTTAGTCCTTTTAATGCACTGAGAGAGTCGGAGATAATCGTGATGTTAACTGTGGGAGCAGACATGGCTATGTGTAGTGCTGAAGCGATATCATTAAGTTCAGCAGTGTAAACGCTACATAACGGGGATAATTTATATTTAAACGTATCGCGAGGAGTCACCACGGCATAGGCCGTTGAAGTATTATTTTTTGATCCGTCTGTGTACATTATTGTATTATCCGGTATCTTAGCTAGGGTTTTATGTAATAATGTTTTGTATTCGACTGGCGAAGTGGTTTCTTTTGTATGTTTTGCTAATGTTCTGTGAATAATTGGTTGTTCAAAGGTCCAAGGTGGTGAGTTTGCGTTGCACGGGTTTAGAGTTATTGTTTTTATATGACGGATAGCGGCTGACATTCTTTTATTTTGCTAGTGGGATGGTACTATTTGGTGTTTGCTGGGATTTCCTGGAAAATTTTGCTTTAAAGATATATCTGTGAGAAGGATGCGATGTATTTGGGTATAATTTGGATAAAAAATTTATTGCCATTTTCTGTCTTCTGAAAAGAAGTGGCGGAAGCCCTGATTCATTGCAGAGACTCAGTATAGGACTTGTGCAGAAGGTTCCTGTAGATAACCTGATGCCCGCGTGGTGGACTGCATCCAGTTTTGCAAGTGTTGTTAGGCCTGCTAGCCATATATAATCGAGCCATAATCTAATTTGGAGCATATAATTGTCTGATATATTTTTAATAATGTGGACCTATGTGACCTCCATGTGGTACCACCAAGGACTTTTAAAATGTTTAACTTTTTTATACAGCTAATCTTGAGTGCCCTAGTATGAGTTTCCCAGGAAAGGCGTCTGTCAAATGTAAGGCCCAAGAATCGGCAAGTTTCGACGAATGGTATTATATTATCTCCTAGTAGTAGTTCAAGGGACATTGGAGTGTTACGTTTTCTGGAAAAGTGCATTTAGTTTTTTCGTGACTAAAACATAAATCTGAAGATCTTGACCAGTCATATATGCGGCATAGTGCCTGTTGCAGTTTTTCTTTTATGAAGTGAATTTCTTTAGCTCTGCACGTAATTGCAAGGTCACTGGGAAGGTTTTTACCCAATTCATTAATAGCTAGAGAAAAAAGTGTAGTGCTGATAACGCATCCTTGTGGTAATCCGTTCTTCTGCTCCTTATATCTCGTGGTGACACCTCCTATGCGTACCCTGAACTGTCTTTTGGCCAAAAAAATGTTTAACGAACTCTGAAATTTCTCCCTTTATTCCTAAACCAGATAACTTCTTGATTATAGTTTTCCTACTGGTTCTGTCGAAGACTTTTTCCATGTCGAAGAATATGGCAACCGCTTGTTGCTTTTCTAAACATATGTACTGCAACTCCGCCTTTATTTGTAGTAAGTGGTATAGAGTCGATCTTCCTTTTCCTAAGCCACATTGAAAGTTTTGTATACAATTATTATTTTCCAGGACCCAAACGAGTCTCTTATTGATCATTCGCTCATATACCTTGCAGAGGCAACTTGTCAGAAATATTGGACGATAATTTGCTACTTCACGTTTATCTTTTCCGGATTTCAAAATGGGAATTATTTCAGCTTCACGCCATTTGCTTGGAGTTTTCCAGCTGTGCCAGATGTTATTATATAGGTCAAGAAGCCAGCGTAGAGTTTTTGAAGGGAGGTGCTGAATCATGTGGTACGTTATTCCATCAGGTCCTGGTGAAGATCTTTTGAGTTTTCTTAAGATGGTTTTGAGTTCTCAAATGGTGAATGGTTTGTTATAATCATTATTTTCATTACTGTTGGAAGTTGTATAGTTTTCTGTGAGGGAATTTATTCCTTCTAATTCAATGTAGCTGTGTGCATTATATAGATTATCATAAAATCTGGGAAATTTCTCTGCCACAGTGAGATTGTTGCTAATTAGTTTGCCTTCTTTTGTTATGGTATATGATTAAGGCGTGGTATTTCCCATTACTTTCATTATTTTGTCCCATGCTATACTGCAAGGTGTGGAGCTATTGATTGATTCAACAAACGTTATCCAGGATTTAGCTTTATTGCTATTAATTGTTTTCCTGCATATTGCTCTTTGTTTTTTATACTCTTGAAAGTTTTGGGGGTTCATGTTTTTAGTGAATTTTTTATATGCTTTTCTTCGATTTTTAACAGCATTTCTGCATCCATCATTGCACTAAGGTACTGGTATTCTTTTAGGTGAGCAAGTACTTTTCTGTATGCAAATTTCTGCCGCATGTAGTATAGTCTCGGTTATAATTTCACAACCTGTATCTCCGTCGAGTTTAGATGGGTCTGATTTTGGTATTACAATAAGTTCTTAGTATAGGTCCCAGTTAGCTTTTTTGATGATCCAGCGTAGGTCCCTGTTGACAATAGTACTTCTATGGGAGAATTGTAGGCGAAGAGGGAAGTGGTCACTTCCATATTGGTCGGGAAGTACATTCCAGTCTATTCGATTGAAGAGTAATGGGCTGCAAACAGATAAATCTATAAATGAGTAGGTGTGATATGAGCTGCTGTGGTAAGTTGGCTCGCCTGCATTTAGTACTAACATACCAGTTCTGTCGACGAATTCTTCAATTATTTTTCCTCCGGTATTGGTATATGGTGAGCCCCACTGTAGGCTGTGCCCGTTCAGATCTCCAATAAAGAGGACTGGTGGTGGTAGCTCAATAAAAAGTTTATAGGTCGTTTGTAAATAATGCTGGATAATAGTTTAGATATAGAAGTGAAGAGGATAAAGCGATGAGTAGTATGTTAGTGGAAGTGGTATTAAGGTCCAGTGATATGCGGCTTAGTAAACAACCATAGCAGTTGTTAATGTAGAGCAAGTTGTAAAATTGTATACGTATAGATCAATCGGAAAGGATGAACATAATAAAGTTAAATATGTTGTTTATTTTTATTTTGTGTGTTCTATGAAGTATTTTCATTTTATAATAAGTGTAATTTTTTGCGTTCGCATTTTCTTTGCTCTTTACATTTTCCTTTTTAATATTTTTTTTGTATAATACTTTTATGTATCCCAGTTCGTCGAATGACTGTCCCGCATTGTCATCAGACATTACAACGTCGTCGGTACTTTCAGCCACTGGGGTACCCTGGTTAGGCGGAGTGGGATTTGGTGAGGGTAGGGCCTCCGGATCCTCAGAGGACGAGGGCAGGGTGGGGAGGGGTTCTATCTAATACCCGTACTTGGCTCTTCGTGACCCTCGTTCGACCATTCTACAGCTAGCAGTCGTGGAAGACGGACCTCCTCTGAAACCTCTCTTGCGAGCTGAAGAACTATCTTTTCAAGACTTCTCTCAACACTTGCTTAGCTTAGCGCCCTAGATTTACTGAGGTCCATGCTTATCCCTTGGATCTAACCTCAGTAAACACCCAATTGGGTAGCGGGCTGCGTCGCGCTGGCACCTAGTGGTGCCTTTATTACGGTCCGTCCTGGTGCTCCTGGAGTCACGTGAGTACATTTTACTTACCTCAGTGAAGTGTTAGCTTTAGTTTAGTTTTAGCTTTTATTTTATTTGTAAAATGACTACACCCACACAAACTTCTATGGCTCTAGATGAAGTTGCTTCAACTTCATCTACAATAATCAGGCCCCCCCTGATCAACCTGAAACTAAAGCGGAAATTTATTCCGCTTACAGACAGCGAAGGCTTCACCACGCTGAAGAAAAAACTAACGTTTGTGCCCCGACCAACCAATGACAAACCAGCTACAGCTACCTCTAATAGCTTTGCAGTACTTAGTGGCCCGTCCACCTCACAACCAGATCCACCACAACCATCACAGCTTCCCCCACCCCAGCTACCCCACCAACCAATCCAAAGCCGTACATAACGGCTCCAATTGTGATTCGTCCACCGATGTCATCGGTAGAACTAAGAAAGCACCTCTTAGAGGCTAACATTAGCACTTTTATTATCCGTTCTAATCAGAACGAAAATAAAATGTTTACCTCCACCAAGGCTGATTACGACGCCACCATATCTGTGCTAAACCAGTCGGATGACATCGACTACCACACCTATGCCCCAAGAGGCACTAAGCCTCTCAGAAAATATATTTTAAAAGGGTTCGACATCAATCACTCAGTCAACTCTATAGAGAATGCCCTCAAAGCCCGCCTACCCGGGTTCAAAAGCATCTGGAGGATGCAAAAAACAGACCAGAGTGTAAATAACAGGAATCTTCCACTCCTCATTGTCACCACTGAAGAAACCGTCACCCTACAGGATATGGAAAAAATTGGTCCAATCGACCATATGGGCTATTCAGTTGAGAAACTAAAAATATTAGCGTCCCCAGGCAGTGTCATAACTGCCAGGAATTTGGCCACACTAAAAATTTCTGTGGGCGCATTATAAAATGCGTTCGTTGTGGTGATAACCACGAAACGAACGAATGCACCAAAAACACCCCACCCAAATGTGCAAACTGCGGTGGCCCTCATGTGGTCTCATACCGTGATTGCCCAAAAAGGCAAATCCTTCTTAAAAAGAAGGAAACAAAGACTTCAGACCAACAAACAACACCCAGGAGACTGCATCTCCCGCTCCCACCACCACCTCTGTCCCAGACTCAAACGCAGGGGTCCTATCCAACGGACCACCCACCCCCACACCAACTCCCTCACCCGCACCAACACCCCCACCCCCAACCCCTAAGCCGTCCACGGATCAACCCCCATGGGTTGATAACCTAGTCTCCATGTTCAGTGACATGAGGGCTATGTTCCACACCCTCATGACCACACTTAGCCTAGTGCTCCAACAAGCCTTCGCCCCTAAAGTTAATGGATAGACACTCTATCCTTAACTATATCATAACAGGGCTCGTAAAGCGTAAGCTCGAGCTGGAATCCCTCCTGGCCTCTAATAGGCCATCAGTTGTCGCACTGACAGACACTAAACAAAACAAGCAAACGCGAATACACTTTCGCGGTTACCACACGTACAGACCTGACTCACAAACCCCCGCACACGGTGGCGTTGCACTTCTGCTGCGTTATGACGTCCCCTCTAAACTGATAAACAATAATACACTCAATGATGAAAAACACACAGCCGTCACTGTACAAGTAAAACTTAAACACACATACAAAATCACATGTATATACAGAAGACCAGGTGCTCAACTCGAAACCTTCAAAACACTCTTACGGGAAACCGAAACAGACAGACAACACATCATTGTAGGGGACCTAAACGCTAAACACCACACATGGAATTGCTCAACACCAAATGCATTAGGTACCCACCTCACTAAAACAAAATACACAATTATACACCCCAACGCCTACACATTCAGACACCACGCAAACCCAGCGTACATATCTACACTAGATCTGCTACTCACAAAATAATCACACAGATTCACAAATTGCACAACAATAGACTTCAGCGACAATGATCACATCCCCGTCATTAATCACCTCGGCCGTGACACAATAAGAATCCCACCAACAGAATACAAATACAACTTCATACAGGCAAACTGGAAACTATACAAGAACACAGTCTACACTAACACACCCAACATCACACCACTCACAAACACTCAAGACATAAACAATGCCATAAACACTCTCCAAAACATCATACACGATGCCGCCTACACCTCGATACCCACGTTCAACCCCACTCCCATCCACCTACGCCAGCCACCAAAACACATACTCACACTAATTAAACAACGAAACAACATAAAAAACTGCTGGTATAGGACCAAAGACCCAACATACAGACCTATCATAAACAGTCTCACCAGACATATCACATCCCTAATGTCGCAGTGGAAAACATCCCTCTGGCACGAACAATTGCGCCGTACCCATTACGACCCCAAAAACTTCTGGAAACTAGTCAGAAGCCACAACACCAAATCAAAATCGGTGAAAATACAACGAGGCGATGAGCTTCTCACTCCCGCAGATCGGGCTACCATACTTGCTGACTATTACGTCGATAGAGACTCAGCACGAACCACCACCACAGTCCACTGACTGATATAACACAAACCATATTTTCCTCTTATAAAGAACTGACTGCAACACTGAGAAATACGAGGGGAAACAAATCAACAGGAGAGGACAACATACCCTATGTTCTACTCAAACAACTCCCCAGAAAAACCCACATGTTTCTCCTCAATATTTACAACTCATGCTCACGCTTGAGATATTACCCCACTGAGTGGAAACATGCTATAGTTGTTCCACTTCTCAAACCCAAAAAACGAGGAGCGGCACCGGAAGAATACCGGCCCATCAGTCTCCTCAACCACGTCTCAAAAATATATGAAAAACTAATCCTCATACATGTCCGAAAACACTGCGACACACATGACATCATCCCTCCGGAACAAACCTGGTTCTCTCGCGGCGTTAGCTGCTATCATCACGTAGCAAAACTACAGTATGATACAAAACCTCAATAAAAATCTTGCTACCGCAATGATCTCATTAGATTGCACACAGGCATTTGATTCTGTATCCCACTCCACCTTAATTGATCAACTCCGGCTTCACCAATTCCCGGACCAACTGGTCGAAATTATTGGCTCCTACATCAGTGGCCGGACATTTTCTGTCCGTGTCAAATCTGAGATCTCCACCCCGCGCCCAGTTACCTGTGGTGTTCCTCAGTCGGTCCTTGCGCCAGTCCTCTTCAATATATATACAGCCCATATAGTAGGGCAAAAGATTGACAATGTTCAAATCGCTGCATATGCTGATGATATTGCTATATATACAGCAAGCATGAATGCAGTTCACGCCATGCGCAAGGCCCAAACAGTAGCCCAAAAAATCACAGACCAACTTAAAAACATTAATATCCACATAAACACACAAAAAACAGATGCAATCACTTTTTCATACAAGAAAACACTCAAACAACAACCAAAACTGAATGGGCAAACCATTCAGAATAAAAGACAGCTCACATACCTCGGTATGAAACTAGAATCTCACCTATCATTCACTGCACACACAAAACACAGAATACATATAGCCAAAGCCACAACACACCAACTCAATCACTTACTCTACTCACCAGGGCTGTCACTCAGACTCAAGATCCTCATTTACAAAGCCATCTTCAGGCCTACACTGCTTCAAGGTGCTCCCCTCCTGCACTACCTATACCCCTCAGCCCTGAAGTCTCTTCAAACATACCAAAACAGCGTCCTACAAAAAATCACAAAACGAACGTCACTCGAAAGACGGAACATGATACACACCCACAATGAACTACAACTCGACACTGTTCAACAGCACATAACAAGAAGACACGTAAAATTCTTCGATAGCATCCCTGCCTCATTTAACCCACTTTTCCGCGCCATCACCCCATCCTCCCTTCCTGCCAGATAGCAGGGCCGAAAGGGACCACTCACCCCTGTCAACATCATCCTTTTATCCGCTTCTAAAGCTCCCCCATCCCTTATATTCTCTCCTATCGCTCCGGTCTACCAACTCCCAGGTCCCACCACAGCCCCGCTCTCTCATATACTTCCTTGTATATATAACCCTGTAAATATTGTAAATATTAGTATTATTAACCATGTACATAATTTTTTAGTAGTAGGCTTTTATTTTAACATACAACTAGAAGAGGACCCTCACTTCTAAATAATGAGAAAATTCTCTGACTGGGAAATATCATTTCAGTTGTATATAATCATCAGACCTTCAAATACCAACAGGTAGAAAAAGATAAAGTTCATCAAAGTTTTATAATTTATCTAATTATTTGTTTTATTAATGTTCTTTTTTGTTTGAGGGATTAGAAAAAAAAAAATTCGTGACCCTAGGAGGCTGTGGGGCACATGTAGAGGAAAGGGAGGGGGAAGGTGTTGGGAGGGGGGCAGTTTTGTTGGTATTGACATTGGTTTGGTTACGATTTTCTGAAGCGCATACATTTTTTTCCGCAAAATAATGTAAAATATTGGCCTGAATTGCAACATCATTTTTTCGATTGTTTTATTTTGGTTTTTGGCAATTTCTGCGAAAGATCTATTAAAGTGGGTGGGAGTTTTTTTTCTCTAATTCTGATTATGTCCTTAATTAATGGTGTTAATTCCTTTTTTATTTCCTCTAGTTCCATATATTGAAAATCATAACATCGGACCACGCCTTTGCTGTAATTTGGGATATTATGGGCTGTTATCTCAACTGGACATTGGCCTGCGAAGTCTTTATAGGATAATAATTTACTAAATTGTTGACCATTTAACGTTTGTATTAATAAGGATCCATCTCTTAATTTTTTAACATTTTTTACATTCCCTACCAGATTTGTTATAATTTTATAAATAAAAAATGGAGAGGTTTTTTAAAAGTCTTCTTGGTCTTGTCTTTTTGCAATCAAATATGTTGGCATTAGGTTTTCTGCCCTTTGGGAAATAATTTTGTCGGGGGGAAATTTAACCGACATTTTCTTTTCGAACCCGAGCACATTTTCTTTTCTTTGTTAACTGACTCGAGAGTTCTGAAGGGTCCGGAGGATCCCCCATTTTTCAATTGTATGGAAAAAAAAAAAAGAAATTTAAAGAAAAGTGTTAATTAAACAATAATACAAATAAAAAGATAAGCATTTAGTTTTAGATAGATATATATCTAAAAAGAAATTCATAAAAATGTGAAAAAGAAAAGCTTATCTGTTCTCCTCTCTGGAGGTTCAGTCTGCGACCGTACTAGCCTAGCTCAGGACGATAACTGGTTAGCAATTGAATTTTGAATCGATCATTAAAACTTTCTCAGAAAAGAAGACAAGAAGAGTATTCTTGAAAATAAAAAAAACAGTTCAAGCTCTTCTAGCGTTATTATGAACACTTGTCTTAAGTAATTATTATTAAATTGTACTAACATTATTCAGTAATTTTTTAAAAACTTTGTATTGTATTTTATAAAAAACAATAAACTCTAGTTATTATAGTATAATAGTAAGTTTGGTTTTCTAAATAACTTAATCTTTATATTACTATTATTGACAAAAATATAAAAAATGAAATATTGAGTGGGAGGATCTTATTTTGGACTCACTGAAGGCGGCTCTGTCTATGTTACTTTAAATTCTCATTATTTCTTACAATTAATTCAGCATATAATATAATAGTTTAGTATAATTACTGTTAGTTGTCATTTATATTTATTCCCCCCTATATCCTCAATCTTTTGGCTATAAATTTCAAATTCCATATATCTCATTAACAGCTGCAACCTCCACAATACCCGATTGATTTAAATTGTTAAACATAATATTGTATTTTACTTATGCAATTTTTATTTGATATTCTTTGTTAAATAAATTCTATCCTATGCTTGTGGCGTCCTATGTAACTCTTAATTGTTGCTTTATATCTATGACTGATGCGAAGGGGAAACATATCGCGGGCGTTCAAGCAAAGTCATCTAATTCAAAAATTGTAAAAACTTCACAGCTCAATTTAACTGTAATTTGATTCTTAGTCCTTGCATGTCGTTTTTCCACCAGGCAGAAATTATTTATCACACAAAATTCAATAATTGGACTTAGTGACTTATGCTTGAAAGCACACAATGTATGGGAAACCACCATGCAAACTTCATGGTGTCTCTGGGTAACGTTGATAAGCCGGGCCCGATACCTGAAAAAAGTTATTGGGTCCAGGACACCCAATACACAGGTATCGGAACTCAATTCGGACTCTCACCTAATATGCCTGAATGAGCAGGAAGCCAACCAATCGCCCCCTGTAACCATTCTAGACACTTACAGCCACTTGTAATTAAATTGTAATTGTAACTTGGAAATTGTAATTATTCTGTAATAGTAACCTCTTTTATTAAGGTTTGAGCACAGACATTAACTACCATTGCCTCAGCCTGATGAACCCAAGTATGTTTACTTAAAGAAATGGAGATCCCCTCCCATTCTCCATATTCCGGCCCCTGAACCTAGTTCTGTCAGGGATCCGTAAGTGTAACAAGTAACTGTATTACATGCTTTGATTATTATATTGTAATTAGAGTGTAAATTAAACATGATGAAAGTTTTAGAATTTTAATTGAAGTCAAATGAAACCTAAAAAAACACTCTATTATTCATATAACATCTTAAAATAATATTACACTAAAAAAAAAAAAAATAAAATGGGAAGAGGAGAAGGTACATTAAGAGGAAAAGCACAAAGAGGTACACTAGCTAAGGGATATATATATATATATATATATATATATATATATATATATATGCACACCCTTACTTCTACATTAAATTAAGTTAGGCCAGGTCATAATTAAAATGTAAAAGGTTACATCTGGCTTGAAAATACTATAGCCTAATGATAACATTATATGAGAGAGACACACAGAAGCTGAGATAGGTAAGGGTTTACCTTTAAATCTAGTAATATTATAACAGAGCATACTAGTAATATTAATGTATATTAACTATGATAAATATCACTCACTCACTCACTGTTGGTCACTACAGTCCTTGCAGGACCAGGCCTTCTGATAAATATAACATATAAAAATAAATATTAATTACTCGGTACCCTGAGGTAATGCATAGTTATAGGTGTTTTAAATGAGGCTGTAGGTAAGAGCTTTCTAGTCATAATTTGTAGAATCAAAAACATTTTTTTATTAATCAAGATTGCTAAATCAAGATTAATCATTTCCCACTTAATTAATCATTATAGGGTAAAGGAGAATATTAATTGCAATTTCTATCCATTTTTAGCCCAAACTTGTATGGGATCTCATGTGGTCATTACTTAATGCGACTTGAAACAATTTACTATTTCTATAACTTAAGATATAAGTATGGCTTTTAGACTTGAAATGGGTGAAGTACGAGGAATGTCGAACCGGAGACAATGTCGTCGGTGGGATCTAAAGTTGAGCGTATCGCTAGTAAATTGGGGAAACTGGTCTCTCACATGGCCTGCACCAAAAAGGGATAAATATTTCCTTCGTCCTTTTGACCTCAATACAAAGATCCAGATGTGGAAATCGTGCCTTATCATCCAGATAGTCCCTCCTCACTGTATCTCTGTGAGTTGTCACAAGCTTGGCGTACAGATTGCACCAATTATGAGTAGGTATGCAAGGCTTATAGCCAGTTTCGAATGGTGCACAATTGGTCTGTTAGACCGCAATATTTCTATACTAGGAAAATTTTGTTTATAAAAATTAAAAAAATACCTCTCACAATGACTTTATAAACAATCTCGTCATTTCCATGAAGATTTTCAGCATTACAACTATAGTTCCCTTGGTCAAGATGTTGAATGTCACGTATATTCAACACTCCATCTTTTTTTATCTGTATATATAAAAAACAAAGCAAAAACTGCAGTATTTTCTAATAAGTTTTGAATAATGAATATGTATTATTATTTTATATTTTTAAAAATTCCTTACTTCTAAACGATTACTTTTAGCTTCTATTTGTTTTCCCTCAAAGTTCCATGATATTCGTGAGGGAGGTATTCCAACAGTTTGACAGGGAAGAGTTAGATTTTGTTTCCAAGGTGTTACAATATGCTGACTGAAGGACATGATTTTTGCTGGAACTTTGAAATTCTTTATGTACTTTCGTAATCAATTAAAATTATCAAATGCATATTATGATACTTATCAGTTACTTTTATTGCCAGGTGTAACAGTGACAACACGAGTACTTGCTCCCTCTCCAATATTTGTGGAGGCAGCTACCCAAAATTGATAAGTTCCACCATCCACAATTTGATCAGTTTCGAATTCTTCTTCAGATGGACTTAAAACATGCTTATGAGTACCTCCCTAAATACCAATGATAATATTTTATTTGCAAATTTTTTATTATATCATTATTATATATAAATATTTATTAAATGCACACATATATTTTATACATACCTAATAGATATATTATAATTTACAAAAGTTTATTAATACTAACAATGTAATATTTAATCATTATGACGAGTAGAAAAGAACCAAGAAGAGGCTAACAAAATAATAGTAAGAAAATAAAGAGAGCTACGAAAAAAGAGACATCAAGTTATCGAAGATAACTGATAGGGTGATAAAATGTCCCTATTTTATGCTGGTATTACGAAAGACAGGATTGGTTATTATAAACCGTTTAATTCATGAATTCTTCTATGTTTTAACAAATGATATTAAATACTGCTTTAGAAGCTGCTAAATCAAAGACAACTAACCAACGATTAAAACCTGGATCATCGAAAAAGGGCGCAGAAGATTAAAACGCAGTAAAGACCAACCTTTTTTACGGAAAGGAAATGGAAAAAATAATAATTAAGCTACAAAGTGATTATATTCTTACTAAATTTTAAAGATATAATTAGTTGACCCAAAGAAGTTAGGTTGGCACCGTTGCACTTACGGCAAAGCAATATAATGAATTAGTCTCATTGGCCCCCAATGTAAAACATGTAAAAACTACTCTGTAAGAGGTTGATATAATTGAAATTTCAGGTATGAAAAAAAAAAAAAGTTTCAGAGCTAAGTGAAATAATATTAGACTTGATCAAATATGGGTAGGGGAGGGGTAGCTAATCTACTAAAATAAATCTAGAAGCATGGGAAGATAAAAAAATTGAGAGGCTAGAAATACTGCTCTCTAATCTGTCATGTAAGTAACGCCAGCTCCCATTCCGAAACCTACGCCACATCATTCATCAGAGGTCCAGTTCACTGGAAACTCTTTCTTCAAGTCCGGACCAATGAAATTTACCTCACGGTAAGCCTGAAAAACTCAAAAGACTTTCATGATAAGGATCACATTGATGTTGTACCATTACAGTACAACAAGCTGTCTGGGCCGCCTCTTACCCCAGACACTCCCCAACAACTCCTAAAAAATTTAGAGCAACACCTCATAGACCTAATCCACATCAAAGGCCGTGCCAAATCATAATAGCAACGTACCAGACATTCAAACGATCGCCGCTGCAATAAATATTATTGTAAATAATTAAACCTGAAGTTGCCAACCTTTCATTCTCAATCTCTGCTAAATACAAAATCTCAGCTTTCAGTTGACAAAAAACTTCTAATTTACAAAACAATTCTGAAACCTATCTGGACCTATGGTCTCGGATTGCGGGGAAGGTAAATTTTCCTAAATCAAATGCTTCCGATCCTTTCAATCCAAAGTCCTTCGAACAATAATCAATGCTCCATACTATGTAACCAACAATGCCCTGCATCATGGCCTTAATATCCCATTTGTTTTAGACCTTATTCCATCTTTATTCTCCAAATTTCACCAGAACCTAACTCATCATCCTAATCCTTTAGCAAAATCCCTATGCCAGCTCCACTTCATCTCCACCCATACAATCCTTCTCGAAAGTTGAAATGGCAGTGGCCCCTAGACCTGTTGTAGATATGTACATTCGAGTTCTGACAATGGTCAGATTCGCCACTCAGGCTCTGTGTGTCTGCGGCTATAGCTGCGCAGTGTAGCTGGCTTTCAATGCCAGTGATACGATTGAGTGAGAAGTGCTGCGATATCCTAGTTTCATACTTTTTCATCCAAAAGTGGAGTAACAAGTCTGGCTCGGGATTTCCCAGGCCGATTGTAAATATTGTATATAAGTATGCCAGCGTTTATGATGCTATGTTTATTTTATTGTATATATAAGTTTATTTATTTTTTATTAAGTTTATTTTTTACTTTGCTATTATTTAATTTTTTTTTATTTTCTGTAATTATTATGTGAATGAACTCTTTGATCACTATTACAATTGTCCTTGCTGAGACAGAATGTAATATTACTTAAGAAAAATGTTTGTGAATCTGTCCTGTACTGAAGAAAAGTTAATAAACATAATAACTAAATCACTACAAAACCAGCTAAGTTCTTACTTTGAAAATATCAGATATATTTACATGGGATTTACAAAAGAAAGAAACACGCGAGAGCAGAAGTTCCAACGATCAGTGGAGGATTTGTTATGCCCCCGCCCGCATGGATGGCAGATAATGCCGACCCTCCAGCCGCTCCTATCTCCAAAAACAATTATTTAATTATGATTAAAAACTAAATAGAGATAATTTTTACATTTAGAAGTACTTAATAGAGCAGTTTTTAATATTTACAAATTCAATTGAATCGAAAAATAGATTTCACTCAAATTTTGCCACCCACCAAAGGATGTAGCCCCAGGAAAGATAGTCTGCCTTTGCGTAAATCCGCTACTTCCATAACCCTACATCCCTAAATCAGCACTTTACCCTTCCTACATTATTATATATATACCCCCTGCTAGAGGTCTAATTCATTCATTCAGCGCCCACAAATACATTTTTCAACCTAAGTTTTCTGCAAGGTTTCAACAGCAGAGTAATGCCACATTGCCATTAGCAGAGAGATTGCAATAAGTAATTTGAAAATGGTCAGTTTAAATATTATTCGCAACGACATATCGCCTTGGACTTATATACAACCCAAAATAAATCTTCAACTCTCTAAATTTAGGAAAGAAGATACAAATCGAGCAGAATATAAAGAACAATTTTATAAAATGATAAACTCCTTACCGGAACACCTACTGATATTCACCGACGGGTCTAAATCAGATAAGTCAACAGCATCTGCCTTTGTCACACCTGATGCTACCTATAAGTGTAAGCTACATCAACTCTGTTGTATATATTCCGCTGAGATTAATGCTATCGCAATGGCTCTCCGACATGTGATGAAATCCCCAGTTGCAAATTTAGTGGTGGTATCAGACTCTCTTAGTACCCTAAAAGCAATGAATAACAAGTTTCCAGATCACCCAGGAATGCAATGTATTTTAGACCTTATGAAAATGCTACATAATATTGGAACATCGATATATTTTGTCTGGTCACCGAGTCATATTGGCATTAAAGGTAACGAGAAGGCTGATAGAGCTGCAAAAGAAGCTCTTACCCATCCAGGACGCGGTAAAGCTCTCTTGACAGCATCAGAGCTAGCGCGGCCACTAAGAGAGACCATACTCCAAGAGTGGCAGACATTGTGGGACAACAGCCGTCCACATAAACTGAAGGCCATAAAGAATGAAGTGAGACCATGGAGCAACTCCAGTCACAACAGCCGCAGAGAAGAAGTGGTCCTTACAAGACTCAGAAAAGGACCTACAAGGCTTAACCACTTAATAACTAAAGAAAATCCGCCCAGATACCAGCAATGTAATGAGCGATTGACAATAGCCCATGTCTTTGAGGGTTGTGTCTTGTACATGAGAACATTAAATGAAATAAGAATACCTGCCAATATGCCAATTGCTTTGGGAAATGAGGAAAAATATGTGAATAAGGTAATCTCCTTTATCTCCATTGAAGGATTTTTTAAAAATATCTCATATTACTTTCCCCCCTTTTTTTTTTCTTTCACTATCTTATTTATTTATTTGTTTCTCTTTTCCTCTTTCTTATATATGCTCTATTCTTATTTATTTATTCCCCCCTCTTATTTTTTAATTTTTATTTATTTATTTTTCTTAGTTTAGTAACTTTTAATTTATTATTTTTTGTTCTCGTATCCTTATAATCTTTTCTTATCACTTCTATTTAACCATCCCATATAATGTCCTTCAATATTATTAATATAAATACATAAGCGTTAACAAAGGCGTTGATGACCAACAGATTTTACGCCTTAATCTTTTCAAAACAACTAACCCTTCATTCAGTATCAGAGTTATTATCATCTAGTTACTCGTAGTAATAGTGCAGTGTTCATGTGCAGTGTTCACAAAAACTGTTTGTTTTTACCAATAGAGTTTTTTTAAAGTTATCTATACGGTCAAGTTCTTTATCTGACACCCAAACAAGGGCCTTACCAGCCTCAGGTCAGTAAAGGAGATGATGTTTTCCTGAAGATCAAGAAAAATTAAAGAAATACCACAACACATTTTGGATCAATTCAATGAAGACAGCCTTGAACGGAGACTCAAAAAGGACAGAAGAAGTATTCTTTTAACGAAAGGTCTTGAAGAAAACCACCTGGAGCTTGTGCTTTAAAAATTTAATAGAATACAACTTTTGATAGGACTTGGCAGATCTTAGAATAAAACTTGAGCTAAATATTGATTTCATGAATCAAAGAAAAATAGGGTTTTATTAGATGTAAGTCAAATAAAAGATCAACGAAGTAATTTATTAATTAATAATAATACAAGTAATAGTTCAACATCTAATATGTGCATTATATACACCATGGCTAAAGAGGATTACGATCACATCCCAACCTATGATGTTAATCCTGAAGATTAAATATTTTTTGGGAAATAGCTGTTTATGACAGTTACTATGCATGGCTAACATCTAGGTTAATAGGTAACGCTAGGCATTGCCTATTAACAAATACCTTTATAAACGTGAACGAGCTCTTAGACCATTTACAGAAAAAGTTTAAAGATTCCAGGACACATGATCAACTTAAATTAGAATTATTAAATATTAAATCGGGACCAAGAGAACATTCTATTTCTTTTATTGGTAGGATAGCTCACATTAGAGCTTTAATATTTTCTAGAATCTCTCTCGACGAAGAAATTATAAATAAAGACTAAGAAAAGTAGTACTGAAATTACAAGACCGTGAGATCAATTGTCACATTAAAGCTGACCTATATCCTCAACTTTGTGATTTTTTCAATGACTTAACCTTTCAGATATAGACGATATTAGGAATGCGATCAAAAATGACTGTTCTCTTATTATATAACGGCTATACGGACGCCAAAATCAACCCATGCCTATAAATAACTATAAATAAAAAAAATTATGCAATTTAAATCTAATCACAATAATTAAAAGGCTGGCTCTAATCACAATTATAATCCTAATCATGATTCTAACTATAATTAGAGTTTTATTCCTAATTATAACTATAATCCTAATCATATTATAATCCTAACTTTGATCAAGATTATAATCCTAATTTTAATCATAATTATTATTCTAAATTTAATCACGATCCTAATTATATTTCAGTTCAAGCCCTAACAATGATTAAAACCCTAATCATAATTCCAATCCTAACCATAACCATAATCAAAATCGTGATGCTAGAGAAACAAGCCAAAATAGGTGGTTCAACCATCAAACTGCAAATAATGTCCCAGGTTTCGACTGGGAACAACTGACAGAAAACACCTTTCCATGTGTGGACTTTTAAGCCCGACTCAGCAAATACCGTGTCTTTGAGAACTGTGAGATAAAAAAACTCGCCAGTGAACCATGTAACACAAGATAAAAGGAGATGTATGACATCTAACGACAGTTCGAACCACTGACTAATTGAGTTGATAATATTTAGGCGCGAGTCAACCGGAATCATCTCCGAATATCCCATAAATTGTACAAATCAATTCCCACAATTTCTACTTCTACTTATATAGGGAAATTCGTTAAAGAGATTCTCAGTAGGCAAGAACCCGGGAGAAGACATGAGGATTTGATGAGAGTTTGTTTGCAAGCGGGTCTTAAGGGATTAAAGCAAGAAAACGGACTTGACTATCTTCTCTTTAATTTTACGTTGGAAAATGTAATAAGGGATTTAGGAATCCAAGCTCATGGCACGATATTTTTCCGATTCCTGCAAGTGCCTGATTTTGCTAACGACTTGGGACATAGTAGCCAGTTCCAGATCAGCCTAGTAGAAGCATGGCAGCGCCGTCTATGGGTCTATTAATTAACAGGGATATGTCAAAATACATGTACCCTGGAGCCGGAGATAATAGTCCTTTAGTAGTGGGACCCTACACATTAGAGCAGGTTAAGGAGTTTACCTAGGATCACTTATGATTTCAGGAAATGACATGTCTGCTGAGAATAAGAAGCGCCTCACTGCTGCCAACAAATGTTATTTCGTTTTTTTTTTAATCTTTCGCAATAGATTAATCAGGAGGCAAACCAAGTTGATCCTATATAAGACTCTTATTTGGCCTGTACTAACTTACACCTCGCTGACCTGGATCATCTCCAAGCACGATGAAATGGACCTGATAATCTTTGAACGATAAATTAAATGTCGTCATTGAGATGGCTGAAAAGTCAATCGAAAAAAACGCATGCTCTATGGAATCCAGTCATTATGATTTGTTCGTATGCCCTTTAGGCTCTATAACTCACCACCGACCTTTGAGAGGGCCATGATGTGACGTTAAGCAACACACTGAACTGTCTGGTCAATGTTGATGATATTATTATTTTTTCTCAAAATATTGAAGAACACATGCAATATTTAAAAATAATTTTTGAACAATTCATTTAGCATTAATTTACCATCCAGCTTAACGAAACCGAGTTCCTAAAAATTGATCTCTTATTTTTAGTTTACATAATTTCCACGGAGAGATTAAAAACTAATAAATCCAAAGTCGAGGGCATCGAAACATTCCCTTTACCTACCACACATAAGGGGATAAAGAAATTTCTAGGTATGACAGTGTATTATAGAAAACTCATTCACAATTATCTCCACCTAGCCAGACCTCTCACTCCATCTCATCGCACCGACAAAATATTAGAGGGAAGCTATTATTATCATTAGGTGGCTATTAGTTTCCTCAAAAAACATATTATGAATTCTCCTATACTTCAATTCCCTGAATGGGAACTCCCTTTCATTTTGACAACAGACGCGAGTTCTGTAGCGCTTGGTGCACTGTTATCCTAAATCTCAGAAGGGAGGGACCATAAAATATCGTTTTTGTGTCACGCACACTCTGCAATTGAAAAAGAGTTATTAGCCACAGTATAAGCTTGTAATAATTTCAAACCCTATTGATTTGGCTATTCAATATGAAGAACAGCCCGTCATTGCTCATGAAATGGATATTTAAACTCTCGGACATTGATTTCGAAATAAAGCATATAGAAGAGAAAACTAACTATGTTGTGGATACATTGTCCAGAAATCCACATGGATTAAATGCCAAAGAAGAAGTTGATCATTAAGGATTAGGCAGAATTTTGAAAGAAACCTCTAATATACCCTTGGCCTTGTTTGACGAATTAGAAGAATTTCTTGACGAATTCGATACCATTATCAATACAATCGATCATTCACAACATCAATTGGGACTACGAATTGAAAACCTGCAGTCTTGCCACGGTACATTCTTAGAATTCATCCAACCAGTGAATTTCGATAGTGGGTCAGGAAAAACCCATTAATACAGAAAAATAAAAAAAAATTAATTCAAAAAGGTAAAAAATTCCTTTTAATAAAACTAGGCTCTATATTGAAACTGCTTATTCTTGTAGTAACGATTTCTATGAGACTTTATTATAAATTATTAAACCGAATACGACACACGGTGTATTTTGTGAACCTAATGAAGAAAAATAGAACAATACAGGAAGACATGTTTAGATATCACTAACCCAAATGAACAATTAGACATAATAAATTCATAGCACTAAGATAAAACATGTTACAGAGGCAATTTGAAGGCATGAAAAAATCACACGGGATTATTATTGACCTCGAATGAAAAATACTATCACTGACTATTGTAATTAGTAAAAGTATGCCGGAAGACCAAATATGACCGGAATCCGATAAAAACCAATTTCTGTGTGACACAAACTCTAGATAAACCTTTTGAGGAAATTGTGACAGATACACTGCACTACAAGCAAAAACATATTATTACCATAATATAAAATACTTTCTTTAAACGCCTCTTCGCTTGAGTAACCGATGCTTACAATTCTACATACATAGGTCTCAGAAGTAATTATAGAGTATTGAGAATTATATCCCTTTCCGAACTAATGGAAAAGATGGATAATGGTATGGAATGTAAAAATAACTTGGTCGAAAACTTTCTTAGCTCTCAAGGTATTGAACCACATAATGTCACCCCAACCATCACAACTATTTAGGACTTCTAAATAGAACGCATTTGATATTTTTCGAAATTTTGAGAAAGTTAAAAGAAACAGAACCGAATATAAAATTAAAAAAGAGAACTTATCTTGCAGTCGTTGTGTTTAACAATAGTTTAAACCAAAAATTTAAATTAACTCCGGATGATATTGCATTCAGAACACAAAAAAAAAATAAAGGAAATAAACCCCCGGTCACTGAAAAATCGGTAGAACAATATCATACTAATTTAAAATCGATACATGAACAAATAAAATCTAGAATGAAGATCGAAAAAGCAGCAAGAAATGAGCTACTAAATAAAAGCTTATAAATGCATAATTTCCAAAATGTTTAATTTGTTTAATAAATAATTGCTTGCAAAGCAGAAAATTTTATGTCTAATTAAATAAGAAAAATTCTTATTATATACAGATTTACATAGGAGTTCGCAAGGGATCAGTATAATCAGCTCTTTTTAATATATTATTTATAGTACCACAAAACTAAAAAGAAATGCAATATTCCATTATAAGCAGACGACGCAGCCCTTTATACTACCTCTTACCCTGCCTAATAATAATAATAATAATATAACTGAAAAATGTTAAATTCTTATAAAACGCGTAGAAGGTATTGATTAACGAATAGAGAGATTAGATGAAAGTGAAAGTTTAACCCCCGGAAGAATATTATGAAAAATCTCCATGTGGCGCACTTTCTACTCCAGCACGACTGTTTGAAAGTTAATCAACTATTTCAATAGGAAAAAACGTTTTTCTATAGTCCATTACCTCATTCCTCGTCCGTTTCCAGACGGATCTTCCCAACTTTCATGTTCTAAATAAGTGAATTTTATGTGAATTTTTCTGGAAATTGAGGAGATAAATATGTTTGTCCAGACTTGTTGCTGATGTCACTTGGTCCTCAATGTTTTTCGAATTTTGGCTGTCACAGGTTTATTTTCTAGCCAATTTTTTTTGTCTTTGGTTTCCCGTAGATCTCAACTGTTCAAACCACCAGCCACAGTTCGTTCCAGTAGCTTACACGGCGTCAGCGTGCAATTAGCAAGTCTTGATCGTGATTGTCCAATCATCCCTTGTCATTCCCTCGTTGTATATTATATGTTTACCGTTTGAAAATAATTGATATATCGAAAATGAATAATACAATTCTTAGATATTAAGTGTCATTATTATTAATAATTATCCATTTTTACCCAGATAAACGATTCCTGCAGAGAAGAATTCTGTAAAAGTAATAATTCATGCACTTTCGCTATATCGAAAAAAACTGAACTTCCGATACACCAATAATCGACCTAAAAATCGAAGATATCTAAAAATAAATCATGCATGAGTGTGCGATCTTTAAATCGACTGTATTTGCATAATCAGCCCTTTCAATAACCCAATAATGGACCTCAATATCGAGTATATCCGAAATATTAAAATAAATCGATGAGTGAGCGCGCCATCTTATAATTGATAGTATTTTCATATTCAGCGCTTTCAATAACCCAATAATGTACCGTAATATCGAATATATCCGAAATGTTAATATAAATCGATACGGGAGCGTGCGATCTTAAAATCGAGAGTATTTTCATAAGCAGCATCTTCGATAACCCAACAAAGGATCTCAGGATCGAAAATATTCGTAAAACATTAATTTTTATACTAAAATAAAAACATTTAGCATCTTATCTTATTATTTGATTTAAAATATAAAAACCGAATCAACTATTATTCACTAGGAGAGACAACAGTTAATTTCAATCCCTGAAAATAACTTTTTAAGCTGAACTGATAAAAAAAATACTTAAAAAATCAGGAAATTTTTCAAATCTTCAAAATAAATATCCCTCTTGCTTGGAGGGACGGAAAGATGACCTGGGTCCAGCTTTGGGAAATCACTGCTGGATATAATAAATTTAAAAATAAATAGCAACCTGGGAAAGTGAAAACCGCAGAAGATTGGTTGGTTGTTCTAGTTTAGAGGCGTAAAACCTACCGGTCATCAACGCCTGTTGTTTATATTAATTCCTAAGTCTTGTTTTATATATATATATACTATATATCTTTTAATAAATTATTTTCTTTCAGAAAATTTAGTACTGTTTGAATTATTGTTTCATTTTCTCCTAAAGCTATTGCGATATCTCATGGAATACCTTTCTGTGACATTTCTGCGGTAAAGTAAGAGCAGTGTTGAAATATATGGTCTATTGTCAGTAAATTGTTGTATTTGGGGCATGTCGGATTCTGGTTTTTAGTAATGAGATGCCCATGGGTCATTCTTGTGTGGCCTATCCTTAGTCGGGTTAATGCTACTTCCTCTCTTCGATTTCTACGGTTTGAAGCATTCCATGGCTGCACAGTTTGTTTTATTGCCTTCAATTTGCTGGGAGGGCTTTCGTCCCACATTGACTGCCATCCTTATTTTATTTTTTCCTTTAGAGGTTGAGCTATTCTGTTTTATTTACTATGGCCCGTCCTCTCCCAGGGGGTGCAAGGGCTTCTTTAGCTGCGTTATCTGCCATTTCGTTTCCCGTGATTCCTATATGACTAAGTACCCATATCAGATGAATGTTTTTGTCTAGCCGTTTGATCATGGTGATGTACTCGTGGATTTTGATGATGTTGTTGTTTTCGGAATACATGTTATTTAGTCCTTTTAATGCACTGAGAGAGTCGGAGATAATTGTGATGTTACCTGTGGGAGCAGACATGGCTATGTGTAGTGCTGAAGCGATAGCGTTAAGTTCAGCAGTGTATACGCTACATAACGGGGATAATTTATATTTATACGTATCTTGAGGAGTCACCACGGCATAGGCTGTTGAAGTATTATATTTTGATCCGTCTGTGTACATTATTGTATTATCCGATATCCTGGCCAGGGTTTGATTTAATAATGCTTTGTATTTGATTGGCAAAGTGGTTTCTTTTTTATATTTTGCTAATTTTCGGTTAATAATTGGTTGTTCAAAGGTCCAAGGTGGTGAGTTTGCGTTGTATGGGTTTAGAGTTATTGTTTTTATATGATGGATGGCGGCTGACATTCTTTCAGCTAATGGGATGGTACTATTTGGTGTTTGCAGGAATTTCCTGGAAAATTTTGCTTTGAAGATATATCTGTGAGAAGGATGCGAGGTATTTGGGTATAATTTGGATAAATAATTTATTGCCAGTTTCTGTCTTCTGAAAAGAAGTGGTGGCAGCCCTGATTCATTGCAGAGACTCAGTATAGTACTTGTGCAGAAGGTGATACCCGCGTGGTGGACTGCATCTAGTTTTGAAAGGGTTGTTATCCGTGCTGAGCCATATATAATCGAACCATATTCTAATTTGGAGCATATAATTGTCTGATATATTTTTAATAATGTGGAGCTATCTGACCCCCATGTGGTACCACCAAGGACTTTTAAGATGTTTAACTTTTTTATACAGCTAATCTTGAGTGTCCTAGTATGAGTTTCCCAGGAAAGGCGTCTGTCAAACGTAAGGCCCAAGGATCGGCAAGTTTCGACGAATGGTATTATATTATCTCCCAGTAGTAATTCAGGGGGCATTGGCGTGTTACGTTTTCTGGAAAAGTGCATGCATTTAGTTTTTTCGTGACTAAAATATAATCCTGAAGATCTTGACGAGTCATATATGCGGCATAGTGCCTGTTGCAGTTTTTCTTTTATGACGTTAATTTCATTAGCTCTGCACGTAATTGCAAGGTCATCGACATATAGCATAGCTTTAATACTTCTGGGAAGGTATTTGCCCAATTCATTAATAGCCAGAGAAAAGAGTGTAGTGCTGATAACGCAGCCTTGTGGTAATCCGTTCTTCTGCTCCCTATATCTCGTGGTGACACCTCCTATGCGTACCCTGAACAGTCTTTTGGCTAAAAAAATTTTAACGAATTCCAAAATTTCTCCCTTTAAACCTAAACCAGATAACTTCTTGATTATAGTTTTTCTTCTGGTTCTGTCGAAGGCTTTTTCCATGTCGAAAAATATGGCAACCGCTTGTTGTTTCTCTAAAAATGTGTACTGCAGCTCCGCCTCTATTTGTACTAAGTGGTCTAGAGTCGATCTTTTTTTTTCTAAAGCCACATTGAAATTTTTGTATACAATTATTATTTTCTAATTATTATTAGAGTTTTTTTAAAATGGTTTTGAGTTCCCAAATGGTGAATGGTTTGTTATAATCATTATTTTCATTACTATTGGAAGTTGTATAGTTTTCTGTGGGGGAATCTATTTCTTCTGATTCAATGTAGCTGTGTGCATTACATAGATTATCATAGAATCTGGAAAATTCCTCTGCCACTGTGAGATTATTGCTAGTTAATTTGCCTTCTTTTGTGATGGTATAAGATTGAGGCGTGGTATTTCCCATTACTTTCTTTATTTTGTCCCATACTATACTGCAAGGGGTGGAGCTATTGATTGATTCAACAAACGTTATCCAGGATTTAGCTTTATTGCTATTAATTGTTTTCCTGCATATTGCTCTTTGTTTTTTATACTCTTGAAAGTTTTGGGGGTTCATGTTTTTAGTAAATTTTTTATATACTTTTCTTCGATTTTTAACAGCATTTCTGCATTCATCATTGTACCAGGGTACTGGTATTCTTTTAGGTGAGCAAGTAGTTTTCGGTATGGAAATTTCGGCTGCATGTAGTATAGTCTCGGTGATAATTTCACAGCCTGTATCTACGTCGAGTCTAGTTGGGTCTGGTTTTGGTGTTACAATAGCTTCTTCGTATAGGTCCCAGTTAGTTTTATTGATAATCCAGCTTGGATTCCTGTTGACAATAGTACTTCTATTGGGGAATTGTAGGCGAAGAGGGAAGTGGTCACTTCCATATTGGTCGGGAAGTACATTCCAGTCTATTCGATTGAAGAGTGATGGGCTGCAAATAGATAAATCTATAGATGAATAGGTGTGGTATGAGCTGCTGAGGTAAGATGGTTCGCCTGTATTTAGTACTAACATACCAGTTCTGTCGATGAATTCTTCAATTATTTTTCCTCTGGTATTGGTATGTGGTGAGCCCATACCAATAGTAGGTTGTGCCCGTTCAGATCTCCAATAAATAGGACTGGTGGTGGTAGCTGAACAAAAAGGTTTCTAAGTTCGTCCAAGGTAATATTTTGGTCTGGAGGGCTGTAGATGTTACATAAGGAAATTGTAGTATCTATGTGTATTTGGATGGCTAATGCTTGTAATGGGGAGTCTGTTTCAATTTTTTCTGAGTAAAATGATTTTTTTACGGCTATTATAACTCCTCCGTGATTTACTATTGGACCGTCCATATGATAGATATCATGCCCTTTAAGTGAGAATTTATCAATAGGTTTCAGGCGGGTTTCTTGTAAACAGATACAGGTCGGGTTTTCTTCATAGAATATTAATTTCATGTCATTATAGTGAGTTCTTATCCCGTTACTATTCCACTGGATAATACACATATTGATTAATTAGATGAAAATGTGCTTGGGCCTGCATCGTTAGACTAACAGTCTGGGTAATAGTGGTTTGAATGGTAATTGTGAGAAAACAAATAAATGAATAAATAAAAGAAAATTTAAAATAAAGATAATAACAACGATATTTAGAAAATGAGAGAAAGATTGATAAAAAATAATAGCAACTATATAAAGAAAAAGAAAAAAAGTTTGATAAAAATAATTAACCAGAAATGGATAAATAAGAGACTTAAATTTCCCATGCGCATATATATTTTTTGTAGGAAGCTTTATATTTGCGTATAATATGGAGTTATTTAAAAATGTTTTACGTAAATAGTTTGTAAATAATGTTCGATAATATTTTACATATAGAAGTGAACAGAGTAGTATGTTAGTGGAAGTGCCATTAAGGTCCAGTGATACGCGGCTGAGTAAACAAACAAAGCAATTGTTAATGTAGAGCAAGTTGTAAAATTGTATACGTATAGATCGATCGGAAAGGATAAACATAATAAAGTTAAATATGTTGTTTGTTTTTATTTTGTGTGTTCTATGAAATATAAGAATTAAGCTGTTTATGAGGAGAAGTGGTGTAGCTGTATCGTATTTTGTGTTTATGTTTTCTTTCAAGTAATTTGTTTTGGAGTTAAAATACATTATTTCTAATACAATAATTTAAAATACATATTTAGGTCTCCATTTCGTCACTACTTTTATTTTTTAAATTTCTTTTTGGATTTTTGCCTAACGAGTTCCGTCGTGTGAGTGGCGGAACTTTAAATATTTCAGGGTTTTCTCCCACAGTCTCAGACTGTGAGATACTGGGCTTACTCTCCGCATTAGATCGTAAGCGTCCGGTAGTTCTTTCACTACTAGAGGTTTGGGGACTAGACCGGACCGTCGGTGGAGATGGAAGGGATAAGAGGTGGTGGAGGGAGGGGGAGATGTGAGGAGTAGAAGAGAGGAAGCGGTGGAAGGGGATCCGAGGGGTGGGAGATGGGATTTATCTGTCTGCAATCTTTCCTCTCTTGAATTAGAGGGAGTAATAATTTTTATAATAGGAATAAAAGTGCTATCTTCAGTTTGGCTACCTAAATCAATTCCTACTTTCCTATTATTTCTAACTGCATCAGCGTAGTTTACGTTTCTATTTATAGGGCGGCTTTCTTTATATATCTTTTTAGCATCATTATAAGGATTTTTTTCTTTAAACTGTATAGTTTTAATTTCTTTTTCTTCAAGCAGTCTGGGACATTTCAAATCTAGACTAGAGCGATGGTTTCCACAATTTACACAATTCGGAACGATTGAATCACATGGTGAACCATTATGTTCTGATTTTGCACAGTAAACACATATGGGTGTTTTTGAGCATTTATCAGCGAAATGTCCGAATTTTAAACAGGTAAATTGGATTAGGTACATACATTTTTACAATTATTTTTTGAAATCCCACATGAATGATTTCTGGAAGAGTAGGCAATGAAAATGTAAGGATATATAAGTGTGTTTTCCTTTCAGTTCCTGTCTTTCTGGAAACTATACTTTTAATTTGTTTAACATTATATTTTCCTAATTCTTCCAAAATTTCATTTTCCTCTACTCCTTCTAGGTCTGGACAAAATATTACTCTCTTACTTATATTTAATTTTTCATGTGGACTTACTTTTATTTTTATTATAGAACCGAAATCCCTAAGTCTCAGATTGTTCTCTGGAGTTTGTTTCAACTAGAATTGTACCGTTTCTTAGTTTTTTTACGTTTTTTGGCTCCCCACCTTGATTTTTTATTGATTTATAAATTAAAAATGGTGAGACTTTTTTAAGGTCTCCTTCTTCATCTGTTTCAATTATTAAAAATTGATTTTTATTTTTAACTTCTGAGAATTCGTTTATATTGGATTCGTTAATACTTTTCCAACATCTTTTTATTCGTTTTTGATTTGGGGATCGAACATCAGGCGGTTTATTCATGTTTCTCTGTTTGGCTTGATATTACTATCGGTTTAGAAAGAAATGAAGTAAAAAAGAAAAAATACTAATTAACTAAATAAAATACTAGTTCTTCTTATAACTGATATTTCTGATAAAAAATAAAAATTTAAACTAAAAGAAAATGTAATTGGAATAAATTATAAATTATATCTATCACTTAGCTGGCTGGGCAAGCTGAGCTTTGCCCTCTGTTAATCCGCTGCAGCACACCGATGTTTTCTCGATAACTGCTAATACTTAACTATTGAAACCGCAGAAGAGATGAGGTTGATATCAATAGAATGAAGATTGCAACTTATACATTGATTCCTTAAAAAAAAAAAAAAAAAAAAAAAAAAATGCACTTCCAAAATGTGAAATGTGCAATTTAAGGTTGATCATCAAATAAAACTGGGATATCGCGTCACAAACATTGGGAAATAATTGAATTTCTAACAATAAAATATAATTTATCATAAAAAGATAAAGAATACAAATAAATATAGAAGAACACTAAAGACCCAAGAGTTGAGTCTTAGCCGCCCTGGTGGAAACATCGGTGAGCTGCTGCGGATTAAGCGCGGGCAAAGCCCAACTTGCCCGTCCAGATAAGTGATAGAAATAATTGACTACCATTTATTCTTCCTGATCGATTATTATTTTATTTGTTTACTCGTTTCTTTACAAAAAGACGGCAGTTGCGTCTCTTTAAGAAGATTTATCATTTTCTTAGTCAGTTTTATAGCAAGATACAATTTTATTTATTTTTTTTATTCCTTTTCCTCGTGTAAAATTTAGTATTTTTAACCTTTATTATTGAATAATCTTCAAATTTTCCCTAACATTATTTCCATATACAAAAAACTAAACCGATAATAATTGTCAACTAAAAAGATTAAAATGAATAAGCCACCTGATATACGATCTCCAAATCAAAAAAGAGTAAAACGAAGTTGGATAAGTATTAGCCAATCTAATATAAATGAATCGTCTGAACTTAAAAATAAATACCAATTCCTAATAATAGAAAAAAGATATAGAAGGAGACCTTAAAAAAGTTTCACCGTTTTTAATATACAAATCGATAAATAATCAATGTGGGGAACCAAAAAACGTGAACAAATTAAGAAATTGTACAATACTAGTCGAAACAAGAACCAGAGAACAATCTGAGAAACTATTAAAACTTAAAGATTTTGGTTTAATTATAAAAATAAAAGTAAGCCCACACGAACAATTAAACATAAGTAAAGGGGTAATATTTTGTCCAGATCTAGATGGAGTAGACGAAAATGATGTTTTGGAAGAATTAAGAAAGTATGATGTCAAAGAAATCAAAAGAATAGTTACCAGAAAGACAGGAACCGAAAGAAAAACACATTTATATGCCCTTACTTTTTCATTGCCCACTCTTCCAGAAACTATTCGCGTGGGATTCCAAAAAATAAATGTATGTTACCAACCCAATTAGGTGCAGAACATGTTTCAAATTCGGACACTTCGCCAATAAATGCTTAAAAACACCCATTTGTGCTTACTATGCAAAATCAGAACATAAGAGCTTACCTTGTCATTCCATAGTCCCGAACTGTGTGAATTGTGGAAACCACCACTCTAGTTTAGATTTAAAATGTCCCAAGTTGCTTGAAGAAAAATAAATTAAAGCCATACAGTTAAAAGAAAAAATACCTTACAATGAAGCCAAAAAGAAATATAAAGAATTTCACCCTGTCATCATTAACATACATTATGCTGAAGCAGCTAGAAGTAATAGGAAATTAGGAATAGATTTAGGTGGTCAGACTGACGAATTTAATAAATTATTGATAAGATTATTACTCCCTCCAACTCCAGAGAGGAGAGAGAGCAAACAGAACAACCCAACCCCAGACCTCTCACACCACCTACCACCACTCCCTCCCACAAACTTCTCCCTATTATCTCCACATTTTCCCTCCCACCTCCTGCCTCTAATAGTGGGCTCCCCCTCCTACTCCGTCTCCTCCTCTCAGTAGTCGTGAAATGTCCACGGGACGTTCACGATCCACTCAGCCTCAGAACTGGGGAGAAAACCCCGAAACATTTAAAGCTCCGCTACTCCCACAACGGAATTCTTTAAGTAAAAATAAAAAAAGAAATAAAAAAGACTTATCTCAAAGTAGTGACGAAATGGCATTATAACTCAAAAATAACTTATTTAATAATAGTAAACATAAAAACAAATTATGATACAAATACACCACTCCATCTTATAAACAAGCTAATTCTATACACAGAATATGACTATACTATACCTATTTTGATCAATGCCACTATAAGAAAAACAAATTTCAATAACATAGGAAAAATTCAATTCCTTTTAAAAATAACCCCTCCCTTATATACTCTAATACATTTTATAACGACTATATCGGTTTCTTATTTTGCTAATTTATTCAGAATATGCTTCAATATATTTTTTGATTATATATATCTTAGTTATACTCAGATATACTTTCTCAATACGTATTTATGCACAGAATTAATAATTATGAAACTTATAAAATATTTTTGGATAATATCAGAACAATATCAAATCTTTCATTGTAAAAAACAAATAATATTTATCTTCCGTTTGTAAATACACCAATTAGTGAAATAGGTCTCACACAATATCCCAAATGACATGAAAATAATTAGCTGGAATTGTAATCGAGTAAGAACTCAATATAAGGAAATGAAGATCCTTTTAGAAGACATCAACCCAGCCGTATTATGTCTACAGAAAACAAAATTAAGTTCTAGGCGAAACTTAAACATAAAAGACTACTTAATATACAGAAAAGACAAAGAAATGGGAGAAGAAGAAAGAGCCCATGGAGGAGTAGCTACCGCAGTAAGAAAAGACCTACACTTTGAAAAACTGGATATTCAAACTCCCATACAAGCAATAGTCACAAGAGTTAAACTACGTTTCACTGTAACAATCTGTAACAAGTATTTACCACCGACAGAAAAAATCAATGAAACAGCTCTTATACAACTCATTACCGGCCTACCTGCCCCTTATATTGTAGTTGGAGACATGAATGGGTCTCATCATACCTGGAGCACAACAATATCTAACAACAGGGGAAATATCATTAGAAGAATCATTGATAATACTGATTAACTCATACTTAACAAAGGAGAAGCCACATACTCGTGTATCAGCCCAAGATCCGGATCCACATCTGCAATAGACTTATCTTTCACATCACCAAACCTTTACACACAAGTAAACTGTAGTGTCTGCAACAACCAATATGGGAGTGATCATTTTCCGACATTATTGCGTTTCAATGCCGAACTACCCAAGATCAAAAGACATCGAAGATGGATCCTTGAAAAAGCTAATTACGAAGAATTCAGAGAACAAATAAAAAAATCTACAGCGTACCAATCAGAAAACGTAGACGAAATAATCGAATATTTTACGCAGAATAAAATACAATCAGCCCTTCAGACAGTTCCAAAAACAAAAGGAACTCCCAAAACAATCCATACACCATGGTTTAATGAAGAATGCCGGAAATCCATTAATAAAACTATAAAGTCCTTAAAGATTTCCAGCGAAATCCTAATAGAGACAATTTAATAAAATACAAAAAACAAAAAGCAATAATCAGAAATCTTGTCAAAAATAAAAAAAGAAGGAACTGGGTTTCATATATTGAAACAATAAACATTAACACTCCCATCAAAAAAGTATGGCAAAAAATCGATAGTATAGCTGGTAATCTCAATCCAGAGATCCCGATACAGAAATTCAAAAATGAAATTATAACAGATCCACAAAAAATTGCGGAAATTCTAATGCATCATTTTGTAGCCATTTCAAACACTGATAACGAACTTAATCGAGATGATAGCCTACAAGAAATCGATTTTTCTCTCTGTAAAAGAAATGATATCTTATCGCAGCTGGACTATAATTGTCCTTTCACAATACAGTAGCTTCAAGCAGTAATAGATGAAGTAAAATCCTCTTCCCCCGGTAAAGATGAAATTCATAATATTATGATAAACCACTTTCTCCCTTAAATTAATAGTGAACTCCTGAAAATATTCAATCGAATTTGGGAAATATTCCACATAACCCCAAGCATGGCGAGAATCGATAGTAATCCCAGTACTGAAACCGAGGAAAAATAAGATACATCCTAATAGTTACCGACCAATATCACTTACTAGCTGTTTGTCGAAACTATTAGAGAAAATGTTTAATAGACGTCTGATGTAGGTAATTGAAAAATTTAACCTCTTGTCCCCAATACAAAGTGGTTTTCGGAAAAACAAGATCCACAATAGACCAACTTGTAACAATGGAAGATTTAATCCTTAACACTTTTGTAGAACAAAAAGAAGCAGTGGGAATAGTTTTTGATATAGAAAAGGCATACGACACTATTGACAGGGAAATAATTCAAAAACATTATATGAATTAGGCTTCAGAGGAGCGATGCCTAAGTTTATACAATCCTTTTTATTGAAAAGATATATAAGCGTGAGAATGGGAGAATCGATCTCTAGTCGTAAAGAAATAGTTAACGCAATCCCACAAGGAAGTGTCTTGAGATGCACTTTATTTGCTATTGCAATCAACTCAATAGTCAAAGAAATACCTGGGTCAATGAAAGCATTTCTGTACGTTGATGACCTGGCGATTTTTGTAAAGTTCAGGAGTCACGAGTGGATGAGAAGAAATCTACAGAATACATTGAACCGTTTACAAGCACGGTCTTAGAGCAAAAATCTTCGCTTTTCAATTGAAAAGACTAGAGGCATATTATTTTCAAGAAAATGAACTCCAAGTCCAGCTTTATATGAATGAAAATACCCTGACGTTCTGTTAAAACACCAAATTTCTCGGCTTGGTGTTGGACAGTAAGTTAACATGGCTAAACCACATAAACTACTTGCGTGAAGAATGCTTTAAGCGACTGAGATTAATGAAAGTACTTGCAAGAACTTCATGGAGGGCTGATCGGAAGACGATGCTAATAGTCTACACTAGCATCATACGATCTAAGATAGACTACGGCAGTATGGTATAGTCTTCTGCAAAAAGAAATCTCCAACTCTTAGACTCCATTCACCACTCTGGAATAAGGCTTGCTACCGGAGCATTTAGGATCAGTCCTATAGAAAGTCTCTGTGCTGAGGCTTCCATAGCTCATCTCCTTTTCCGAAGGCAAGAACTAATTAACAATTATATAGCTAAAATTAAACTCCAGCCGAAAAACCCTGCTTACTCCTATATATTTTATCCCAGTTGTACCAGGAATTATGATATAAACCCTACAAGATCTGCTCCATTAGGCATCAGACAAAGAGAAGTCGTAAGAGAAATCTATGACATGCCCATAGATCCTACTGGACCTATCTTTAGAACACCCCTCTGGATATACCAACCTTTTAAAATAGATCTAACTATCCAAAAAATCAGTCCAGGTTTCAATAAATATAAATCTCACAATATAATACAAAAATACTCAGAATATGTTTTTTCTAGTTCTACTGTGAATTTAATTAAATTCACAGTAGAACTGGAAAAAAACAAAACCATAAACTTTTTAGATTTAGAAATCTCAGTAAAAAACAAACATCATGAATTTGGAATTTACCGGGAACCCACTAGCATGATTTACCGTCTTTTACATACCATTAAATAAAAAGAACTATAATAAAGACATTGAAATAATTTGAACGATATCTATTCAACAACCCCCGAAGATAGGCCCATCCCGAAACATTATGTTTTGATTCCATATTACGGCCCTATATCCACCAAAGTCGGAAATGAATTGAGAAAAAAAACTAGGATTAAACCCTGCATTTAAAATAGAAAAAACCCGAACCTCATATTTCTCTTCTCCTAAAGACAAAATAGACCCTTTCCAAAAAAGCGGAGTATACGAACTAAATTGTAATGATTGTGCAGCCAAATACACGGGAAAACCTGGAAGATCGCTAAATCAGAGACTAAAGGAACATATACGTGCATATAATAATAAGACAGATAATTCAAACTTTGCAATTCATTTAAATGAAAATAATCATAAATTCATCAAAGACTCAGGAGTTATTATAGGAGGACCAGATGATCTTCAGGTTCAGCAAGATGCAGACACAATTAATTATCGTATGCAAGGAATTTATTTAGTAAAAACAAATTTAAATTATATTTTGTATCATAATAAAACTATTGTATCCTCCACTAAAACATATGGCTCTGTAACATTATTTGATAAACAACATTTAAACATTCAAGATTCACAACTTTTAAATACAACTCTTGAGATTAAAAATTTAAAGTTTCACGAACTCAGAAACTCACACCTTTCACATTTTGTAACCACAACCATTCACAATGATTCAACCACACTACATATTCCACTTCTATGGATAGCCTTTATGTTTATTCTAATAATTATTCTTAGCTTAGTAATTATTATTTTTTATTTTTATAAGACTAAAATTGTAACTCATTTCACCCAACATGGGGAAATTCGTATCTAAGAGAGGAGGACTTACATATTCTATTCTCCCTTAGTTTATAATATTCCAATATTAGTTTCCCACCATTCTTAGAACTCTGTCCAGGGAACTATTACCATAAGTATGAGAACTGTACATCCTTGCTATAGCTTTCTTAGAATTAACTCTGTAAATCTTTATAAACCCCCACTACTTTGTAACATTGTCTACAGCCCATCTTAGGCCCGTCTCCACGCCACTTTCCACTCTGTTTTTTTTATGTTGTATTTTATTTTATACTTAAAATAAATCTTTTTAAAAAATCTTAGTGCTTATTACAAAGATAACTTATATATATATATATATATATATATATATATATATATATATATATATATATATATATATGTATATGTGTGTCCGCGAGTACGTGAATTTCGATTATCCGAACTTTGGTTATCCGAACCACCATTGAGAACATTAGATCAGAAAATCGACGCTTTACTGTAGTTAAATACATCTATTCTTAGTATATACAGTTGACTTATTTTATTACAACAATCTTCGATGGTTTCATTTTTTTTTTTTTTCATTTTACAATCATGTTTTTAATATATATATATATATATATATATATATATATATATATATATATATGTATAAGTTAAGCTCCCTCAGCTCGAAACGATCAAAAAAAAACAAATGAAATAAATAAAAGGAGGAAGAGGGAGCTTGAAATGACACTCACGAGATCGAAACTAAAACTGATTTATTCTTCTCAATAATCCTCTATATATAGGATTTGTATCTTGTTTACATTCTAAGATGGTATTAAGGACTATATTGCTGTCCACCGGACATTAACTCCCCCCTCCCAGTTTATGACTATCCGTCGTAAACTAATATAAATATGGCTATTATATAGTACCTCATACAATATTGCTTAATACCTAATAACATAACATAGCAAAAGATACAAAAACCAAAACAAAACAAAAATACATATAAACAAAAAGAAACCTTACAACTACACAGGAACTGAAATTTTCACTTTTCACTTACAACTATACACACTGTATTGTCGGATAACAACAACAAAAATAATCTAAGTTCGCCTGGTTGTAAGACGGTGTTTGTTTACGGAGATGAGGATGCTCCAGCCTGCTCAGGGCTGTTCTGGCTTTGCACGGGAAGCTTTAGTTGCTCAACATGAACAGTCCGGCGCTTCCTGGGTTCTCTTATGCTTTCTATCGTAACTACATTATGTTCCCTAATGACAATCACCCTAAATGGTCCCTCATACCTTTGTAGCTCCTTACTCCTGTTCGACCCTATTTTCCGATATACTATAGTCCCTATCCTTATGTTCCCAGTTATATCCTTAACCTTCCAATTCTCCCGGACCACTCTTCTACTATTCTCCGTCTCTACTATTGTCCTTTTTCCCACAATTTGCTTAGCGCTATGCGGTTATTCACCAATGCTTCGGACATATCCTCGTCTGTCGCCGTTTCTCCAGGATCCCTTCGTCGACCGCGGAGCCCGAAGAGCATTTCGAATGGGGCGAATCCTGTTACCGTGTGGATCGAATGGTTATATGCTGCCACTGCCTTCGGCATCGCCTCCTCCGGTTCTAGACCTCTATCCACATGGTACACTCGTAGGTGTTCACCCAGCGTTCCGTGTAGCCTCTCGATGCCCCCTCTGCTCTTGGGAAGGCCTGGTGTATTCAGATGCCATTTCACGTCTAAGGCCTTCATTTCCTTTCTAATGATGGTGTTATCGAATTCTTTTCCACAGTCGGACGAGATTCGATCCGGTACCCCATAGAACTGGAACCACCTCCGAAGGGCTCCTAGCGCTGCCTCCGATGACCGTTAGCGTACCGGGTAGGCCATGGCCACTTTACTAAATAAATCGATCATGGTGACCCACTTGTGCCCTCTCCAGGTGAAGGTATCAACTTGTAGATCGCTCAATGGTATACTCGCCGTAGGGGTCTCCTCCTGCTGAACTCTCGGCGGATGCCGGTCATATTTCGTAGCGTGGCATATTTCGCATCCTCCGATCACCTCTTTAATGGTCTTTTTCATGCCACTCCAGAAGTATCTGCGTTTCAGTGCATGTAACGTCTCGTGCTCGCCTCGGTGGTTAGTTTTACCTTGGTGATACGCGAGTGTCACCTCTTTCTGCTGCGATTCCTCCCGTACCGTTTCTACCGCTAGCTTGCATCGGATGAACGCTCTATCTACTCCGATCTGTTCAGTCTGCCATAGCTTTTTAATCTTCTCCCAGATGGTCTCATTCCCTACGTACAGGTAATGTGTTTCTCCCGGCTTAGAAGCGTCGTTGAGTGCCCTGCTAATCTGTTCTGCTCTCGCCCCTGGCTGTGACCATATGGTGATAATTTTTCGCTTTTCGTATGTACTGAAATCCATTTTCATCAGCCCCGCGGATCTTGTCTTCCAGATAATCTGCCGGCTCTTGTCGTTTATTATCTCATCCTTTTCCTCTAACTCTGCGGGTCTTTCTTCCGTAGAACTGTCTTCGGATGACTGTTCTGCGTCTCTCGTCCCTGGTTCGTTCTGTTCTCCCTCCCCTTCCGGCGTCCATTCGCGTAAAAACTGTCGGACGTCCATGGACGACTCCCCTCTATCTTCTTCTATTGCGTTCACCGTCAGTGCTCGGGAAAGCCAGTCAGCCACGATGTTCTCCTTTCCAGGCTTGTACTCTACTTCCATATTGTACTGGCCGAGAAGTTCCTTCCAGCGTGTAATCCGTGAAGAGGATTCCTTTAACTTTCCGACCCATTGTAGGGGTCTGTGGTCGGTACGTACCGTGAATTTTCGGCCAAACACGTATGCCCTAAAATGGTCTACGGCCCACACGATACCTAATAATTCTCTTTCCAATGCACTATATCTTGTCTCCGCATCTGTGAGGCGCCTGCTGGCGTACGCTATCGGTCGTTCGCCCGTGTCACCTTCCTGTGATAGTACCGCCCCTAAGGCGTAGTCGCTCGCGTCTGTCGTAATGATGAATTTCTTCTGGAAGTCGGGAAATGCCAACACGGGCTCCTCTTGTAGTCGCAGCATGCACTTCCTGATGTTAAACTCCATTGCCGGCGTCACAACTACCTTCTGGCATTTTTTGAGCAGGTTGTTGAGGGGGACGAGGTGTTCTGCCTCGGGGACGAATCTCCTATAGTAGTTCAATGTCCCTAATAATCTCCGGATCCCTTTTATGTCCCGTGGGACGGCCATCTGTCGAATCGCTTCCACCTTGGAACTGTCCGGTTTTACCCCTTCTTTGGATATGGTGTGTCCCAAGAAGTTGATCTGGTCTCGGCCCAGCTGCGATTTTTCTTGAGACAACTTTAGTCCGAACTTTCTCACCTGGTCGAAAACTCGTCGTAGATGATCCACATGCTTCGCCTCGGTTTTGCTAAATACCAACAAGTCATCCATATATGCCTGGCATATCGATTCGTCCACTCCCCTCAGGAACTCGTCCATAAGGCGTTGAACGTAATGGGGGCGTTTTTGAGACCGAACGGCATCCGTGTGAATTCGTAGTGACCCCTCTCAAAAGTAAAGGCTGTCTTATGTTGGTCTCTGGGGTGCATTCTTACCTGATGATACCCCGCCTTCAGATCCAGGGTACTGAATATCGTCGCCCCGCTTAACCTATCTAAAATATCCTCGAACCTTGGAATGGGATACCTTTCGTCCACCGTATTCTCGTTAAGTTTTCTATAGTCGACTACGACCCTATATTTCTCCTGACCAGCCGTGGACTTTTTCTTTACCGCCCATAGGGGGCTATTATAGGGTGAAGTGCTATCGACAATAATCCCCTGCTTCTTAAGGTCCTCTAATTCCTGCCGGATGTGCTGGCGAAGCGCCTGCGGGTATCGCCGCTCTTTGACGTAGCTTACCCTATCGTTTTTTTGTGGGATCTCATGCACGGTTTTCCCGGTTACCCCGAGTATGCTGCCCTCTTTTAAAAAAATGTCACCGTATTCCCACTTTAAATCATTTCTCCAGTCCCCCACTTGCCTAATTGCTCCCACTCGCGCCTCCTCATCCCTTAGTGATCTCTGACATTGGTACTTCGTTCCCCCTATGCGAATGTCCCACCATCCTCCGATGTTCTTAACTTTCGCTCCTACCTTCCCCAGTAAGTCGCACCCGATAATCCCTTCATATTCTCTGAGCATCTCCTCTACCACGTGTACCCTCAATTTATCCGCCTTCCTTCCCCATCTACCCAGCCCTATTATGGCCTCTCCCTCGACTCTACAGGGACCACCTAGGGTGATTAATTTACATGAACATACCTTGATCTGGGGCATCCTCTCTTTGTTGTACATCCTCCGTAGTGCGCTCTTACCTACAATTGTATTTGAACTACCTGTATCCACTAGGTATCTTCCTCCACCTTGGGCTCTAATTATAGGCAGACCGCTACACTCCTTCTTCACGCTGTTGCTCACTATCACGCGGTTGCCTCTCCGCTGCCACTCTCCTCAGATTTCGTCTCTTTCGCTCTTCTCCGCTGCTGCTCGACGATTCCCACTCCTCCGGATGCTCCTGCTCCTCTCGTTCTCTCTGTTCTCTGGTTCCCGAGCTTCTTCCTCTGTTTCAGATGTCTCTGATGATGCAGCTGACTCGGACTGCGGTCTATATCTTCTCCACACTCTCTGAGCATTTACCTCCATCGGCTCAGGTGGTTGGTTCCTCCGGCTCATGTAGGGACATTGTCTGGCGATGTGCCCCTCCGTTCCGCATTCAAAACATCTGGTACGAGGACATTGTGCTACCAAATGCCCTGTCTTTCCGCACCCATGACATTTTCGGTCCTCGCGTCTGCCGTAATTCCTCGGCCTTGCTTGTTTCCTTTCCCCGGCCATTGCTCGTTCTTTTGCGCCGTATTTTGGTTTCCCTTTTCCCCACGTGACTGGTGTGGTTCTGGGTCTCCTATATGTTATCCGGCTCCAGCCCGCTTCTTCCTCTCCGCTCCTGACATCCTCTTCTCTAGCGCTCGTGTCTATCATTTCTTGAGCGCTTTCTACGAAAGTGCGATCTCTTGGTAGACCGTCTTTCCTCCCGGTTTCCTTCGCTAACTGCACCTTCAGTATTGTCGAAAGAAACGCCATCCTGGCCTCCACTTCTACCGCGCTCACAGTCTCTCTCATTTTCACAGTAATTTTATTGTACTGAGCCAATAATTTCCCGGCGTACTGTCCTTTTGACTGATGGGCCCGCTTTATCTCTCTGAACATGTAAAAAATGTCCTTCTTCGGGGTCCAGCGACCGCCTCCGAAAGCTTTCTTCAGGCGTTCTTTTATCACGTTCCACGGGGTTTCCTCGTCCGCCTGAATTAGGTTCAGAATATTTCTTCTGACTCTACATATTAACGCCGCTTTTAATGATTCGGCGTCTCCCTGGTTTATCAGGTTCTCCGCTACTTTCCTCTAGATCTCCGCCATCAGCCGATCACCGCCCTTAAGGAAATGATTTAATTCGCCGGTTTCCCCGGTGAACCTCTCTAAGTCCGAGATCGCTCTTCTCATGTCGTGTGTCGCAGCTGCTCGTATTTTCATCCAGGCCAGTGCGTTCGCGTGAGCTTCTGCCATGGTTTCCTGTGGTAGTGGTGGAATTCCTGATGACACGTTTAATGTCGCTGGTCTCAGTACTCCTTCTGGCATCGCCACAATAAGAGAGAAAAAAAAACGGGTTCTCTACTATGTTACTCAAAGTCCCGGGTTTCGGCACCAGTTAAGCTCCCTCAGCTCGAAACGATAAAAAAAAAAAATGAAATAAATAAAAGGAGGAAAAGGGAGCATGAAATGACACTCACGAGATCGAAACTAAAACTGATTTATTCTTCTCAATAATCCTCTATATATAGGATTTGTATCTTGTTTACATTCTAAGATGGTATTAAGGACTATATTGCTGTCCACCGGACATTAACTTATATATATATATATATATATATATATATATATATATATATATATATATATATATATATGTTATTAGTTTATGACTATATGCCAATAGTCATAAGCTAATAACACTGATAATCACTATAGCCCATAGAAACAACACATTAAAACGAATTTAAAATTACAAATAACATAGGTTAACTATAAAGGGCGTAATGACCAAGTAGTTGATCGCCCAGAAAAAATCGTAATCTAAAGACCCAAGCTGTTTAGGGCATTAAGATACATAACCTAACCTGTTTAGTAATATTTCAGTATATATTAGTTTCAGTGACATTCCTTTGTAAATTTTGACTATTATTTAAATTTCCCTATTTGAATACTGGTAATATTACTCTTCAGCCATCAAATGGTTAATAGAAATGAAATACTTACGCCACCAGCGCACTGATTATTATTTGGTTAAAGCCACTAAAATAATCATAAAAAATAGTTCGTTAGAAACTCCTAGTTACCTCCTTAATATTCCCATACTTCGATTACTGCTGTACGGTGTACGGGGACGTCACTGGGGACCTCGAGGCAAAAATAGAACCCTTGATAAATTGCTTTGTACGATTAATCTCCGAGATCCCGAGGGACGCCTCAGTTTCCCAATTTTATGAAGAGTCCAAGTGGCTATCCTTCCAACCATCGTATGTGTTGAGAGGTGGCGGCCCTATCGCCTCGTCATTGTACCGCAGATCGCCACTGGTCCTCCAGGGTGGGAGAACAATTACTCTGACATTTGTCCAGTACACTAATACAGGATACTGCACTCATCCCAGACAAAGGTCACTTACAGTATACATCCTAGGATCACCTCCCCTAGGTAGCCACTATAAGGAGGTAATCCCTCCACCTGACTCGGGGACAGTGGGCTGATAACTCACTTCCCTTAAAACAATAATTATTACAAACAACAGAAGCAATAGAACTGGATTGATTTTACGGAATTCGACACACCGTGGGAAACGGATTATACGATTTGCTAACTGGAATGTACGTGGCATTAGTGGGAAGGAGTGCGAACTGGTTCAAGAAATTGAGAGAGCGAAGGTGAACATTCTTTTGGTTACTGAAACAAAGAAGAAAGGTTTTAAGTGTGAAATTAAAATACATGACTACATTCTTCAGTACTCAGATGTCAATGAAAACGAGAGAGCGCCCAGAGGAATGAGATTTTTATACTATAACGACCTATCCACGTCAATCAGAATATCAAAGATATCGCATCTCAAAGAAAGGATCTCCCTTCTGAGACCTGGAATTCTCCCCAAAAATTCCAGGAAGAAATTTAATCTCCAGAAACTAAATAATCCAGATGTGTTTAGCCAATATTCGTCAGCGCTGGACCTTAAGCTCCGGACATATAATTTGGGAGAAACCACAGTTGAAGAAGAATGGCAAAATTTCTCACAAGCAATAGAAGATAAAGCAAACACTATCCTTAGTCCTAAGCAGAAGGAGCCTCGCTCTCCTTAGTTTGATAACGAACCTACCGAACAATGACTCAGCGGGGTACAAGGCAGAAGGTCAACGAATATAGAAGACTTCATAAGGAAGAAAAGAAGCTCCACTGGCATAACAAGAGAAACAAAGAACTTAAGAAAAGTGAATAAATGCAAGGTGTAAAAGAGCTGAGGAATTTCCTCTGTAATGTGAATCAATGGAGAAAACCATTTGCTCCGCTTCTGACCTATTATTTGGACAACAGAGACAATCTCCTAACAAGTTTGACAGAGATATTAGCTCAGTCACGTTTTTGAGCTTCTGACAAAAGATGGTCCGCACATAAATGAGGTCGACGAAATATTTTCTGCAGCTGGATCATCAACGGAAGTTGAGACAAAACCACCTGACGAAGAAGAAATAATAGATGCCCTTGATAAGCTCAAGAACCATAAGGCACCTGGCCATTATGGAATTCCTGCAGAGCTCCTTAAATATAGAGGAAGTAAGGTAGTGAAAGCCCTTCAGAATCTACTCCGGACTGTATGGGCAGAAGAGGTGATGCCCTCTGGATGGAGTAAGTATATAATTCACCCTGTACATAAAAAGGGTGACCGCCTAAAATGCACCAGCTATAGTGGAATATCCTTAATCCCACTGGTTATAAAATTCTTTCAAACATCTTGTTCCAGCGCCTTCTACCATATGCTGATAGAGTAATAGGACCATACCAGAGCGGCTTCAGACGTTGTAAATTCACTACTGACCAAACTTTCAGCCTGAGGACCATCTCGGAGAGAGGGCATGAATATAACATCAAGACACTTCACCTCTTCGTCCACTATAAGTCGGCATATGATAGTGTCAATAGGGAAGAAGTCTATCGAGCCATGGAAGAGTTGCAGATTACTGGGAAGCTTATACAACTGATAAAGCTAACGATGAAAACAATCATGTGCTCAGTCCGGGTTGGTGGAGATATCTCAGAAGAGTTCGATTTTTCAAGAGGGTTAAGGCAAGGGAATGTCCTAGCGTGCCTCCTCTTTAATATCGCTCTAGATAAAGCAGTGAGGGTCTCCGATATTCAGGGGGGTGGCACCATTTTTAACCGGCTGGTTCAAATCTTTGCCTACACCGATGATATAGACATCGCTGGACGCTCTTTTCAAACAGTAAAGGAGGTTATTTTTAGCATTAGTGGGATAGGCCATGAGACTCGGGCTTGAAGTAAACCAGGTGAAAACGAAGCATCTTGTGACAGGGGAAGTGCCCGAAGGAGATTTTAGCCTTTGGAGAGTATAGCTTTGAAAAGGTTCAAGATTTTGTGTACCTGGACTCCTTGATGACCCAAGATAATGACGGGAGAGCAGAGATGAAGAGGAGAATCGTCTCTGCCAACGGATGTAACTTTGGGTTTAGAAAACAAAGTGTGCCAACAGAAAGCTAAATATAAAATGAGATCATGATTCTATGAAATAATAATTCCATATCACTTTGGGAAAAAAACTGGGAGGAAAGTATCAGTGACCTAATATATCCGGGAAAACAAAAACATAGATTAATAAATAAATTTAAAAAAATATTTATAAAATAAAATAATGTAAATTAATTAATTAATTAAAAAAAGAGATGAAACAGATAATGCAGGGTAAATAGATCAATAGGAAGAAGGGCGAGGAAAGGGCAGTTTGAAATGAAAGAATATTTATTGTTTTTTTTAATAAGGTTAAGATATGTATGTAGGTAAGAGAAATACAGTGTTTGTCAATTTTATGATTAATTGGGTTCAGTTGAAGGTGAATGTGGATGGACTCAGGAATAAGTTTTTCATGGTTTATGGTTTCACCGGTATATGAGGAATTGTATTCCATTAGGAGCAGAGCAAGGAATTCGCTAAACAATATTGGACTGGTGTATGAGGGGAATTGAATCTTTTGAGTCGCTAAAAAAGTGAGAAAGTTTATTATTAGCCTTAAGGCCAATTCGTAAGAAAGGTAAGAATAGTAGATTTTCGGAATTTCTGTACTTATCAGAAAGAAACGGAAGGAGTGGAGCGTGGTTGTGGGAAGGACAAAGCTTTTGGGTTTTTTATGGGAATCTAAAAGTTTGTTAATAACGTTTGGTGGGAAGCTATTTGAAAGTAGGATTGTATTAATACGTTTAATGTTAGTTTGGTGGTATTCAGGATCATATGATCATTTAATAATATAAGGAAAGGCACCGATGAATAATATTTTTCGTGACGTTGATTTTCCGATGGTACGGGTTTTGGGAGAAATTATGAAGAATCCGACAGGAGTAAGTAGTATTTTTTTATACCAGTCAGTGGATATGGAGCCGTCAGTGTCTCTTATGATCAGGTCCAGAAAGGAGAGCGAATGGCTGTACTTCTTTTTTTCACAGTGAAACGAAGGCGAGGGTGGTGAGAATTGAAGGAAGATAGAATTTCAGAGATTTTTTCGGTGTTAAGAACAAGGAAGAGGTTATCAGCATTTTTCTTAATGAAAATAAAATCATTAGGGAATAAGAGGATTATAAAATCAAGGAGGCCATTAACGAAAATGCTGGAGAGGTGAGGGGCGAGGGAATTACCCATAGCAAGTCCAGAAATCTGATTAAAGAATTTCTCATGGAAGGTGAGAAACCCGGGTCTACAACAGAGTAAAAGGGATTCGAAATATGACGAAACATTGAGGGTTCAATGGAGGTCCAGCTTTTTTTCTACAAGATGAAATTCAATTCAAGTACTCTGTCAATGGGTATATTGGTAAAATGGCATTCGGCACTGAAGGAAGTTAGGATGAAGTTGACAGGAATATGGAAGAATAATAATTGTTCTCGAAAGTGGAAGCACTTATTAATACCATAAGAATTATCTTTGTAGTGTATTTTAAGAGAAAGGAAAAGGGATTTACCGAGTTTAGAAAAGGAAGAATTCATATTGGAGATAATGGGAAAGAGTGGGTTTTCAGATTTAGGCATTTTAAGTAACCCGTACAAAGTTGTACGATATTAAGTATCTGTAGGTGGGGAGGTGTATTAGTTTGTTATCAAGGAGATTTTTATATGTTGATTAAATTTAATCATAAATGAGCGGGAGGGATCAAGGGTTGAAGGTTCATAAGTGCATTGATCGGATAGGAGTTGATTAATTTTATCATTATATTCGGTTTTGCCCATGATGACGGATACCACCTACAGATACGGCCTTAGTAAGGATGATAGATGATATGCTCATTGGATTTGAGGAAGGATCGGCTAAATTTCTTCTTTCTCCTCCTCAAATACCCAGCAAAGGTAACTCCTAATATTATTAACTCTTTCAACCTTCCAGAACAATTATTATTATACAATTATTCCTTTCATCTCCCAGCTTTTCATCCACATTGATATGGCTATAGAATTACTGTATTATAGAATCATTATCTCATTTTATATTAAATTTCTTGTTTCCACACTTTGATAATATATACCTTATTTTTCTGGGTATTGATTTTTCCACCATGCACTTACCCTTTAGTGTATTTATGTTATCTATTTTTTATTGTGTTCAATATCAATATTTTCACCATGCATTTACCTAAAAATTTATAGTATCTTACTAATTTATTTTTCACTCCACGATTTCAAAATTATTTATGTTTTTTCATACTTTGTATTTATTTTTCACCACTGGAATTAATCTCATTTCACTGTGCACTATTGTATTTGATTTTTATATCTCATTCTGTTTTCACTGTTTTATTGCTATTTTCAATTCTTATATACACACCTTTAATTATACACTTAAGCTAGTTATTTAATTGTTTGAGTATTTACGCTTCACTAATGTATTAACCTTTCAGCCTTCTTTTAATTGTTTTATGATATTTTAGAGATGTTCACAAAGATTCCTTTGGAAATCCCCTCCTACACTCCTCCAAGTCCGTTAAAAATGGACTACGTTTTTGTCCTCTTTTGGGTCAGTCTTATCCTATTCCTCATAGGTTGCAGAGGCGAGTTGATTTTAGAAGCTATATTATATCCTAATTTTTCTCTGTTTACTATGTTAGTACTCTAATTATTTATCATTTAGTACTTTATCAACTTTCACTTTTTCAATATAATTTGTTTTATCAGTTATTTACTGTTGCTACTGTTATTATTTGTCATATTTACTTTACAAATTATTATTTCCAATGTATTTCTCCATCTGTTATTTAACTCTTTACTATAACAGCTATTATATCAGTCAATATTGTTTTCATAACTTAAATGTTACTACTCTTTCTATTTGTTAAATTTTAGGTTATCACACACACACACACATATATATATATATATATATATATATATATATTTTTTTTTTTTTTTAATCTTGTCCTCGTTTACCGCTGAGCGCTGTGAGGCGCCTTCTGATAGAGCCTGATCCAAGTATCCCTATCCTCAGCCAGCTGTCTTCTTCTGATCCAGTCCATGCCTCTCTTCTCGAAACCTTCCTTTACTCCCTCTACCCAGGTCTTTCTGGGTCTCCCACGTGGTCACTTCCCTTCCACTTTAGCCTCGAGGGTAACTCTTGCTAGCCTGTCTTCAGCCATCCGCAGGACATGTCGGAACCATTTTAGCTGGTTCTGTTCTATTACTTCTGCAGGCCTTATGTCCAGGTTCGTTCTTATTGTGGAGTTTCTCACTCTGTCTATTTTTGTTTTCCCCTCAATTTTCCTTAGGTAGCGCATCCCTTGCTTACTCCATTGCTTGGATCTGGCTCTTGTACTTGGAAGTGAGGGTCCAAGACTCACTTGGGTATGTCAGGATTGGAAGAAACGTATTTTTGTATATAACTTTTTTAGTTTCTTTAGAGACTTCTTTCTTCTCTAGAATGCTTCCAAAGAGGGATTGGAATCATCTGCCTGCTATCTTGGTCCTTTCGTTAATTTCTCCTTCAACCCATCCGTGCTGATTGAGATGAGTCCCCAGGTATTTGAAGTCCGCCACTTGTTCTAGACATCTTCCACTTAGCCTGACGATCCTGTCCCCACGTTTTCTCCTTCAACCGATCCTCATATATTGCGTTTTTCTGCATTTATTCCTATGTTTATGGATTTAATTTATTTTGGAGGATCTTTAGGTTGAACTGCAGGTTCCGACAGTTGTTTCCAAACACTACCATGTCGTCGGCAAATGTTAGGATGGTGTAGTGGACACTCAGGAGGTTCCTGTATCCGAGGTGATAGGGCCTCATTTCCTGTTTTGCTTGCTTTAGTACCGAATCTAGTACCAGGATGAATAGGAGGGGACTAAGGCTGCACCCTTGTCTGATTCCTTGCTCGCTTTGGAATTCCCTTGATGAGTAGTTGCACATCCTAACAACATTTCTTTTGATTTAGTACAGACTCAGGATGGCCTTTCTCAGTCCTGTGTGAACCCCGTACTCCTCCAGCCCTTTGCAGATATTTTACTTCTGCACCCGATCGAATGCCTTGTTTAAATCTACGAAGCAAGTGTAGGCCTCTTTGTACTTTTCAATGATCTTCTCGGATATTTGTCTCATCGTGAATATCAGATTTTGCGTGCCCTTGTTAGGTCGATGATGCTTCTCAGCCTTTTTTTCGGGCACCTTTGAATAAACTTTATATGGGATGCTGAGTAAGGATATGCCTCTGTGGTTCTTACATTCACGATTATCACCTTTCTTCAAGATTGGGATAATGATTGAGATTTCCCAGCCCTTTGGGATCGTTTTCGTTTTCCAGACGATGTTCAGGAGGTGCTGGAGCATTTCCAGTCCCTTGAGGCTGCTTAGTTTTAACATTTCTGGGGATATGCCATCTATTCCTGCTGCTTTTCCTAGCTTGAGCGATTCTATAGCCTCATTCATCTCTTCGTCGCTGATGAAGTCATCCTCTTCCCAGCTGCCTTCCGTGCTCCAATTCTGCCGATTTTCTTCCAGTCTCTGCGCATGGTTTGCTAACAGGTCTTTAAAGTATTCAGCCCACCTGTTCATGACTGTTTTCTGGACGACTCAGGACTACTCCGTTTTTGTCCTTTATATGTTTCAGCACGGGTTCGTTCTGCTTTCTCATGCTCCTGAGGCTTCTATAGAAGAGTTTCTGGTTTTCCTTGTAGTTCTCTTCTAAATTCTTTCCGAAATCTTCGTTATGCATTTACTACAGCCTCTTTTACTTTCTTTCTTTGTTCCTTATAGGTGGAGTAAGCCGCATCTATCTTTTATATATATATATATATATATATATATATATATATATATATATATATATATATATATGTGTGTGTGTTTGTGTGTGTTTTAAACCCCTACATTGCATTTTTGTATCTTTATTTTTAGCCCTGATGAGGTAGGCTTTGACGTAGCTTACGACGGGTATTTCACGACGTATTGTTGAGTTGGTTACTATGAACATTATTTGTGTGAACCCCTGTTGCCACTGTACAGGAGCCTCCATTGACAATTGGTAATATTCAAGTGATAATTGTGATAATAGGTGAAATATTAATTATGCCATTTTTTTTAATTTTCTGAGTATTAAAAATATTTCGGTTCATTATTAATGGGTCTTATTTCAAATTAATTACGATACGCAAAAATATAAAAATCATTAAAATGGTGCATTGGATATTTTGTCGTAGAGCCTCCCGAAAAATATAATTTTTTAGCAAAAAAAAGTGTCAATTTTTGGTACCTAGTTTTTACATACAGTTCTGCGCCGAGTCATATTGGACACGCTTTACAACTTTTTGCGGCATTATGGTTAAATTAGAGTGGAAAGTGATGACAAACAGCTGTTAATGTGCAGCTGTAAACATTATATTATTAGATTATGTTTATATTCCAGTGAAAACAGTTTAGTGGCATTAAGATTCGTTCTTAATGTTCCAGTGACTGCCGCGGGACATCTGTTCTTCATATTAAAAAAAAATACGTAGGAGGACTATATATCAGTGGTTCTCAGTCTGGGGAGCTAAAGGGGGGGCACGAGTATATCGAGAAAAAATTTATCGACAATAAATTAAAAAAATATTTATTTTACAGAAAACATTCTGACATAATAAACAATAAAATGCACTTTACGCTGATATAATAAACTTAAATAGGTATTGATATAATAGGTATAGATAGATATAGATATAATTGTATAGATATAATAGGTATTGCACAATGTATTTAATAATTAACTTATCAAAATTAAATTAAAAACAGGATTAATACTTATTAGTGACTCCCTTGGGCCTGTCTTGAAGAGCAAACTTTTTCAAATATAGGTTTTTCTCTTCTCTATATAACTCTTTTTCTATATTTAACTGAGATCTATATTTTGTCTTAAAAGCTACCACCGCAGAAAATCCGGTTTCGGAAAGGTAGGTTGTTGAAAATGGTAATAGTATACTAAATGGTTTAATTTTTTTGTGCAGAAAATTCATCATCCAAACCTGCCCAAAATTCAAAGAGTGATTTATTACTAAATTGTTGTTTGGTTTGCCACTTGCCGTGAAGTCTATATAGATTTCTACTTCGGCAGTTGAGAAACCTATTTTGAAATGGGTCCCTAACCCATTCGTAGCTTACTATCAAGTTGAAGTCAGCAAGAAAATACTTTTTAAAATTCTATGCCAGATTATCATGGTTAAATGATTTTCACTATTGAAGCGTTTCTAAATGTCGTTTAAGTTTATTAGTTTCATACTGTCTGCTGCTAAATTTTTTGAGCAAATGACATACAAAGGCCTTTCTTCTCCATTTACTTCAGTGCTGGTAAAACCAAAATTTAAATATTCTTCAAAATATTTTCTTTATTTTATCTTCAGAACCATTGTCGTCTGTGTACTTTTTGTTGCTTCACTATCGTTTAATGCTCGCTTACGCCCACTTAAAAATGTATCCATGATTCTGTATATCTGTATACGCTGTATAATTCTACTGCTATAATATTGAATAACATCGTTAATTGTAAATAACACGCAAATTACAATATACACATTGACGGTAGAGGTAGAAGGATCGACTCGACTGAGACTGGCGGGAACGAGATGCAACATTTATACCCGCCACGCAGACATTCTAGAATGTTCGAGACAAATCTATGCATTAAAATTTTGAATATTGAATTGGTATATGATATATTTGAAAATTAGAATTGATATATGCATTATGTGATTATGTAAACTGAATTAAATAGAAACTAATATTACGATTACAGCATGATTTCAGTGAAAATTATTGCATGGGGTGGGGAGGGGGCGCGATGAAAATTGTGATTTAAAATTGGGTCGCAAATCCTAAAAGGTAAGGTAAGGTAAGGTAGAAACACTGCTATATATATATATATATATATATATATATATATATATATATATATATATATAGAGAGAGAGAGAGAGAGAGAGAGAGAGAGAGGGAGAGAGATATTATCATGAAATTGTCAGTCATCTAAAGCGAAACGGTTAAGATCACCAGGATAAAATCAAACGAATTCACCCGTCAAGCAAAAACGCGACGCTCTAATGAAGCAAGACCACCAACAACCCTAGCTCTATTGAAGAATCCCAGCCCTTGGTTCGTAACCTCTTCTCAGGGAACGTTAGATAAATCAATTTTTCACGCCTAATTCATATTAATTATTAAAATATGACAGAGAAACAATGGAGGCAGCTCCGACTCCCAAAGAACCGAGGCCCTAGCCTATCTTTGTTAGAAACATAAAATACTTTAAACTTTTATGTTACAACTAAATAAAACAGGAGTCACTGGTAAATATAAAGTATCCTGCGCACAACCCACTTTCCTCTAATGTGGAAACACTTCAAAATTATCCTTTTCCTTAAACCAGGCAAACCTCCCAGTCAAACTCATCCTATAGACCAATAAGCCTTCTACCGATCCTTTCAAAATTAAAAAAAAAAAATCCTTCTCAAACGTTTCCTACCTTTTCTCGAATTTTGAATTTCACTTCGAATTTCACTCCACAGTTTGGATTCCGCTCAGGATATTCTACTGTTCAACAAGTTCTTCGCGTTGTTGATCATATTTCCTTTGCTACATTGCTCATACTTTCGACCAGGTATGCCATGCCGGCTCACTTTTCAAGCTCAAAACCTCTTTACCCCCATCCTTATACCAAATCCTCCGATCCTACCTTTCTAACCGTTCCTTCCGAGTTCGCTGCGGCACTGATTACTCCAACTGCTACCCCGTAGAGGCTGGTGTTCCGCAAGGCAGATTCCTGGGTCCTGTTCTCCACATTCTCTTCACAGGAAACAACCCTATAAACTCCGATATCTTCCTAACCACATTTGCTGACGATACCGCTATCGTATCATTCCATTTAGATCCTAAAATAAATAGCATCCTCAAACCTACAAAGACACCTTTCCCTGATCGAGCATTGGTGCACCAATTGGCATATCAAAGTCAATGAATCGAAATGCAAACACATCACATTCATCGTCCGACGTAGATCCTGCCCATCATTCCATTTTAACTCCAAACCCTTCCTTCTTCTGAAACAATCCGGTATCTTGGCTCCCTAATTGACAAAATACTAACATGGAACCCATATACGAGACTTAAAAGGCAAGAACTTTATCGCCAATTTGGGCAGTTATACGGACTACTGAACAGAACATCTCATCTTTGAATTGACAACAAGCTGCTAATCTACAAGACCATTCTGAAACCTATTTGGATCTACGGACGTGAACTGTGGGGGACAGCTACCTTTTCGAATATCATATCGGATACTGATAGTCAAAAGTCCTCATAACAATAGTCAATGCCACATATAATGTTACAAAAAAAACCTTACACCATGGCCTTAATGTTCTTGACCTTATTCCACACAAATTCTCCACATTTCATCAGACCCTTATTCATCATCCTAATCTCTTAGCACAATCCCTATCCAGTACCAACCATCTCTATAACTCTCCTCGAAGGTTGAAACGGCAGTGCCCCGGAGACCTTTTGAAAATATTCTTTTGGAGTCCTGGCAATGGCCAGCATAACAAGGACTGAAGGATTTCCCTTTATAGGAGTAAACAGTAAACAGGCGTAGACAGAAGCGAGCGAAGGCGATTGTGGGAATCTTTAATCGAATACCGTCTTTAAAGGAACCAAGCGTTCAAACATTCGAGTGAGCGTAATTAAGTAGAGCCTAACCGAGCTAAATATTTATCGTAATTATTGCCGTACAAAATAATTATTTAAATAACTCTTTAGAAGTGAGAAGGTGACAAAACCAACCCTGGTGAAAAGGTTCAAAATAAATAAATAATTATTTTTTCATTTGTGTGCGCTTCTTCCCCCATAGGCTCTGCGCCCCGATTCGCCGCATTGGCGTTAGTTACTCCACTTTGTAGAATTACAAAATAAGTTAACAATCAACATAAGGTGGACTTGGCCTATTCTCTCCGCACGCGCCACCCCCGCTCCTTTCACGCTATCAATATAGCGTAGGGTTGGAATATCGATATCCTAACACTTGATATATCGATGATATCGATATTTTACAACGATTTATCGGTGATATTGATATTTTAAACTTTATTATTTTATTTTAAGTAGAAATTTCTTTTATTATTTATCATATTTTTAATTTTATCAGTGAACTGCACTTCACATTATAGCTTAATTATTTAATCAATCTAGGACGCTGTCTTTGAGCTGCTGTAACTTCCTTACTGTTATAACGCATAGGTATCACTAACGGTCAGTTACCTGTTGTTGTTAGTGTGGTGATTAAAGTGAAAATAGAAACTAAAATGTCGCCGCCAAAAAGTGAAGTATGGAAACATTTTAAATAAAGAGACAGTAAAAGTACGGAGTGCAAATATCGTCACAAAATATTTCGACCATCAGGAAAAACAACAAACCTACGGTCACACCTCAAATCCTTCCATTCCCATGTTTTTTCTTCTCCATCAGGGTCAGGTTTCTGCAACACCATCTATTTCTAAATCAGAAGCAAATGAAACAGTTCCTCCGTCAAAAGAAGTAGTTTCCAAAATATCGCATCATTTGAAGAGGGAAGCGAACGACGAAGAAAAATTAATGAAGCTATTCTATATTTTATCTGTAAGGATACTCTGCCTTTCTAAACTGGAAAGAATACAATGAAAAGTATTATATAGAGGAAATGTCCCAAAATTTGAAAACAAGATTAAAGCAGCATAAGACAAATTCCAATAGTAATAAAGAAGTATAAAAGAAGTGCTCAATTTCAAAATCGATATGAAATTGTAAATCATTACATAGACCTAATAAGTAAAATAGATATATAATGAAAGAACTAACAATTGTAATGAAAATAGTAAATTTAAAATAAAAATAAGATCTAGAAGAATTACAAAAATAAAAGAGAACACTACCATAAGTAATGCTAGATAGTGAAGACACAGGCCAGAATATTCAAGAATAGGAATCGAGGCACATTAGGTAGATGCTAACAACTAGTTTTAAATTTTATTGTGTTTCAACATTTCACAGTGTATCATATGCATAGTAAATCATAGGTCTACTCGCAATTGTACTTTCGTACTTTATTATGAAATAGGGTCCAGGTTTTTCTTCCTTACCCTTCAAATAAACTTAAGATTTTAAGATTACCAAAACAAAAAATAATATGAATCAATGATTCACCAAATCGAAATAAAATAGACAATACTATAAATGGAAATAAATTGTTGCATATAATCATTGGTTAAAATATAGCACATGCCAATTTATAAATATAATGGGGTAAATATGAGAATAAACAATATTTAGTTGCCAAACAATAATTATTAGATAACATTGAAACACATATACTGCTAATTAATCCTATGTAAAGACAAACAGGTAATAATATAAATGGTGATTGTACTGAAATATATATCAGACGAATTACATCTTTTTAAATAAATGTTTTGCGAATGCTCAATGTATGCATGGAAATTTTATAAAATACAATTTTTTTTAGGAAAATAAAACAAGGTTTTATTTTAAAAAAAATTGTAGAATAACATAATATATGAAATATGGTAAAAAAAAACTTCAAGATACAAATGTATTATAATACTTATTTTTTTTTACCAAAGTATTATTCTTTACCTTCTTTTTTTATAATGATTCATGGATGGTAAAAATATTGTTCTATAAATAATAATTATATTATTTCATAACCTTCTCATAAATTTCATAACGTTATACTCATTTAATGCACGGTTTCTTATCTTCGTCCACTTTCTTTCGATATATCGATATTTTCCTAGCGATTATCGGTGGATATCGATATTTGGTTTCGCGATATATCAAAATATCGAATATCGACATTTTTCTTTCGATGTTCCAACCCTAATATAGCGTCCGTCTTGGTCCAGCCTGGAGTGCTATGACATCTCATTTTTTAGGGTCGCTCATCTTTAGCAGTGGTAGATTGTTCTCGAGGCTGGAATCATTTGCTATGATTGTGCAATGCTTACTTTACGTTGCTGGCGAGAAAAAATGTTCTGTTGAGCCATTAATAGTATAAAGGTCAATGGAATGATCTCAGGGGAGCTGAGTGGCTTATTAAAAATAGTTGTGTCTGGGAAACCCAGAAGAATTCCTAGAGATGTTAGTGTCCATAACCGAATCCCCGAGAAGGCCTCAGTCTATTTATGACTTTGAAACATGTTAATGGAAACTCAATTGAATGCTTAACAAAATTTATTTGTGAGCACAGGTATTAACACACCCTGGGTAAGAGGTAACACTTCTTTACCCTGGAATAGGCGCGTAAATGTGTTTCCCATAAAATTAAAATGATTTTTATCAATTTGTATTTTTATATGATTTGTTCAATCATATGAATTATTGAAATTGTTAAACGAAAATTGCTTTTTGAATAAAAAGAAAAAGAAGGAAAAGTATTTCTAAAATATTCCTAGAAATAATCTGTGTACAAATGTGCAAACAAGGACAAATCATAGATTCGAAGAAAGAAAGAAAATGGCGTTAGTTACTCCACTTTGTAGAATTACAAAATAAGTTAGCAATCAACATAAGGCGGACTTGGCCTGTTCTCTCCGCACGCGCCGCCCCGTAGTGAGGAGCATAGGGTACAACTGTCTCCAACTAGAAATTTCTTAGATAAAAAATTAAGCTGCTGGTGACTGGCGGAACTAATGGAAAATTGCCAATATCCAGTTCTAGATAGGCTTATTGGAGGCAGCAAACTAGGAATTTCAGATCTCCAGTCTCAAGACACGTTGTCGTATTCTGCGTTGTATATGGCTAGGGGAAATTTGGGTTAAGAGGAATTTGCTCCTGGGTTAATAGTTATTGGTTCAATATGGATATTTATTGCTACCTGTGTTTGAGAGATTTTAGTAAGTGAGTTTTTGTTTACTTATTTATCTATTGTATAACTGTAATTATTATTATACAATGTCAAACATGATTATATTTACAAATAAAATCGAAGATAGCTAGAAAAAAATGTGCATAACTTACTTCTTTCCCACTTTCAACTATTCCCATATAAATTGTATAACCGTTAAGTTCTCCATTACTTTGAACTGGTGGAAGCCAGCTAACCAAAATTTTATTATAGTCACTCCTTGCTGCTTTGATATCTGCTGGGGAGCTGGGAACTAAATAGAAATGAGTTGATTCGACATTATTTACAAGATTATACAAGGTATTACTATTATGTTCACAACAATGCTGTTAAATAATATAACGTACCATCTTCAGCAGTGCGACAATAGATAGGAGTGCTTAATACACCATCACCACTCCTAGTTAAAGCCAGTACTGAAATGCTGTAATTCGAATATTTAAGCAAACCTATCAAAGTCGTTCTCAATGAAGTCGTACTTTTGACTCCAACGTCATCACTTTCTGAAAAAAAAAATAGTAATAATAACAATAAAGAATGCCTACTAATTTTCACCTTTTATTCCGTTTGTAACTATTTTTGTTTATTTATCCCTTATTCCCTTATGTTTGGTATATAAGAACATTTAGCTCATTCAGTTGTACGCATGGTGGGAGAGAAGGACAAATCTCATTAGTAATTGACAAATGATTTGCCACTTCTATAAATTGAAAAGTAGTTTAAAATGTTATACATTCACCTTTAGTTCTAAAAACACACCAACATTCGAAAAACAGCAATTTAAAATGCAGTTTGGAATTATTAAATTAAAATAAATTTGTTTCCTGATTGGCTTTTCTTTTATGAATAATAAATATTTATACATTTTTAATTTAGAATTTACATACTTAAATTGTTAAATGAAATTTAACTACTTATAAATATTAAATCAAAAGCAACATAAATTAGTACTACGAAAGATTTATGAAATCGATGAAGACAAGAGATGTTGGTACTCACCAAGGTTAAAGTAGATTATACCATAGAAAACAGGACACACTGCTTTATTCTCGCACTGAACTGAAAATGGGTATGACTAATGGAAGAAAGGTGTGGTCTTTTTTGGTAAACAGAAAAGTTTAAGGGGAAGGTTCGGGATTTGTCCGGTAATTCCAAAAAAACAATGTAACCTGTTTTGTATGATATAATCTACTCAAGCCTTGGTGTGTACCAACATGTATTTGATCTCTTGTCTTAATTGAATTCAAAATTCATAAATGTTTTGTAATAATAATTTATATTATATTTAATTTAATATGTACAAAATTATAAATATGTAAATTCTAAATTAAAAATGTATAAATATTTATCATTCTAAAAAGAAAAGTCAATTAGGAAACAAATGTATTTTAATATAATAATTCCAAATTGTATTTTAAATTTCTGATTTTTGAATACTTGTGTGTTTTTAGAAATCAAAATGAACGTATAACATTTGAAAATAGTTTTCAATAAAATCAAATTTATAGAAGTGGCAAATCATTTATCCATCCCTAATTAAGGAACATTGATCACAATCACAATAAGAACATTTATCACTATTATTTATTACTATAATAGACAAATTGTAATATTTTTCCAATTCAAATTACCACTACTACTCTAATTTCCGGAACTTTGTTTTCAACCAGAGAATATATTTCTACTCTTTTACTTAGTTAATTACTGATTTTTTTCATAGTTTATGTTTCTATTTTCATCGTTTTATTTCATTAGTTTATATTCTTTCGTAGTTTATTTATTTATAGTTTATATATTTTTCATGACTACGAGAGACAGTAAATTATTTCAAATAATCAAAATTAAAGATACTTTAGAGGAAGAAATTTTGAAAATTTGGCATTTTATAAAGCCCTGTTTGACTGTTTCAATGAGAAAAAGACCTTTCTGATATTAATAGCATTTGTTTGCACATCGATATAACGAGTGCGATCAAGAGCAATTTTTGAGAAAATTGTAAAAATCTCTAAAATCGATGATATAAAGCAGAGCCCGTTCAATAGTGATTGAACATTTTAAAAAAGTTTCATTTCAATTGTTCTACAAGAACTTTTACAATTAAAGTATTTAAATAAAAGTTGTACATAAAGAACTTCCTGATAAACAGTTGTTTATATCATTAAAATTATTTGATAAAAGTTGTGTTAGTATAATTTCTAGCGAAAAGTTTTTATATAAAAGTTTTGTTAATAGAAGTTAATACCAGAACATTTTAAATATGAGTTCTCAAATATAGTTATGTGGCAAAGCTTGAGAGGGATCTTTGCTAGATGGAGTAAACCTCAGGGGACAGTAGTATTCTTGAAAAAATTAAAAATCGTTTAACGAAAACATAGATAATAAATAAAATTCGAACTTAAAGAAAAAATAGAAAACCAATTACTCCTTTATTTATTTTATTAAACATTAAATACTTAATTTTAAAAGAAAAATTAATTTTAATTAAATAATATGCGCAATTTTTATTAAAGATATTACATTTTAAGATAAGAAAACCTTTTAAGACACAATTTTGAAAGTATTTTTTATATTTAATTGGGAACTTAAATAATGAAACTTTCATTATATCTCTGAAAAGTTCTAACGAGAACTTTTATAATTCAGAACTTGTATAAAAAAGGTCTTACGATAAAGTTCTTAAAGAACATTTATTATAAAAGTTCTTACAGTAAAGTACAGAAAGAACACTTACTATATAATTAGGGATTGATAAATTATTTGCCACTTCTATAAATTTGTTTTATTGAAAACTAGTTTCGAATGTTATACATTCATCCTCAAGTCTAAGAGCACACACAAAATTCAAAAATAAGCAATTCAAAATATAGTTGGTATTATTATAAATATTAAATTAGATTAATATACATATTAAATTAGATTAATATACATATTAAATTAGATTAATATACATATTAAATTAGATTAATATAAATCAGTATTATAAAACATTTATGAATTATGAATTTAATTAACACAAGAAATCAAATATATGTTTGTACTCACCAAGGTTTAAATGGATTATATCAAACAGAATAGTTTGTACAGGTTTCTTCTCGCATTGAACTATCAATGAACGAGAAATAGGCAGGATGTTTTTAGGTAAACGGTTTAAGGGTTAGGGTTTTCCCAGTAATGCCGATGAGTAATTGTTTTCTCTATTATTGATGGAAATAAATTTAAGATTGGACTATTGGAGATATTTATTTGGCCATTTAAGCAAAAATCTGGATTGGATTTGAAGGATTTTATTATTTCAAGTGCTTGATATATATTTAATTTGAGACGTTTTTCAACGTGATGCATTAATTTAACTCCTGAGTCTTTGACGAATTTATGATTATTTTCATTTAAATGAATTGCAAAGTTTGAATTATCTGTCTTATTATATGCACATATTATTATATGTTCCTTTAGTCTGCCGTATGTACCGCTGGGAATTCTTATTCCTATTTCCTTCTGAGGAGACTGGTCTGATCGAAAGTACCGCTGGGAATTCTCATTCCTATTTCCCTCTGAGGAGACTGGTCTGATCGCCAGTACCGCTGGAAATTCTGAATCCTATTTCCCTCTGAGAAGGCTGGTCTGATCGCCAGTAAGGCTCAGCATTTTCATTCCTATTTTACTCTGAGAAGGCTGGTCTGACCGCCAGTACCGCTAGGAATTCTCATTCCTATTTCCCTCTGAGGAGACAGGTCTGATTGCCATTACCGCTGTGAATTCTCATTCCTATTTCACTATGAGGAGACTGATCTAGTCGCCAGTTCCGCTGGGCTTTTTCATTCCTATTTCCATTGAAAATGGCTGGTCTGATCGCCAGTACCGCTCATCATTTTCATTCCTATTTCCCTCTGAGGAGACTAGTCTGATCGCCAGTACCGCTGGGAATTCTCATTCCTATTTCCCTCTGAGAATGCTGGTCTAATCGCCAGTAAGGCTCAGCAATCTCATTCCTCTTTCCCTCTGAGAGAGCTGGTCTGATCGCCAGTACCGCTGGGCATTCTCATTCCTATTTCCCACTGAGAAGGATGGTCTGATCGCAAGTACCGCTCAGTATTCTCATTCCAATTTCCGTCTGAGGAGACTGGTATGATCGCCAGTACCGCTCAGCATTTTCATTCCTATTTCCGTCTGAGGAGACTGGTATGATCGCCAGTACCGCTCAGGATTTTCATTACTATTTCCGTCTGAGGAGACTGATCTGATCGCCAGTACCGCTGGGAATTCTCATTCCTATTTCCCTCTGAGAAGGCTGGTCAAATCGCCAGTAAGGCTCGGCATTTTCATTCCTATTTCCCTCTGAGGAGACTGGTCTGATCGCCAGTACCGCTGGGCATTCTCATTCCTATTTCCCTCTCAGAGGGCTGGACTGATCGCCAGTACCGCTGGGCATTCACATTCCTATTTCCCTCTGAGAAGGATGGTCTGATCGAAAGTACCGCTGGGAATTCTGATTCCTATTTCTCTCTGAGAAGGCTGGTCTGATCGCCAGTAATACTCAGCATTCTCATTTCTATTTCTCTCTTAGATAGATGGTCTGATCGCCAGTACCGCTCAGCATTTTCATTCCTATTTCCCTTAGAGGAGACTGGTCTGATCGCCATTACCGCTGGGCATTCTGATTCCTATTTCCCTCAGAGAAGGCTGGTCTGATCGCCAGTAAGGCTCAGCATTTTCATTCCTATTGTACTCTGAGAAGGCTGGTCTGATCGCCAGTACCGCTAGGAATTCTCATTCCTATTTCCCTCTGAGGAGACAGGTCTGATTGCCATAACCGCTGGGAATACTCATTCCTATTTCACTATGAGGAGACTGATCTAGTCGCCAGTTCCGCTGGGCTTATTCATTCCTATTTCCATTCAAGATAGCTGGTCTGATCGCCAGTACCGCTCATCATTTTCATTCCTATTTCCCTCTGAGGAGACTAGTCTGATCGCCAGAACCGCTGGGAATTCTCATTCCTATTTCCCTCTGAGAAGGCTGGTCTGATCGCCAGTACCGCTGGAAATTCTGAATCCTATTTCCCTCTGAGAAGGCTGGTCTGATCGCCAGTAAGGCTCAGCATTTTCATTCCTATTTTACTCTGAGAAGGCTGGTCTGACCGCCAGTACCGCTAGGAATTCTCATTCCTATTTCCCTCTGAGGAGACAGGTCTGATTGCCATTACCGCTGTGAATTCTCATTCCTATTTCACTATGAGGAGACTGATCTAGTCGCCAGTTCCGCTGGGCTTTTTCATTCCTATTTCCATTGAAAATGGCTGGTCTGATCGCCAGTACCGCTCATCATTTTCATTCCTATTTCCCTCTGAGGAGACTAGTCTGATCGCCAGTACCGCTGGGAATTCTCATTCCTATTTCCCTCTGAGAATGCTGGTCTAATCGCCAGTAAGGCTCAGCAATCTCATTCCTCTTTCCCTCTGAGAGAGCTGGTCTGATCGCCAGTACCGCTGGGCATTCTCATTCCTATTTCCCACTGAGAAGGATGGTCTGATCGCAAGTACCGCTCAGTATTCTCATTCCAATTTCCGTCTGAGGAGACTGGTATGATCGCCAGTACCGCTCAGCATTTTCATTCCTATTTCCGTCAGAGGAGACTGGTATGATCGCCAGGACCGCTCAGGATTTTCATTACTATTTCCGTCTGAGGAGACTGATCTGATCGCCAGTACCGCTGGGAATTCTCATTCCTATTTCCCTCTGAGAAGGCTGGTCAAATCGCCAGTAAGGCTCGGCATTTTCATTCCTATTTCCCTCTGAGGAGACTGGTCTGATCGCCAGTACCGCTGGGCATTCTCATTCCTATTTCCCTCTCAGAGGGCTGGACTGATCGCCAGTACCGCTGGGCATTCACATTCCTATTTCCCTCTGAGAAGGATGGTCTGATCGAAAGTACCGCTGGGAATTCTGATTCCTATTTCTCTCTGAGAAGGCTGGTCTGATCGCCAGTAATACTCAGCATTCTCATTTCTATTTCTCTCTTAGATAGATGGTCTGATCGCCAGTACCGCTCAGCATTTTCATTCCTATTTCCCTTAGAGGAGACTGGTCTGATCGCCATTACCGCTGGGCATTCTGATTCCTATTTCCCTCAGAGAAGGCTGGTCTGATCGCCAGTAAGGCTCAGCATTTTCATTCCTATTGTACTCTGAGAAGGCTGGTCTGATCGCCAGTACCGCTAGGAATTCTCATTCCTATTTCCCTCTGAGGAGACAGGTCTGATTGCCATTACCGCTGGGAATACTCATTCCTCTTTCCCTCTGAGAGGGCTGGTCTGATCGCCAGCACCGCTGGGCATTTCTCATTCCAATATCCATTTAAGATGGCTGGTCTGGTCGCCAGTACCGCTCAGCATTTTCATTCCAATTTCCCTCTGAGGAGACTGGTCTGATCGCCATTACCGCTGGGAATTCTCAATCCAATTTCTCTCTGAGAAGGCTGGTCTAATCGCCAGTAAGGCTCAGCAATCTCATTTCTCTTTCCCTCTGAGAGTGCTGGTCTGATTGCCAGTACCGCTGGGCATTCTCATTCCTATTTCCCACTGAGAAGGATGGTCTGATCGCAAGTACCGCTCAGTATTCTCATTCCAATTTCCGTCTGAGGAAACAGGTATGATCGCCAGTACCGCTCAGCATTTTCATTCCTATTTCCCTCCGAGGATACTGGTCTGATCGTCAGTACCGTTGGGAATTCTCATTCCTATTTCCCTATGAGGAGACTGATCTGGTCGCCAGTACCGCTGAGCATTTTAATTCCTATATCCAATAGAGATGGCTGGTCTGATCGCCAGTACCGCTGGGCATTCTCATTCCTATTTCCATTTGAGAAGGCTGGTCTGATCGCCATTACCGCTGGGAATTCTGATTCCTATTTCTCTCTGAGAAGGCTGGTCTGATCGCCAGTACCGCAGGGAATTCTCATTCCTATTTCTCTGTGAGAAGGCTGGTCCTATCGACAGTACCGCACAGCATTTTCATTCCTATTTCCGCTCAGCATTCTCATTCCAATATCCCTATGAGGAGACTTATCTGGTCGCCAGCACCGCTGGGCATTTTCATTCCAATTTCCATTTAAGATGGCTGGTCTGATCGCCAGTACCGCTCAGCATTTTCATTCCTATTTCCCTATGAGGAGACTGGTCCGATCGCCAGTACCGCTTGGATTTCTCATTCCTATTTCCCTCTGAGGAGACTGGTATGATCGCCAGTACCGCTCAGCATTTTCATTCCTATTTCCGTCAGAGGAGACTGGTATGATCGCCAGGACCGCTCAGGATTTTCATTACTATTTCCGTCTGAGGAGACTGATCTGATCGCCAGTACCGCTGGGAATTCTCATTCCTATTTCCCTCTGAGAAGGCTGGTCAAATCGCCAGTAAGGCTCGGCATTTTCATTCCTATTTCCCTCTGAGGAGACTGGTCTGATCGCCAGTACCGCTGGGCATTCTCATTCCTATTTCCCTCTCAGAGGGCTGGACTGATCGCCAGTACCGCTGGGCATTCACATTCCTATTTCCCTCTGAGAAGGATGGTCTGATCGAAAGTACCGCTGGGAATTCTGATTCCTATTTCTCTCTGAGAAGGCTGGTCTGATCGCCAGTAATACTCAGCATTCTCATTTCTATTTCTCTCTTAGATAGATGGTCTGATCGCCAGTACCGCTCAGCATTTTCATTCCTATTTCCCTTAGAGGAGACTGGTCTGATCGCCATTACCGCTGGGCATTCTGATTCCTATTTCCCTCAGAGAAGGCTGGTCTGATCGCCAGTAAGGCTCAGCATTTTCATTCCTATTGTACTCTGAGAAGGCTGGTCTGATCGCCAGTACCGCTAGGAATTCTCATTCCTATTTCCCTCTGAGGAGACAGGTCTGATTGCCATTACCGCTGTGAATTCTCATTCCTATTTCACTATGAGGAGACTGATCTAGTCGCCAGTTCCGCTGGGCTTTTTCATTCCTATTTCCATTGAAAATGGCTGGTCTGATCGCCAGTACCGCTCATCATTTTCATTCCTATTTCCCTCTGAGGAGACTAGTCTGATCGCCAGTACCGCTGGGAATTCTCATTCCTATTTCCCTCTGAGAATGCTGGTCTAATCGCCAGTAAGGCTCAGCAATCTCATTCCTCTTTCCCTCTGAGAGAGCTGGTCTGATCGCCAGTACCGCTGGGCATTCTCATTCCTATTTCCCACTGAGAAGGATGGTCTGATCGCAAGTACCGCTCAGTATTCTCATTCCAATTTCCGTCTGAGGAGACTGGTATGATCGCCAGTACCGCTCAGCATTTTCATTCCTATTTCCGTCTGAGGAGACTGGTATGATCGCCAGTACCGCTCAGGATTTTCATTACTATTTCCGTCTGAGGAGACTGATCTGATCGCCAGTACCGCTGGGAATTCTCATTCCTATTTCCCTCTGAGAAGGCTGGTCAAATCGCCAGTAAGGCTCGGCATTTTCATTCCTATTTCCCTCTGAGGAGACTGGTCTGATCGCCAGTACCGCTGGGCATTCTCATTCCTATTTCCCTCTCAGAGGGCTGGACTGATCGCCAGTACCGCTGGGCATTCACATTCCTATTTCCCTCTGAGAAGGATGGTCTGATCGAAAGTACCGCTGGGAATTCTGATTCCTATTTCTCTCTGAGAAGGCTGGTCTGATCGCCAGTAATACTCAGCATTCTCATTTCTATTTCTCTCTTAGATAGATGGTCTGATCGCCAGTACCGCTCAGCATTTTCATTCCTATTTCCCTTAGAGGAGACTGGTCTGATCGCCATTTCCGCTGGGCATTCTGATTCCTATTTCCCTCAGAGAAGGCTGGTCTGATCGCCAGTAAGGCTCAGCATTTTCATTCCTATTGTACTCTGAGAAGGCTGGTCTGATCGCCAGTACCGCTAGGAATTCTCATTCCTATTTCCCTCTGAGGAGACAGGTCTGATTGCCATAACCGCTGGGAATACTCATTCCTATTTCACTATGAGGAGACTGATCTAGTCGCCAGTTCCGCTGGGCTTATTCATTCCTATTTCCATTCAAGATAGCTGGTCTGATCGCCAGTACCGCTCATCATTTTCATTCCTATTTCCCTCTGAGGAGACTAGTCTGATCGCCAGAACCGCTGGGAATTCTCATTCCTATTTCCCTCTGAGAAGGCTGGTCTGATCGCCAGTACCGCTGGAAATTCTGAATCCTATTTCCCTCTGAGAAGGCTGGTCTGATCGCCAGTAAGGCTCAGCATTTTCATTCCTATTTTACTCTGAGAAGGCTGGTCTGACCGCCAGTACCGCTAGGAATTCTCATTCCTATTTCCCTCTGAGGAGACAGGTCTGATTGCCATTACCGCTGTGAATTCTCATTCCTATTTCACTATGAGGAGACTGATCTAGTCGCCAGTTCCGCTGGGCTTTTTCATTCCTATTTCCATTGAAAATGGCTGGTCTGATCGCCAGTACCGCTCATCATTTTCATTCCTATTTCCCTCTGAGGAGACTAGTCTGATCGCCAGTACCGCTGGGAATTCTCATTCCTATTTCCCTCTGAGAATGCTGGTCTAATCGCCAGTAAGGCTCAGCAATCTCATTCCTCTTTCCCTCTGAGAGAGCTGGTCTGATCGCCAGTACCGCTGGGCATTCTCATTCCTATTTCCCACTGAGAAGGATGGTCTGATCGCAAGTACCGCTCAGTATTCTCATTCCAATTTCCGTCTGAGGAGACTGGTATGATCGCCAGTACCGCTCAGCATTTTCATTCCTATTTCCGTCAGAGGAGACTGGTATGATCGCCAGGACCGCTCAGGATTTTCATTACTATTTCCGTCTGAGGAGACTGATCTGATCGCCAGTACCGCTGGGAATTCTCATTCCTATTTCCCTCTGAGAAGGCTGGTCAAATCGCCAGTAAGGCTCGGCATTTTCATTCCTATTTCCCTCTGAGGAGACTGGTCTGATCGCCAGTACCGCTGGGCATTCTCATTCCTATTTCCCTCTCAGAGGGCTGGACTGATCGCCAGTACCGCTGGGCATTCACATTCCTATTTCCCTCTGAGAAGGATGGTCTGATCGAAAGTACCGCTGGGAATTCTGATTCCTATTTCTCTCTGAGAAGGCTGGTCTGATCGCCAGTAATACTCAGCATTCTCATTTCTATTTCTCTCTTAGATAGATGGTCTGATCGCCAGTACCGCTCAGCATTTTCATTCCTATTTCCCTTAGAGGAGACTGGTCTGATCGCCATTACCGCTGGGCATTCTGATTCCTATTTCCCTCAGAGAAGGCTGGTCTGATCGCCAGTAAGGCTCAGCATTTTCATTCCTATTGTACTCTGAGAAGGCTGGTCTGATCGCCAGTACCGCTAGGAATTCTCATTCCTATTTCCCTCTGAGGAGACAGGTCTGATTGCCATTACCGCTGGGAATACTCATTCCTCTTTCCCTCTGAGAGGGCTGGTCTGATCGCCAGCACCGCTGGGCATTTCTCATTCCAATATCCATTTAAGATGGCTGGTCTGGTCGCCAGTACCGCTCAGCATTTTCATTCCAATTTCCCTCTGAGGAGACTGGTCTGATCGCCATTACCGCTGGGAATTCTCAATCCAATTCCTCTCTGAGAAGGCTGGTCTAATCGCCAGTAAGGCTCAGCAATCTCATTTCTCTTTCCCTCTGAGAAAGCTGGTCTGATTGCCAGTACCGCTGGGCATTCTCATTCCTATTTCCCACTGAGAAGGATGGTCTGATCGCAAGTACCGCTCAGTATTCTCATTCCAATTTCCGTCTGAGGAGACAGGTATGATCGCCAGTACCGCTCAGCATTTTCATTCCTATTTCCCTCCGAGGATACTGGTCTGATCGTCAGTACCGTTGGGAATTCTCATTCCTATTTCCCTATGAGGAGACTGATCTGGTCGCCAGTACCGCTGAGCATTTTAATTCCTATATCCAATAGAGATGGCTGGTCTGATCGCCAGTACCGCTGGGCATTCTCATTCCTATTTCCATTTGAGAAGGCTGGTCTGATCGCCATTACCGCTGGGAATTCTGATTCCAATTTCCCTCTGAGAAGGCTGGTCTGATCGCCAGTACCGCAGGGAATTCACATTCCTATTGCCCTCTGAGAAGGATGGTCTGATCGAAAGTACCGCTGGGAATTCTCATTCCTATTTCTCTCTCAGAAGGCTGGTCTGATCGCCAGTAATACTCAGCATTCTCATTTCTATTTCCCTCTGAGATAGATGGTCTGATCGCCAGTACCGCTCAGCATTTTCATTCCTATTTCCCTTAGAGGAGACTGGTCTGATCGCCAGTACCGCTGGGCATTCTGATTCCTATTTCCCTCTGAGAATGCTGGTCTGATCGCCAGTACCGGTACGAATTCTCATTCCTATTTTCCTCTGAAGAGACAGGTCTGATTGCCATTACCGCTGGGAATACTCATTCCTATTTCACTATGAGGAGACTGATCTAGTCGCCAGTTCCGCTGGGCTTTTTCATTCCTATTTGCCTCTGAGGAGACTAGTCTGATCGCCAGAACCGCTGGGAATTCTTAATGCTATTTCGCTCTGAGAAGGCTGGTCCTATAGCCAGTACTGCACAGAATTTTCATTCCAATTTCTCTCTGAGAAGGCTGGTTTGATCTCAAGTACCGCTCAACTTTTTCATTCCAATTTCCCTCTTAGGAGACTGGTCTGATCGCCTTTAGCACTATGAATTCTCATTCCTCTTTTCCTCTGAGAAGGCTTGTCTAATCGCCAATGCCGCTGGGCATACTAATTCCTCTTTCCCTCTGAGAAGGCTGATCTGATCGCCAGTACCGCTTGGAATTCTGATTCCTAATTCTCTCTGAGAAGGCTGGTCTGATCGCCAGTACCGCTGGGAATTCTCATTCCTATTTCTCTCTGAGAAGGCTGGTCCTATCGACAGTACCGCACAGCATTTTCATTCCTATTTCCATTTAAGATGTCTGGTCTGATCGCCAGTACCGCTGTCAATTCTCAATCCTATTTCTCTCTGAGAAGGATGGTCTAATCGCCAGTAAGGCTCAGCAATCTCATTTCTCTTTCCCTCTGAGAGTGCTGGTCTGATCGCCAGTACCGCTGGGTTTCTCATTCCTATTTCCTATTGAGAAGGATGGTCTGATCGCAAGTACCGCTCAGAATTCTCATTCCAATTTCCGTCTGAGGAGACTGGTATGATCGCCAGTACCGCTCAGCATATTCATTCCTATTTCCCTCTGAGGATACTGGTCTGATCGCCAATACCGCTGGGATTTCTCATTCCTATTTCCCTTTGAGGAGACTGATCTGGTCGCCAGTACCGCTGAGCATTTTCATTCCTATATCCAATAGAGATGGCTGGTCTGATCGCCAGTACCGCTGGGCATTCTCATTCCTATTTCCATTTGAGAAGGCTGGTCTGATCGCCAGTACCGCTCAGCATTTTCATTCCTATTTCCGTCTGAGGAGACTGATTTGATCGCCAGGACCGCTGGGAAATCTCATTCCTATTTCCCTATGAGGAGACTGATCTGGTCGCCAGTTTTCATTTTCATTCCTATTTCCATTAGAGATGGCTGGTCTAATCGCCAGTAAGGCTCAGCATTTTCATTCCTCTTTCCCTCTGAGAAGGCTGGTCTGATCGCCAGTAACACTCAGCATTCTCATTTCTATTTCTCTCTGAGATAGATGGTCTGATCGCCAGTACCGCTCAGCATTTTCATTCCTATTTCCCTTAGAGGAGACTGGTCTGATCGCCAGTACCGCTGGGCATTCTGATTCCTATTTCCCTCTGAGAATGCTGGTCTGATCGCCAGTAAGGCTCAGCATTTTCATTCCTATTTTACTCTGAGAAGGCTGGTCTGATCGCCAGTACCGCTGGGAATTCTCATTCCTATTTCTCTCTGAGAAGGCTGGTCCTATCGACAGTACCGCACAGCATTTTCATTCCTATCTCCATTTAAGATGGCTGGTCTGATCGCCAGTACCGCTGGGAATTCTCATTCCTATTTCTCTCTCAGAAGGCTGGTCCTATCGACAGTACCGCTGGGAAATCTCATTCCTATTTCCCTCTGAGGAGACTGGTCTGATAGCCAGTACCGCTGGGAATTCTCATTCCTATTTCCCTCTGAGAAGGCTGGTCATATCGCCAGTAAGGCTCAGCATTTTCATTCCTATTTCCCTCTGAGGAGACTGGTCTGATCGCCAGTACCGCTGGGAATTCTAATTCCTATTTCCCTATGAGGAGACTGGTCTGATCGCCAGTACCGCTTGGAATTCTAATTCCTATTTCCCTATGAGGAGACTGGTCTGATCGCCAGTACCGCTTGGAATTCTCATTCCTATTTCCCTCTGAGATAGAAGGTCTGATCGCCAGTACCGCTCAGTATTTTCATTCCTATTTTCCTTAGAGGAGACTGGTCTGATTGCCAGTACCGCTGGGAATTCTCATTCCTATTTCCCACTGAGAAGGATGGTCTGATCGCAAGTACCGCTCAGCATTTTCATTCCTATTTCCGTCTGAGGAGACTGATTTGATCGCCAGTACCGCTCAGCATTTTCATTCCTATTTCCATTAGAGATGGCTGGTCTGATCGAAAGTACCGCTGGGAATTCTGATTCCTATTTCTCTCTGAGAAGGCTGGTCTGATCGCCAGTAATACTCAGCATTCTCATTTCTATTTCTCTCTTAGATAGATAGTCTGATCGCCAGTACCGCTCAGCATTTTCATTCCTATTTCCCTTAGAGGAGACTGGTCTGATCGCCAGTACCACTGGGAATTCTAATTCCTATTTCCCTATGAGGAGACTGGTCCGATCGCCAGTACCGCTTGGAATTCTCTTTCCTATTTCCCTCTGAGAAGGCTGGTCTGATCGCCAGTAAGGCTCAGCATTTTCATTCCACTTTCCCTCCGAGAGGGCTGGTATGATCGCCAGTACCGCTGGGCATTCTCATTCCTATTTCCCTCTCAGAGGGCTGGACTGATCGCCAGTACCGCTGGGCATTCACATTCCTATTTCCCTCTGAGAAGGATGGTCTGATCGAAAGTACCGCTGGGAATTCTGATTCCTATTTCTCTCTGAGAAGGCTGGTCTGATCGCCAGTAATACTCAGCATTCTCATTTCTATTTCTCTCTGAGATAGATGGTCTGATCGCCAGTACCGCTGGGCATTCTCATTCCTATTTCCGTTTGAGAAGGCAGGTCTGATCGCCAGTACCGCTGGGAATTCTGATTCCTATTTCCCTCTGAGAAGGCTGGTCTGATCGCCAGTACCGCTGGGAATTCTCATTCCTATTTCCCTTAGAGGAGACTGGTCTGATCGCCAGTACCGCTGGGCATTCTGATTCCTATTTCCCTCTGAGAATGCTGGTCTGATCGCCAGTAAGGCTCAGCATTTTCATTCCTATTTTACTCTGAGAAGGCTGGTCTGATCGCCAGTAGCGCTAGGAATTCTCATTCCTATTTCCCTCTGAGGAGACTGATCTAGTCGCCAGTTCCGCTGGGCTTTTTCATTCCTATTTCCCTCTGAGGAGACTAGTCTGATCGCCAGAACCGCTAGGAATTCTTAATGCTATTTCGCTCTGAGAAGGCTGGTCCTATAGACAGTACTGCACAGCATTTTCATTCCAATTTCTCTCTGAGAAGGCTGGTCTGATCTCAAGTACCGCTCAACTTTTTCATTCCAATTTCCCTCTTAGGAGACTGGTCTGATCGCCTTTAGCACTATGAATTCTCATTCCTATTTCCGTCTGAGGAGACTGATTTGATCGCCAGTACCGCTCAGCATTTTCATTCCTATTTCCCTTAGAGGAGACTGGTCTGATCGCCAGTACCGCTAGGAATTCTCATTCCTATTTCCCTCTGAGGAGACAGGTCTGATTGCCATTACCGCTGGGAATACTCATTCCTCTTTCCCTCTGAGAGGGCTGGTCTGATCGCCAGCACCGCTGGGCATTTCTCATTCCAATATCCATTTAAGATGGCTGGTCTGGTCGCCAGTACCGCTCAGCATTTTCATTCCAATTTCCCTCTGAGGAGACTGGTCTGATCGCCATTACCGCTGGGAATTCTCAATCCAATTTCTCTCTGAGAAGGCTGGTCTAATCGCCAGTAAGGCTCAGCAATCTCATTTCTCTTTCCCTCTGAGAGTGCTGGTCTGATTGCCAGTACCGCTGGGCATTCTCATTCCTATTTCCCACTGAGAAGGATGGTCTGATCGCAAGTACCGCTCAGTATTCTCATTCCAATTTCCGTCTGAGGAGACAGGTATGATCGCCAGTACCGCTCAGCATTTTCATTCCTATTTCCCTCTGAGGATACTGGTCTGATCGTCAGTACCGTTGGGAATTCTCATTCCTATTTCCCTATGAGGAGACTGATCTGGTCGCCAGTACCGCTGAGCATTTTAATTCCTATATCCAATAGAGATGGCTGGTCTGATCGCCAGTACCGCTGGGCATTCTCATTCCTATTTCCATTTGAGAAGGCTGGTCTGATCGCCATTACCGCTGGGAATTCTGATTCCTATTTCCCTCTGAGAAGGCTGGTCTGATCGCCAGTACCGCAGGGAATTCTCATTCCTATTTCTCTGTGAGAAGGCTGGTCCTATCGACAGTACCGCACAGCATTTTCATTCCTATTTCCGCTCAGCATTCTCATTCCAATATCCCTATGAGGAGACTTATAAGGTCGCCAGCACCGCTGGGCATTTTCATTCCAATTTCCATTTAAGATGGCTGGTCTGATCGCCAGTACCGCTCAGCATTTTCATTCCTATTTCCCTATGAGGAGACTGGTCCGATCGCCAGTACCGCTTGGATTTCTCATTCCTATTTCCCTCTGAGAAGGCTGGTCTGATCGCCAGTAAGGCTCAGCATTTTCATTCCTCTTTCCCTCTGAGAGGGCTGGACTGATCGCCAGTACCGCTGGGCATTCACATTCCTATTGCCCTCTGAGAAGGATGGTCTGATCGAAAGTACCGCTGGGAATTCTCATTCCTATTTCTCTCTCAGAAGGCTGGTCTGATCGCCAGTAATACTCAGCATTCTCATTTCTATTTCTCTCTGAGATAGATGGTCTGATCGCCAGTACCGCTCAGCATTTTCATTCCTATTTCCCTTAGAGGAGACTGGTCTGATCGCCAGTACCGCTGGGCATTCTGATTCCTATTTCCCTCTGAGAATGCTGGTCTGATCGCCAGTACCGGTACGAATTCTCATTCCTATTTTCCTCTGAAGAGACAGTTCTGATTGCCATTACCGCTGGGAATACTCATTCCTATTTCACTATGAGGAGACTGATCTAGTCGCCAGTTCCGCTGGGCTTTTTCATTCCTATTTGCCTCTGAGGAGACTAGTCTGATCGCCAGAACCGCTGGGAATTCTTAATGCTATTTCGCTCTGAGAAGGCTGGTCCTATAGCCAGTACTGCACAGCATTTTCATTCCAATTTCTCTCTGAGAAGGCTGGTCTGATCTCAAGTACCGCTCAACTTTTTCATTCCAATTTCCCTCTTAGGAGACTGGTCTGATCGCCTTTAGCACTATGAATTCTCATTCCTCTTTTCCTCTGAGAAGGCTTGTCTAATCGCCAATGCCGCTGGGCATACTAATTCCTCTTTCCCTCTGAGAAGGCTGATCTGATCGCCAGTACCGCTTGGAATTCTGATTCCTAATTCTCTCTGAGAAGGCTGGTCTGATCGCCAGTAATACTCAGCATTCTCATTTCTATTTCCCTCTGAGATAGAAGGTCTGATCGCCAGTACCGCTCAGCATTTTCAATCCTATTTTCCTTAGAGGAGACTGGTCTGATTGCCAGTACCGCTGGGAATTCTCATTCCTATTTTCCACTGAGAAGGATGGTCTGATCGCAAGTACCGCTCAGCATTTTCATTCCTATTTCCATTAGAGATGGCTGGTCTGATCGCCATTACCGCTGGGAATTCTGATTCCTATTTCCCTCTGAGAAGGCTGGTCAGATCGCCAGTACCGCTGGGAATTCTCATTCCTATTTCTCTCTGAGAAGGCTGGTCCTATCGACAGTACCGCACAGCATTTTCATTCCTATTTCCATTTAAGATGTCTGGTCTGATCGCCAGTACCGCTGTCAATTCTCAATCCTATTTCTCTCTGAGAAGGATGGTCTAATCGCCAGTAAGGCTCAGCAATCTCATTTCTCTTTCCCTCTGAGAGTGCTGGTCTGATTGCCAGTACCGCTGGGTTTCTCATTCCTATTTCCTACTGAGAAGGATGGTCTGATCGCAAGTACCGCTCAGAATTCTCATTCCAATTTCCGTCTGAGGAGACTGGTATGATCGCCAGTACCGCTCAGCATATTCATTCCTATTTCCCTCTGAGGATACTGGTCTGATCGCCAGTACCGCTGGGAATTCTCATTCCTATTTCCCTATGAGGAGACTGATCTGGTCGCCAGTACCGCTGAGCATTTTCATTCCTATATCCAATAGAGATGGCTGGTCTGATCGCCAGTACCGCTGGGCATTCTCATTCCTATTTCCATTTGAGAAGGCTGGTCTGATCGCCAGTACCGCTCAGCATTTTCATTCCTATTTCCGTCTGAGGAGACTGATTTGATCGCCAGGACCGCTGGGAAATCTCATTCCAATTTCCCTATGAGGAGACTGATCTGGTCGCCAGTACCGCTGAGCATTTTCATTCCTATTTCCCTATGAGGAGACTGATCTGGTCGCCAGTTTTCATTTTCATTCCTATTTCCATTAGAGATGGCTGGTCTAATCGCCAGTAAGGCTCAGCATTTTCATTCCTCTTTCCCTCTGAGAGGGCTGGTATGATCGCCAGTACCGCTGTGCATTCTCATTCCTATTTCCCTCTCAGAGGGCTGGACTGATCGCCAGTACCGCTGGGCATTCACATGCCCTCTGTGAAGGATGGTCTGATCGAAAGTACCGCTGTGAATTCTGATTCCTATTCCTCTCTGAGAAAGCTGGTCTGATCGCCAGTAACACTCAGCATTCTCATTTCTATTTCTCTCAGAGATAGATGGTCTGATCGCCAGTACCGCTCAGCATTTTCATTCCTATTTCCCTTAGAGGAGACTGGTCTGATCGCCAGTACCGCTGGGCATTCTGATTCCTATTTCCCTCTGAGAATGCTGGTCTGATCGCCAGTAAGGCTCAGCATTTTCATTCCTATTTTACTCTGAGAATGCTGGTCTAATCGCCAGTAAGGCTCAGCAATCTCATTCCTCTTTCCCTCTGAGAGAGCTGGTCTGATCGCCAGTACCGCTGGGCATTCTCATTCCTATTTCCCACTGAGAAGGATGGTCTGATCGCAAGTACCGCTCAGTATTCTCATTCCAATTTCCGTCTGAGGAGACTGGTATGATCGCCAGTACCGCTCAGCATTTTCATTCCTATTTCCGTCTGAGGAGACTGGTATGATCGCCAGTACCGCTCAGGATTTTCATTACTATTTCCGTCTGAGGAGACTGATCTGATCGCCAGTACCGCTGGGAATTCTCATTCCTATTTCCCTCTGAGAAGGCTGGTCAAATCGCCAGTAAGGCTCGGCATTTTCATTCCTATTTCCCTCTGAGAAGGATGGTCTGATCGAAAGTACCGCTGGGAATTCTGATTCCTATTTCTCTCTGAGAAGGCTGGTCTGATCGCCAGTAATACTCAGCATTCTCATTTCTATTTCTCTCTTAGATAGATGGTCTGATCGCCAGTACCGCTCAGCATTTTCATTCCTTTTTACCTTAGAGGAGACTGGTCTGATCGCCATTACCGCTGGGCATTCTGATTCCTATTTCCCTCAGAGAAGGCTGGTCTGATCGCCAGTAAGGCTCAGCATTTTCATTCCTATTGTACTCTGAGAAGGCTGGTCTGATCGCCAGTACCGCTAGGAATTCTCATTCCTATTTCCCTCTGAGGAGACAGGTCTGATTGCCATTACCGCTGGGAATACTCATTCCTCTTTCCCTCTGAGAGGGCTGGTCTGATCGCCAGCACCGCTGGGCATTTCTCATTCCAATATCCATTTAAGATGGCTGGTCTGGTCGCCAGTACCGCTCAGCATTTTCATTCCAATTTCCCTCTGAGGAGACTGGTCTGATCGCCATTACCGCTGGGAATTCTCAATCCAATTTCTCTCTGAGAAGGCTGGTCTAATCGCCAGTAAGGCTCAGCAATCTCATTTCTCTTTCCCTCTGAGAGTGCTGGTCTGATTGCCAGTACCGCTGGGCATTCTCATTCCTATTTCCCACTGAGAAGGATGGTCTGATCGCAAGTACCGCTCAGTATTCTCATTCCAATTTCCGTCTGAGGAGACAGGTATGATCGCCAGTACCGCTCAGCATTTTCATTCCTATTTCCCTCTGAGGATACTGGTCTGATCGTCAGTACCGTTGGGAATTCTCATTCCTATTTCCCTATGAGGAGACTGATCTGGTCGCCAGTACCGCTGAGCATTTTAATTCCTATATCCAATAGAGATGGCTGGTCTGATCGCCAGTACCGCTGGGCATTCTCATTCCTATTTCCATTTGAGAAGGCTGGTCTGATCGCCATTACCGCTGGGAATTCTGATTCCTATTTCCCTCTGAGAAGGCTGGTCTGATCGCCAGTACCGCAGGGAATTCTCATTCCTATTTCTCTGTGAGAAGGCTGGTCCTATCGACAGTACCGCACAGCATTTTCATTCCTATTTCCGCTCAGCATTCTCATTCCAATATCCCTATGAGGAGACTTATAAGGTCGCCAGCACCGCTGGGCATTTTCATTCCAATTTCCATTTAAGATGGCTGGTCTGATCGCCAGTACCGCTCAGCATTTTCATTCCTATTTCCCTATGAGGAGACTGGTCCGATCGCCAGTACCGCTTGGATTTCTCATTCCTATTTCCCTCTGAGAAGGCTGGTCTGATCGCCAGTAAGGCTCAGCATTTTCATTCCTCTTTCCCTCTGAGAGGGCTGGACTGATCGCCAGTACCGCTGGGCATTCACATTCCTATTGCCCTCTGAGAAGGATGGTCTGATCGAAAGTACCGCTGGGAATTCTCATTCCTATTTCTCTCTCAGAAGGCTGGTCTGATCGCCAGTAATACTCAGCATTCTCATTTCTATTTCTCTCTGAGATAGATGGTCTGATCGCCAGTACCGCTCAGCATTTTCATTCCTATTTCCCTTAGAGGAGACTGGTCTGATCGCCAGTACCGCTGGGCATTCTGATTCCTATTTCCCTCTGAGAATGCTGGTCTGATCGCCAGTACCGGTACGAATTCTCATTCCTATTTTCCTCTGAAGAGACAGGTCTGATTGCCATTACCGCTGGGAATACTCATTCCTATTTCACTATGAGGAGACTGATCTAGTCGCCAGTTCCGCTGGGCTTTTTCATTCCTATTTGCCTCTGAGGAGACTAGTCTGATCGCCAGAACCGCTGGGAATTCTTAATGCTATTTCGCTCTGAGAAGGCTGGTCCTATAGCCAGTACTGCACAGCATTTTCATTCCAATTTCTCTCTGAGAAGGCTGGTCTGATCTCAAGTACCGCTCAACTTTTTCATTCCAATTTCCCTCTTAGGAGACTGGTCTGATCGCCTTTAGCACTATGAATTCTCATTCCTCTTTTCCTCTGAGAAGGCTTGTCTAATCGCCAATGCCGCTGGGCATACTAATTCCTCTTTCCCTCTGAGAAGGCTGATCTGATCGCCAGTACCGCTTGGAATTCTGATTCCTAATTCTCTCTGAGAAGGCTGGTCTGATCGCCAGTAATACTCAGCATTCTCATTTCTATTTCCCTCTGAGATTGAAGGTCTGATCGCCAGTACCGCTCAGCATTTTCAATCCTATTTTCCTTAGAGGAGACTGGTCTGATTGCCAGTACCGCTGGGAATTCTCATTCCTATTTTCCACTGAGAAGGATGGTCTGATCGCAAGTACCGCTCAGCATTTTCATTCCTATTTCCGTCTGAGGAGACTGATTTGATCGCCAGTACCGCTCAGCATTTTCATTCCTATTTCCATTAGAGATGGCTGGTCTGATCGCCATTACCGCTGGGAATTCTGATTCCTATTTCCCTCTGAGAAGGCTGGTCAGATCGCCAGTACCGCTGGGAATTCTCATTCCTATTTCTCTCTGAGAAGGCTGGTCCTATCGACAGTACCGCACAGCATTTTCATTCCTATTTCCATTTAAGATGTCTGGTCTGATCGCCAGTACCGCTGTCAATTCTCAATCCTATTTCTCTCTGAGAAGGATGGTCTAATCGCCAGTAAGGCTCAGCAATCTCATTTCTCTTTCCCTCTGAGAGTGCTGGTCTGATCGCCAGTACCGCTGGGTTTCTCATTCCTATTTCCTACTGAGAAGGATGGTCTGATCGCAAGTACCGCTCAGAATTCTCATTCCAATTTCCGTCTGAGGAGACTGGTATGATCGCCAGTACCGCTCAGCATATTCATTCCTATTTCCCTCTGAGGATACTGGTCTGATCGCCAGTACCGCTGGGAATTCTCATTCCTATTTCCCTATGAGGAGACTGATCTGGTCGCCAGTACCGCTGAGCATTTTCATTCCTATATCCAATAGAGATGGCTGGTCAGATCGCCAGTACCGCTGGGCATTCTCATTCCTATTTCCATTTGAGAAGGCTGGTCTGATCGCCAGTACCGCTCAGCATTTTCATTCCTATTTCCGTCTGAGGAGACTGATTTGATCGCCAGGACCGCTGGGAAATCTCATTCCAATTTCCCTATGAGGAGACTGATCTGGTCGCCAGTACCGCTGAGCATTTTCATTCCTATTTCCCTATGAGGAGACTGATCTGGTCGCCAGTTTTCATTTTCATTCCTATTTCCATTAGAGATGGCTGGTCTAATCGCCAGTAAGGCTCAGCATTTTCATTCCTCTTTCCCTCTGAGAGGGCTGGTATGATCGCCAGTACCGCTGTGCATTCTCATTCCTATTTCCCTCTCAGAGGGCTGGACTGATCGCCAGTACCGCTGGGCATTCACATGCCCTCTGTGAAGGATGGTCTGATCGAAAGTACCGCTGTGAATTCTGATTCCTATTCCTCTCTGAGAAGGCTGGTCTGATCGCCAGTAACACTCAGCATTCTCATTTCTATTTCTCTCTGAGATAGATGGTCTGATCGCCAGTACCGCTCAGCATTTTCATTCCTATTTCCCTTAGAGGAGACTGGTCTGATCGCCAGTACCGCTGGGCATTCTGATTCCTATTTCCCTCTGAGAATGCTGGTCTGATCGCCAGTAAGGCTCAGCATTTTCATTCCTATTTTACTCTGAGAAGGCTGGTCTGATCGCCAGTACCGCTGGGAATTCTCATTCCTATTTCTCTCTGAGAAGGCTGGTCCTATCGACAGTACCGCACAGCATTTTCATTCCTATTTCCATTTAAGATGGCTGGTCTGATCGCCAGTACCGCTGGGAATTCTCATTCCTATTTCTCTCTCAGAAGGCTGGTCCTATCGACAGTACCGCTGGGAATTCTCATTCCTATTTCCCTCTGAGAAGGCTGGTCATATCGCCAGTAAGGCTCAGCATTTTCATTCCTATTTCCCTCTGAGGAGACTGGTCTGATCGCCAGTACCGCTGGGAATTCTAATTCCTATTTCCCTATGAGGAGACTGGTCTGATCGCCAGTACCGCTTGGAATTCTAATTCCTATTTCCCTATGAGGAGACTGGTCTGATTGCCAGTACCGCTGGGAATTCTCATTCCTATTTCCCACTGAGAAGGATGGCCTGATCGCAAGTACCGCTCAGCATTTTCATTCCTATTTCCGTCTGAGGAGACTGATTTGATCGCCAGTACCGCTCAGCATTTTCATTCCTATTTCCATTAGAGATGGCTGGTCTGATCGAAAGTACCGCTGGGAATTCTGATTCCTATTTCTCTCTGAGAAGGCTGGTCTGATCGCCAGTAATACTCAGCATTCTCATTTCTATTTCTCTCTTAGATAGATAGTCTGATCGCCAGTACCGCTCAGCATTTTCATTCCTATTTCCCTTAGAGGAGACTGGTCTGATCGCCAGTACCACTGGGAATTCTAATTCCTATTTCCCTATGAGGAGACTGGTCCGATCGCCAGTACCGCTTGGAATTCTCTTTCCTATTTCCCTCTGAGAAGGCTGGTCTGATCGCCAGTAATACTCAGCATTCTCATTTCTATTTCCCTCTGAGATTGAAGGTCTGATCGCCAGTACCGCTGGGCATTCTCATTCCTATTTCCCTCTCAGAGGGCTGGACTGATCGCCAGTACCGCTGGGCATTCACATTCCTATTTCCCTCTGAGAAGGATGGTCTGATCGAAAGTACCGCTGGGAATTCTGATTCCTATTTCTCTCTGAGAAGGCTGGTCTGATCGCCAGTAATACTCAGCATTCTCATTTCTATTTCTCTCTGAGATAGATGGTCTGATCGCCAGTACCGCTGGGCATTCTCATTCCTATTTCCGTTTGAGAAGGCAGGTCTGATCGCCAGTACCGCTGGGAATTCTGATTCCTATTTCCCTCTGAGAAGGCTGGTCTGATCGCCAGTACCGCTGGGCATTCTGATTCCTATTTCCCTCTGAGAATGCTGGTCTGATCGCCAGTAAGGCTCAGCATTTTCATTCCTATTTTACTCTGAGAAGGCTGGTCTGATCGCCAGTAGCGCTAGGAATTCTCATTCCTATTTCCCTCTGAGGAGACTGATCTAGTCGCCAGTTCCGCTGGGCTTTTTCATTCCTATTTCCCTCTGAGGAGACTAGTCTGATCGCCAGAACCGCTAGGAATTCTTAATGCTATTTCGCTCTGAGAAGGCTGGTCCTATAGACAGTACTGCACAGCATTTTCATTCCAATTTCTCTCTGAGAAGGCTGGTCTGATCTCAAGTACCGCTCAACTTTTTCATTCCAATTTCCCTCTTAGGAGACTGGTCTGATCGCCTTTAGCACTATGAATTCTCATTCCTATTTCCGTCTGAGGAAACTGATTTGATCGCCAGTACCGCTCAGCATTTTCATTCCTATTTCCATTAGAGATGGCTGGTCTGAACGCCATAACCGCTGGGAATTCTGATTCCTATTTCTCTCTCAGAAGGCTGGTCTGATCGCCAGTAATACTCAGCATTCTCATTTCTATTTCTCTCTGAGATAGATGGTCTGATCGCCAGTACCGCTCAGCATTTTCATTCCTATTTCCCTTAGAGGAGACTGGTCTGATCGCCAGTACCGCTGGGCATTCTGATTCCTATTTCCCTCTGAGAATGCTGGTCTGATCGCCAGTACCGGTACGAATTCTCATTCCTATTTTCCTCTGAAGAGACAGGTCTGATTGCCATTACCGCTGGGAATACTCATTCCTATTTCACTATGAGGAGACTGATCTAGTCGCCAGTTCCGCTGGGCTTTTTCATTCCTATTTGCCTCTGAGGAGACTAGTCTGATCGCCAGAACCGCTGGGAATTCTTAATGCTATTTCGCTCTGAGAAGGCTGGTCCTATAGACAGTACTGCACAGCATTTTCATTCCAATTTCTCTCTGAGAAGGCTGGTCTGATCTCAAGTACCGCTCAACTTTTTCATTCCAATTTCCCTCTTAGGAGACTGGTCTGATCGCCTTTAGCACTATGAATTCTCATTCCTCTTTTCCTCTGAGAAGGCTTGTCTAATCGCCAATGCCGCTGGGCATACTAATTCCTCTTTCCCTCTGAGAAGGCTGATCTGATCGCCAGTACCGCTTGGAATTCTGATTCCTAATTCTCTCTGAGAAGGCTGGTCTGATCGCCAGTAATACTCAGCATTCTCATTTCTATTTCCCTCTGAGATAGAAGGTCTGATCGCCAGTACCGCTCAGCATTTTCAATCCTATTTTCCTTAGAGGAGACTGATCTGATTGCCAGTACCGCTGGGAATTCTCATTCCTATTTTCCACTGAGAAGGATGGTCTGATCGCAAGTACCGCTCAGCATTTTCATTCCTATTTCCGTCTGAGGAGACTGATTTGATCGCCAGTACCGCTCAGCATTTTCATTCCTATTTCCATTAGAGATGGCTGGTCTGATCGCCATTACCGCTGGGAATTCTGATTCCTATTTCCCTCTGAGAAGGCTGGTCAGATCGCCAGTACCGCTGGGAATTCTCATTCCTATTTCTCTCTGAGAAGGCTGGTCCTATCGACAGTACCGCACAGCATTTTCATTCCTATTTCCATTTAAGATGTCTGGTCTGATCGCCAGTACCGCTGTCAATTCTCAATACTATTTCTCTCTGAGAAGGATGGTCTAATCGCCAGTAAGGCTCAGCAATCTCATTTCTCTTTCCCTCTGAGAGTGCTGGTCTGATCGCCAGTACCGCTGGGTTTCTCATTCCTATTTCCTACTGAGAAGGATGGTCTGATTGCAAGTACCGCTCAGAAGTCTCATTCCAATTTCCGTCTGAGGAGACTGGTATGATCGCCAGTACCGCTCAGCATATTCATTCCTATTTCCCTCTGAGGATACTGGTCTGATCGCCAGTACCGCTGGGAATTCTCATTCCTATTTCCCTATGAGGAGACTGATCTGGTCGCCAGTACCGCTGAGCATTTTCATTCCTATATCCAATAGAGATGGCTGGTCTGATCGCCAGTACCGCTGGGCATTCTCATTCCTATTTCCATTTGAGAAGGCTGGTCTGATCGCCAGTACCGCTCAGCATTTTCATTCCTATTTCCGTCTGAGGAGACTGATTTGATCGCCAGGACCGCTGGGAAATCTCATTCCAATTTCCCTATGAGGAGACTGATCTGGTCGCCAGTACCGCTGAGCATTTTCATTCCTATTTCCCAATGAGGAGACTGATCTGGTCGCCAGTTTTTATTTTCATTCCTATTTCCATTAGAGATGGCTGGTCTAATCGCCAGTAAGGCTCAGCATTTTCATTCCTCTTTCCCTCTGAGAGGGCTGGTATGATCGCCAGTACCGCTGTGCATTCTCATTCCTATTTCCCTCTCAGAGGGCTGGACTGATCGCCAGTACCGCTGGGCATTCACATGCCCTCTGTGAAGGATGGTCTGATCGAAAGTACCGCTGTGAATTCTGATTCCTATTCCTCTCTGAGAAGGCTGGTCTGATCGCCAGTAACACTCAGCATTCTCATTTCTATTTCTCTCTGAGATAGATGGTCTGATCGTCAGTACCGCTCAGCATTTTCATTCCTATTTCCCTTAGAGGAGACTGGTCTGATCGCCAGTACCGCTGGGCATTCTGATTCCTATTTCCCTCTGAGAATGCTGGTCTGATCGCCAGTAAGGCTCAGCATATTCATTCCTATTTTACTCTGAGAAGGCTGGTCTGATCGCCAGTACCGCTGGGAATTCTCATTCCTATTTCTCTCTGAGAAGGCTGGTCCTATCGACTGTACCGCACAGCATTTTCATTCCTATTTCCATTTAAGATGGCTGGTCTGATTGCCAGTACCGCTGGGAATTCTCATTCCTATTTCTCTCTCAGAAGGCTGGTCCTATCGACAGTACCGCTGGGAAATCTCATTCCTATTTCCCTCTGAGGAGACTGGTCTGATAGCCAGTACCGCTGGGAATTCTCATTCCTATTTCCCTCTGAGAAGGCTGGTCATATCGCCAGTAAGGCTCAGCATTTTCATTCCTATTTCCCTCTGAGGAGACTGGTCTGATCGCCAGTACCGCTGGGAATTCTAATTCCTATTTCCCTATGAGGAGACTGGTCTGATCGCCAGTACCGCTTGGAATTCTAATTCCTATTTCCCTATGAGGAGACTGGTCTGATCGCCAGTACCGCTTGGAATTCTCTTTCCTATTTCCCTCTGAGATAGAAGGTCTGATCGCCAGTACCGCTCAGTATTTTCATTCCTATTTTCCTTAGAGGAGACTGGTCTGATTGCCAGTACCGCTGGGAATTCTCATTCCTATTTCCCACTGAGAAGGATGGTCTGATCGCAAGTACCGCTCAGCATTTTCATTCCTATTTCCGTCTGAGGAGACTGATTTGATCGCCAGTACCGCTCAGCATTTTCATTCCTATTTCCATTAGAGATGGCTGGTCTGATCGAAAGTACCGCTGGGAATTCTGATTCCTATTTCTCTCTGAGAAGGCTGGTCTGATCGCCAGTAATACTCAGCATTCTCATTTCTATTTCTCTCTTAGATAGATAGTCTGATCGCCAGTACCGCTCAGCATTTTCATTCCTATTTCCCTTAGAGGAGACTGGTCTGATCGCCAGTACCACTGGGAATTCTAATTCCTATTTCCCTATGAGGAGACTGGTCCGATCGCCAGTACCGCTTGGAATTCTCTTTCCTATTTCCCTCTGAGAAGGCTGGTCTGATCGCCAGTAAGGCTCAGCATTTTCATTCCACTTTCCCTCCGAGAGGGCTGGTATGATCGCCAGTACCGCTGGGCATTCTCATTCCTATTTCCCTCTCAGAGGGCTGGACTGATCGCCAGTACCGCTGGGCATTCACATTCCTATTTCCCTCTGAGAAGGATGGTCTGATCGAAAGTACCGCTGGGAATTCTGATTCCTATTTCTCTCTGAGAAGGCTGGTCTGATCGCCAGTAATACTCAGCATTCTCATTTCTATTTCTCTCTGAGATAGATGGTCTGATCGCCAGTACCGCTGGGCATTCTCATTCCTATTTCCGTTTGAGAAGGCAGGTCTGATCGCCAGTACCGCTGGGAATTCTGATTCCTATTTCCCTCTGAGAAGGCTGGTCTGATCGCCAGTACCGCTGGGAATTCTCATTCCTATTTCCCTTAGAGGAGACTGGTCTGATCGCCAGTACCGCTGGGCATTCTGATTCCTATTTCCCTCTGAGAATGCTGGTCTGATCGCCAGTAAGGCTCAGCATTTTCATTCCTATTTTACTCTGAGAAGGCTGGTCTGATCGCCAGTAGCGCTAGGAATTCTCATTCCTATTTCCCTCTGAGGAGACTGATCTAGTCGCCAGTTCCGCTGGGCTTTTTCATTCCTTTTTCCCTATGAGGAGACTGGTCTGATCGCCAGTACCGCTTGGAATTCTCATTCCTATTTCCCTCTGACATAGAAGGTCTGATCGCCAGTACCGCTCAGTATTTTCATTCCTATTTTCCTTAGAGGAGACTGGTCTGATTGCCAGTACCGCTGGGAATTCTCATTCCTATTTCCCACTGAGAAGGATGGTCTGATCGCAAGTACCGCTCAGCATTTTCATTCCTATTTCCGTCTGAGGAGACTGATTTGATCGCCAGTACCGCTCAGCATTTTCATTCCTATTTCCATTAGAGATGGCTGGTCTGATCGAAAGTACCGCTGGGAATTCTGATTCCTATTTCTCTCTGAGAAGGCTGGTCTGATCGCCAGTAATACTCAGCATTCTCATTTCTATTTCTCTCTTAGATAGATAGTCTGATCGCCAGTACCGCTCAGCATTTTCATTCCTATTTCCCTTAGAGGAGACTGGTCTGATCGCCAGTACCACTGGGAATTCTAATTCCTATTTCCCTATGAGGAGACTGGTCCGATCGCCAGTACCGCTTGGAATTCTCTTTCCTATTTCCCTCTGAGAAGGCTGGTCTGATCGCCAGTAAGGCTCAGCATTTTCATTCCACTTTCCCTCCGAGAGGGCTGGTATGATCGCCAGTACCGCTGGGCATTCTCATTCCTATTTCCCTCTCAGAGGGCTGGACTGATCGCCAGTACCGCTGGGCATTCACATTCCTATTTCCCTCTGAGAAGGATGGTCTGATCGAAAGTACCGCTGGGAATTCTGATTCCTATTTCTCTCTGAGAAGGCTGGTCTGATCGCCAGTAATACTCAGCATTCTCATTTCTATTTCTCTCTGAGATAGATGGTCTGATCGCCAGTACCGCTGGGCATTCTCATTCCTATTTCCGTTTGAGAAGGCAGGTCTGATCGCCAGTACCGCTGGGAATTCTGATTCCTATTTCCCTCTGAGAAGGCTGGTCTGATCGCCAGTACCGCTGGGAATTCTCATTCCTATTTCCCTTAGAGGAGACTGGTCTGATCGCCAGTACCGCTGGGCATTCTGATTCCTATTTCCCTCTGAGAATGCTGGTCTGATCGCCAGTAAGGCTCAGCATTTTCATTCCTATTTTACTCTGAGAAGGCTGGTCTGATCGCCAGTAGCGCTAGGAATTCTCATTCCTATTTCCCTCTGAGGAGACTGATCTAGTCGCCAGTTCCGCTGGGCTTTTTCATTCCTATTTCCCTCTGAGGAGACTAGTCTGATCGCCAGAACCGCTAGGAATTCTTAATGCTATTTCGCTCTGAGAAGGCTGGTCCTATAGACAGTACTGCACAGCATTTTCATTCCAATTTCTCTCTGAGAAGGCTGGTCTGATCTCAAGTACCGCTCAACTTTTTCATTCCAATTTCCCTCTTAGGAGACTGGTCTGATCGCCTTTAGCACTATGAATTCTCATTCCTATTCCCGTCTGAGGAGACTGATTTGATCGCCAGTACCGCTCAGCATTTTCATTCCTATTTCCATTAGAGATGGCTGGTCTGATCGCCATTACCGCTGGGAATTCTGATTCCTATTTCCCTCTGAGAAGGCTGGTCTGATCGCCAGTACCGCTGGGAATTCTCATTCCGATTTCTCTCTGAGAAGGCTGGTCCTATCGACAGTACCGCTCAGCATTTTCATTCCTATTTCCCTCTGAGGATACTGGTCTGATCGCCAGTACCGCTGGGAAATCTCATTCCTATTTCCCTATGAGGAGACTGATCTGGTCGCCAGTACCGCTGAGCATTTTCATTCCTATATCCAATAGAGATGGCTGATCTGATCGCCAGTACCGCTGGGCATTCTCATTTCTATTTCCATTTGAGAAGGCTGGTCTGATCGCCAGTACCGCTCAGCATTTTCATTCCTATTTCCGTCTGAGGAGACTGATTTGATCGCCAGTACCGCTGGGAAATCTCATTCCAATTTCCCTATGAGGAGACTGATCTGGTCGCCAGTTTTCATTTTCATTCCTATTTCCATTAGAGATGGCTGGTCTAATCGCCAGTAAGGCTCAGCATATTCATTCCTCTTTCCCTCTGAGAGGGCTGGTATGATCGCCAGTACCGCTGTGCATTCTCATTCCTATTTCCCTCTCAGAGGGCTGGACTGATCTCCAGTACCGCTGGGCATTCACATGCCCTCTGAGAAGGATGGTCTGATCGAAAGTACCGCTGGGAATTCTGATTCCTATTTCTCTCTGAGAAGGCTAGTCTGATCGCCAGTAATACTCAGCATTCTCATTTCTATTTCTCTCTGAGATAGATGGTCTGATCGCCAGTACCGCTCAGCATTTTCATTCCTATTTCCCTTAGAGGAGACTGGTCTGATCGCCAGTACCGCTGGGCATTCTGATTCCTATTTCCCCCTGAGAATGCTGGTCTGATCGCCAGTAGGGCTCAGCATTTTCATTCCTATTTTACTCTGAGAAGGCTGGTCTGATCGCCAGTACCGCTGGGAATTCTCATTCCTATTTCCCTATGAGGAGACTGATCTGGTCGCCAGTACCGCTGAGCATTTTCATTCCTATTTCCATTAGAGATGGCTGGTCTGATCGCCAGTACCGCTGGGAATTCTCATTCCTATTTCTCTCTGAGAAGGCTGGTCCTATCGACAGTACCGCACAGGATTTTCATTCCTATTTCCATTTAAGATGGCTGGTCTGATCGCCAGTACCGCTGGGAATTCTCATTCCTATTTTTCTCTCAGAAGGCTGGTCCTATCGACAGTACCGCTGGGAAATCTCATTCCAATTTCACTATGAGGAGACTGATCTAGTCGCCAGTTCCGCTGGGCTTTTTCATTCCTATTTCCCTCTGAGGAGACTAGTCTGATCGCCAGAACCGCTGGGAATTCTAAATGCTATTTCGCTCTGAGAAGGCTGGTCCTATAGACAGTACTGCACAGCATTTTCATTCCAATTTCCCTCTGAGAAGGCTGGTCTGATCTCAAGTACCGCTCAACTTTTTCATTCCAATTTCCCTCTTAGGAGACTGGTCTGATAGCCTTTATCACAATGAATTCTCATTCCTCTTTCCCTCTGAGAAGGCTTGTCTAATCGCCAGTGCCGCTAGGCATACTAATTCCTCATTCCCTCTGAGAAGGCTGATCTGATCGCCAGTACCGCTGGGAATTCTGATTCCTAATTCTCTCTGAGAAGGCTGGTCTGATCGCCAGTAATACTCAGCATTCTCATTTCTATTTTCCTCTGAGATAGAAGGTCTAATCGCCAGTACCGCTCAGCATTTTCATTCCTATTTTCCTTAGAGGAGACTGGTCTGATTGCCAGTACCGCTGGGAATTCTCATTCCTATTTCCCTCTGAGAAGGCTGGTCTAATCGCCAGTAAGGCTCAGCAATCTCATTCCTCTTTCCCTCTGAGAGGGCTGGTCTGATCGCCAGTACCGCTGGGCATTCTCATTCCTATTTCCACTGAGAAGGATGGTCTGATCGCAAGTACCGCTCAGCATTTTCATTCCTATTTCCGTCTGAGGAGACTGATTTGATCGCCAGTACCGCTCAGCATTTTCATTCCTATTTCCATTAGAGATGGCTGGTCTGATCGCCAGTACCGCTGGGAATTCTCATTTCTATTTCTCTCTGAGAAGGCTGGTCCTAACGACAGTACCGCACAGCATTTTCATTCCTATTTCCATTTAAGATGTCTGGTCTGATCGCCAGTACCGCTGGGAATTCTCAATCCTATTTCTCTCTGAGAAGGCTGGTCTAATCGCCAGTAAGGCTCAGCAATCTCATTTCTCTTTCCCTCTGAGAGTGCTGTTCTGATCGCCAGTACGGCTGGGCATTCTCATTCCTATTTCCCACTGAGAAGGATGGTCTGATCGCAAGTACCGCTCAGTATTCTCATTCCAATTTTTGTCTGAGGAGACTGGTCTGATCGCTAGTACCGCTCAGCATTTTCATTCCTATTTTCCTTAGAGGAGACTGGTCTGATTGCCAGTACCGCTGGGAATTCTCATTAGTATTTCCCACTGAGAAGGATGGTCTGATCGCAAGTACCGCTCAGAATTCTCATTCCAATTTCCGTCTGAGGAGACTGGTATGATCGCCAGTACCGCTCAGCGTTTTCATTCCTATTTCCCTCTGAGGATACTGGTCTGATCGCCAGTACCGCTGGGAATTCTCATTCCTATTTCCCTATGAGAATGCTGGTCTGATCGCCAGTAAGGCTCAGCATTTTCATTCCTATTTTACTCTGAGAAGGCTGGTCTGATCGCCAGTACCGCTAGGAATTCTCATTCCAATTTCCCTCTGAAGAGACAGGTCTGATTGCCATTACCGCTGGGAATACTCATTCCTATTTCACTATGAGGAGACTGATCTAGTCGCCAGTTCCGCTGGGCTTTTTCATTCTTATTTGCCTCTGAGGAGACCATCCTGATCGCAAGTACCGCTCAGCATTTTCATTCCTATATCCGTCTGAGGAGACTGATTTGATCGCCAGTACCGCTCAGCATTTTTATTCCTATTTCCATTAGAGATGGCTGGTCTGATCGCCATTACCGCTGGGAATTCTGATTCCTATTTCCCTCTGAGAAGGCTGGTCTGATCGCCAGTACCGCTGGGAATTCTCATTCCTATTTCTCTCTGAGAAGGCTGGTCCTATCGACAGTACCGCACAGCATTTTCATTCCTATTTCCATTTAAGATGTCTGGTCTGATCGCCAGTACCGCTGTGAATTCTCAAACCTATTTCTCTCTGAGAAAGATGGTCTAATCGCCAGTAAGGCTCAGCAATCTCATTTCTCTTTCCCTCTGAGAGTGCTGGTCTCATCGCCAGTACCGCTGGGTTTCTCATTCCTATTTCCCACTGAGAAGGATGGTCTGATCGCAAGTACCGCTCAGAATTCTCATTCCAATTTCCGTCTGAGGAGACTGGTATGATCGCCAGTACCACTCAGCATTTTCATTCCTATTTCCCTCTGAGGATACTGGTCTGATCGCCAGTACCGCTGGGAATTCTCATTCCTATTTCCCTATGAGGAGACTGATCTGGTCGCCAGTACCTCTGAGCATTTTCATTCCTATATCCAATAGAGATGGCTGGTCTGATCGCCAGTACCGCTGGGCATTCTCATTCCTATTTCCATTTGAGAAGGCTGGTCTGATCGCCAGTACCGCTGGGAATTCTGATTCCTATTTACCTCTGAGCAAGCTGGTCTGATCGCCAGTACCGCTGGGAATTCTCATTCCTATTTCCCTATGAGGAGACTGATCTGGTCGCCAGTACCGCTAAGAATTTCATTCCTACATCCAATAGAGATGGTTGGTCTGATCGCCAGTACCGCTGGGAATTCTCATTCCAATTTCCCTATGAGGAGACTGATCAGGTCGCCAGTACCGCTGAGCATTTTCATTCCTATTTCCCTATGAGGAGACTGATCTGGTCGCCAGTACCGCTGAGCATTTTCATTCCTATTTCCATTAGAGATGGCTGGTCTGATCGCCAGTAAGGCTCGGCATTTTCATTCCTATTTTACTCTGAGAAGGCTGGTCTGATCGCCAGTACCGCTGGGAATTCTCATTCCTATTTCCCTATGAGGAGCCTGATCTGGTCGCAAGTACCGCTGAGCATTTTCATTCCTATTTCCATTAGAGATGGCTGGTCTGATCGCCAGTACCGCTGGGAATTCTCATTCCTATTTCTCTCTGAGAAGGCTGGTCCTATCGACAGTACCGCACAGCATTTTCATTCCTATTTCCTTTTAAGATGGCTGGTCTGATCACCAGTACCGCTGGGAATTCTCATTCCTATATCTCTCTCAGAAGGCAGGTCCTATCGACAGTACCGCAGGGAAATCTCATTCCTATTTCCCTATGAGGAGCCTGATCTGGTCGCAAGTACCGCTGAGCATTTTCATTCCTATTTCCATTAGAGATGGCTGGTCTGATCGCCAGTACCGCTGGGAATTCTCATTCCTATTTCTCTCTGAGAAGGCTGGTCCTATCGACAGTACCGCACAGCATTTTCATTCCTATTTCCTTTTAAGATGGCTGGTCTGATCACCAGTACCGCTGGGAATTCTCATTCCTATATCTCTCTCAGAAGGCAGGTCCTATCGACAGTACCGCAGGGAAATCTCATTCCTACTTCCCTCTGAGGAGACTGGTCTGATCGCCAGTACCGCTGGAAATTCTCATTCCTATTTTCCTCTGAGAAGGCTGGTCAAATCGCCAGTAAGGCTCAGCATTTTCATTCCTATTTCCCTCTGAGGAGACTGGTCTGATCGCCAGTACCGCTGGGAATTCTCATCCCTATTTCCCTCTGAGGAGACTTGTCTGATCGCCAGTACCACTGGGAATTCAAATTCCTATTTCTCTCTGAGAAGGCTGGTCCTATCGACAGTACTGCACAGCATTTTCATTCCTATTTCCATTTAAGATGTCTGGTCTGATCGCCAGTACCGCTGTGAATTCTCAAACCTATTTCTCTCTGAGAAAGATGGTCTAATCGCCAGTAAGGCTCAGCAATCTCATTTCTATTTCCCTCTGAGAGTGCTGGTCTGATCGCCAGTACCGCTGGGTTTCTCATTCCTATTTCCCACTGAGAAGGCTGGTCTGATCGCCAGTACCGCTGGGAATTCTCATTCCTATTTCTCTCTGAGAAGGCTGGTCCTATCGACAGTACCGCACAGCATTTTCATTCCTATTTCCATTTAAGATGTCTGGTCTGATCGCAAGTACCGCTGTGAATTCTCAAACCTATTTCTCTCTGAGAAAGATGGTCTAATCGCCAGTAAGGCTCAGCAATCTCATTTCTCTTTCCCTCTGAGAGTGCTGGTATGATCGCCAGTACCACTCAGCATTTTCATTCCTATTTCCCTCTGAGGATACTGGTCTGATCGCCAGTACCGCTGGGAATTCTCATTCCTATTTCCCTATGAGGAGACTGATCAGGTCGCCAGTACCGCTGAGCATTTTCATTCCTATTTCCCTATGAGGAGACTGGTCTGATCGCCAGTAAGGCTCAGCATTTTCATTCCTATTTTACTCTGAGAAGGCTGGTCTGATCGCCAGTACCGCTGGGAATTCTCATTCCTATTTCCCTATGAGGAGACTGATCTGGTCGCCAGTACCGTTGAGCATTTTCATTCCTTTTTGCATTAGAGATGGCTGGTCTGATCGCCAGTACCGCTGGGAATTCTCATTCCAATTTCTCTCTGAGAAGGCTGGTCCTATCGACAGTACCGCACAGCATTTTCATTCCTATTTCCTTTTAAGATGGCTGGTCTGATCACCAGTACCGCTGGGAATTCTCATTCCTATTTCTCTCTCAGAAGGCTGGTCCTATCGACAGTACCGCAGGGAAATCTCATTCCTACTTCCCTCTGAGGAGACTGGTCTGATCGCCAGTACCGCTGGGAATTCTCATTCCTATTTTCCTCTGAGAAGGCTGGTCAAATCGCCAGTAAGGCTCAGCATTTTCATTCCTATTTCCCTCTGAGGAGACTGGTCTGATCGCCAGTACCGCTGGGAATTCTCATCCCTATTTCCCTCTGAGGAGACTTGTCTGATCGCCAGTACCACTGGGAATTCTAATTCCTATTTCCCTATGAGGAGACTGGTCCGATCGCCAGTACCGCTTAGAATTCTCATTCCAATTTCCCTCTGAGAAGGCTGGTCTGATCGCCAGTAAGGCTCAGCATTTTCATTCCTCTTTCCCTCTGAGAGGCTTGGTATGATCGCCAGTACCGCTGGGCATTCTCATTCCTATTTCCCTCTCAGAGGGCTGGACTGATCGCCAGTACCGCTGGGCATTCACATTCCTATTTCCCTCTGAGAAGGATGGTCTGATCGAAAGTACCGCTGGGAATTCTGATTCCTATTTCTCTCTGAGAAGGCTGGTCTGATCGCCAGTAATACTCAGCATTCTCACTTCTATTTCTCTCTGAGATAGATGGTCTGATCGCCAGTACCGCTCAGCATTTTCATTCCAATTTCCCTTAGAGGAGACTGGTCTGGTCGCCAGTACCGCTGGGCATTCTGATTCCTATTTCCCTCTGAGAATGCTGGTCTGATCGCCTGTACCCCTAGGAATTCTCATTCCTATTTCCCTCTGAGGAAACAGGTCTGATTGGCATTACCGCTGGGAATACTCATACCAATTTCACTATGAGGAGACTGATCTAGTCGCCAGTTCCGCTGGGCTTTTTCATTCCTATTTCCCTCTGAGGAGACTAGTCTGATCGCCAGAACCGCTGGGAATTCTAAATGCTAATTCACTCTGAGAAGGCTGGTCCTATAGACAGTACTACACAGCATTTTCATTCCAATTTCCCTCTGAGAAGGCTGGTCTGATCTCAAGTACCGCTCAACTTTTTCATTCCAATTTCCCTCTTAGGAGACTGGTCTGATCGCCTTTAGCACTATGAATTCTCATTCCTCTTTCCCTCTGAGAAGGCTTGTCTAATCGCCAGTGCCGCTCTGAATTCTCATTCCAATTTCCCTCTGAGAAGGCTGATCTGATCGCCAGTACCGCTGTGAATTCTCAAACCTATTTCTCTCTGAGAAAGATGGTCTAATCGCCAGTAAGGCTCAGCAATCTCATTTCTCTTTCCCTCTGAGAGTGCTGGTCTGATCGCCAGTACCGCTGGGTTTCTCATTCCTATTTCCCACTGAGAAGGATGGTCTGATCGCAAGTACCGCTCAGAATTCTCATTCCAATTTCCGTCTGAGGAGACTGGTATGATCGCCAGTACCACTCAGCATTTTCATTCCTATTTCCCTCTGAGGATACTGGTCTGATCGCCAGTACCGCTGGGAATTCTCATTCCTATTTCCCTATGAGGAGACTGATCTTGTCGGCAGTACCTCTGAGCATTTTCATTCCTATATCCAATAGAGATGGCTGGTCTGATCGCCAGTACCGCTGGGCATTCTCATTCCAATTTCCATTTGAGAAGGCTGGTCTGATCGCCAGTACCGCTGGGAATTCTGATTCCTATTTCCCTCTGAGAAGGCTGGTCTGATCGCCAGTACCGCTGGGAATTCTCATTCCTATTTACCTATGAGGAGACTGATCTGGTCGCCAGTACCGCTGAGCATTTTCATTCCTACATCCAATAGAGATGGTTGGTCTGATCGCCAGTACCGCTGGGAATTCTCATTCCAATTTCCCTATGAGGAGACTGATCAGGTCGCCAGTACCGCTGAGCATTTTCATTCCTATTTCCCTATGAGGAGACTGATCTGGTCGCCAGTACCGCTGAGCATTTTCATTCCTATTTCCATTAGAGATGGCTGGTCTGATCGCCAGTAAGGCTCAGCATTTTCATTCCTATTTTACTCTGAGAAGGCTGGTCTGATCGCCAGTACCGCTGGGAATTCTCATTCCTATTTCCCTATGAGGAGACTGATCTGGTCGCCAGTACCGTTGAGCATTTTCATTCCTTTTTGCATTAGAGATGGCTGGTCTGATCGCCAGTACCGCTGGGAATTCTCATTCCTATTTCTCTCTGAGAAGGCTGGTCCTATCGACAGTACCGCACAGCATTTTCATTCCTATTTCCTTTTAAGATGGCTGGTCTGATCACCAGTACCGCTGGGAATTCTCATTCCTATTTCTCTCTCAGAAGGCTGGTCCTATCGACAGTACCGCAGGGAAATCTCATTCCTACTTCCCTCTGAGGAGACTGGTCTGATCGCCAGTACCGCTGGGAATTCTCATTCCTATTTTCCTCTGAGAAGGCTGGTCAAATCGCCAGTAAGGCTCAGCATTTTCATTCCTATTTCCCTCTGAGGAGACTGGTCTGATCGCCAGTACCGCTGGGAATTCTCATCCCTATTTCCCTCTGAGGAGACTTGTCTGATCGCCAGTACCACTAGGAATTCTAATTCCTATTTCCCTATGAGGAGACTGGTCCGATCGCCAGTACCGCTTAGAATTCTCATTCCTATTTCCCTCTGAGAAGGCTGGTCTGATCGCCAGTAAGGCTCAGCATTTTCATTCATCTTTCCCTCTGAGAGGCTTGGTATGATCGCCAGTACCGCTGGGCATTCTCATTCCTATTTCCCTCTCAGAGGGCTGGACTGATCGCCAGTACCGCTGGGCATTCACATTCCTATTTCCCTCTGAGAAGGATGGTCTGATCGAAAGTACCGCTGGGAATTCTGATTCCTATTTCTCTCTGAGAAGGCTGGTCTGATCGCCAGTAATACTCAGCATTCTCACTTCTATTTCTCTCTGAGATAGATGGTCTGATCGCCAGTACCGCTCAGCATTTTCATTCCAATTTCCTTTAGAGGAGACTGGTCTGATCGCCAGTACCGCTGGGCATTCTGATTCCTATTTCCCTCTGAGAATGCTGGTCTGATCGCCTGTAAGGCTCAGCATTTTCATTCCTATTTTACTCTGAGAAGGCTGGTCTGATCGCCAGTACCCCTAGGAATTCTCATTCCTATTTCCCTCTGAGGAAACAGGTCTGATTGCCATTACCGCTGGGAATACTCATTCCAATTTTACTATGAGGAGACTGATCTAGTCGCCAGTTCCGCTGGGCTTTTTCATTCCTATTTCCCTCTGAGGAGACTAGTCTGATCGCCAGAACCGCTGGGAATTCTAAATGCTATTTCGCTCTGAGAAGGCTGGTCCTATAGACAGTACTGCACAGCATTTTCATTCCAATTTCCCTCTGAGAAGGCTGGTCTGATCTCAAGTACCGCTCAACTTTTTCATTCCAATTTCCCTCTTAGGAGACTGGTCTGATCGCCTTTAGCACTATGAATTCTCATTCCTCTTTCCCTCTGAGAAGGCTTGTCTAATCGCCAGTGCCGCTCAGAATTCTCATTCCAATTTCCCTCTGAGAAGGCTGATCTGATCGCCAGTACCGCTGGGAATTCTGATTCCTAATTCTCTCTGAGAAGGCAAGTCTAATCGCCAGTAAGGCTCAGCAATCTCATTCCTCTTTCCCTTTGAGAGGGCTGGTCTGATCGCCAGTACCGCTGGGCATTCTCATTCCTATTTCCACTGAGAAGGATAGTCTGATCGCAAGTACCGCGCAGCTATTTCATTCCTATTTCCGTCTGAGGAGACTGGTATGATCGCCAGTACCGCTCAGCATTTTCATTCCTATTTCCCTCTGAGGATACTGGTCCTAACGACAGTACCGCACAGCATTTTCATTCCTATTTCCATTTAAGATGTCTGGTCTGATCGCCAGTACCGCTGGGAATTCTCAATCCTCTTTCTCTCTGAGAAGGCTGGTCTAATCGCCAGTAAGGCTCAGTAATCTCATTTCTCTTTCCCTCTGAGAGTGCTGTTCTGATCGCCAGTACCGCTGGGCATTCTCATTCCTATTTCCTACTGAGAAGGATGGTCTGATCGCAAGTACCGCTCAGTATTCTCATTCCAATTTTTGTCTGAGGAGACTGGTATGATCGCCAGTACCGCTCAGCATTTTCATTCCTATTACCCTCTGAGGATACTGGTCTGATCGCCAGTACCGCTGGGAATTCTCATTCCTATTTCCCTATGAGAAGACTGATCAGGTCGCCAGTACCGCTGAGCATTTTCATTCCTATATCAAATAGAGATGGCTGGTCTGATCGCCAGTACCGCTGGGAATTCTGATTCCTATTTCCCTCTGAGAAGGCTGGTCTGATCGCCAGTAATACTCAGCATTCTCATTTCTATTTCCCTCTGAGATAGAAGGTCTGATCGCCAGTACCGCTCAGCATTTTCATTCCTATTTTCCTTAGAGGAGACTGGTCTGATTGCCAGTACCGCTGGGAATTCTCATTAGTATTTCCCACTGAGAAGGATGGTCTGATCGCAAGTACCGCTCAGAATTCTCGTTCCAATTTCCGTCTGAGGAGACTGGTATGATCGCCAGTACCGCTCAGCATTTTCATTCCTATTTCCCTTTGAGGATACTGGTCTGATCGCCAGTACCGCTGGGAATTCTCAATCCTATTTCCCTATGAGGAGACTGATCTGGTCGCCAGTACCGCTGAGCATTTTCATTCCAATATCCAATAGAGATGGCTGGTCTGATCGCCAGTACCGCTGGGCATTCTCATTCCTATTTCCATTTGAGAAGGCTGGTCTGATCGTCAGTACCGCTGGGAATTCTGATTCCTATTTCCCTCTGAGAAGGCTGGTCTGATCGCCAGTACCGCTGGGAATTCTCATTCCTATTTCCCTATGAGGAGACTGATCTGGTCGCCAGTACCGCTGAGCATTTTCATTCCTACATCCAATAGAGATGGTTGGTCTGATCGCCAGTACCGCTGGGAATTCTCATTCCAATTTTTCTATGAGGAGACTGATCTGGTCTCCAGTACCGCTGAGCATTTTCATTCCTATTTCCCTATGAGGAGACTGATCTGGTCGCCAGTACCGCTGAGCATTTTCATTCCTATTTCCATTAGAGATGGCTGGTCTGATCGCCAGTAAGGGTCAGCATTTTCATTCCTCTTTCCCTCTGAGAGGGCTGGTATGATCGCCAGTACCGCTGGGCATTCTCATTCCTATTTCCCTCTCAGAGGGCTGGACTGATCGCCAGTACCGCTGGGCATTCTCATTCCTATTTCTCTCTGAGAAGGCTGGTCCTCACGACAGAACCGCACAGGGAAATCTCATTCCTACTTCCCTCTGAGAGAGCTGGTCTGATAGCCAGTACCGCTGGGTATTCTCATTCCTATTACCCAATGAGAAGGATGGTCTGATCGCAAGTACCGCTCAGTATTCTCATTCCAATTTCCGTCTGAGGAGACTGGTCTGATCGCCAGTACCGCTCAGCATTTTCATTCCTATTTCCCTCTGAGGAGACTGGTCTGATCGCCAGTACCACTGGGAATTCTAATTCTATTTCCCTATGAGGAGACTGGTCCGATCGCCAGTACCGCTTGGAATTCTCATTCCTATTTCCCTCTGAGAAGGCTGGTCTGATCGCCAGTAAGGCTCAGCATTTTCATTCCTCTTTCCCTCTGAGAGGGCTGGTATGATCGCCAGTACCGCTGGGCATTCACATTCCTATGTCCCTCTGAGAAGGATGGTCTGATCGAAAGTACCGCTGGGAATTCTGATTCCTATTACTCTCTGAGAAGGCTGGTCTGATCGCCAGTAATACTCAGCATTCTGATTTCTATTTCTCTCTGAGATAGATGGTCCGATCGCCAGTACCGCTCAGCATTTTCATTCCTATTTCCCTTAGAGGAGACTGGTCTGATCGCCAGTACCGCTGGGAATTCTCATTCCTATTTCTCTCTGAGAAGGCTGGTCCTATCGACAGTCCCGCTGAGCATTTTCATTCCTATTTCCATTTGAGAAGGCTGGTCTGATCGCCAGTACCGCTGGGAATTCTCATTCCTATTTCCCTCTGAGAAGGTTGGTCTGATCGACAGTACCGCTGGGAATTCTCATTCCTATTTCCCTATGAGGAGACTGATCTGGTCGCAGGTACCGCTGAGCATTTTCATTCCTACATCCAATAGAGATGGCTGGTCTGATCGCCAGTACCGCTGGGAATTCTCATTCCAATTTCCCTCTGAGAAGGCTGGTCCTATCGACAGTACCGCACAGCATTTTCATTCCTATTTCCATTTAAGATGTCTGGTCTGATCGCCAGTACCGCTGGGAATTCTCAATCCTATTTCTCTCTGAGAAGGATGGTCTAATCGCCAGTAAGGCTCAGCAATCTCATTTCACTTTCCCTCTGAGAGTGCTGGTCTGATCGCCAGTACCGCTGGGCATTCTCATTCCTATTTCCCACTGAGGATACTGGTCTGATCGCCAGTACCGTTGGGAATTCTCATTCCTATTTCCCTATGAGGAGACTGATCTGGTCGCCAGTACCGCTGAGCATTTTCATTCCTATTTCCCTATGAGGAGACTGATCTGGTCGCCAGTACCGCTGAGCATTTTCATTCCTATTTCCATTAGAGATGGCTGGTCTGATCGCCAGTAAGGCTCAGCATTTTCATTCCTCTTTCCCTCTGAGAGGGCTGGTATGATCGCCAGTACCGCTGGGCATTCTCATTCCTATTTCCCTCTCAGAGGGCTGGACTGATCGCCAGTACCGCTCAGCATTTTCATTCCTATTTCCCTCTGAGGAGACTGGTCTGATCGCAAGTTCCGGACAGCATTTTCATTCCTATTTCCGTCTGAGGAGACTGGTCTGACCGCCAGTACCGCTGGAATTTCTCATTCCTATTTCCCTCTGAGAAGGCTGGTCTAATCGCCAGTAAGGCTCAACAATCTCATTCCTCTTTCCCTCCGAGAGAGCTGGTCTGATCGCCAGTACCGCTGGGCATTCTCATTCCTATTTCCCACTGAGAAGGATGGTCTGATCGCATGTACCGCTGGGAAATCTAATTCCTATTTCCCTCTTAGGAGGCTGGTCTGATCGCCAGAACCGCTCAGCATTTTCATTCCTATTTCCCTCTGAGGAGACTGGTCTGATCGCCAGTACCGCTGGGAATTCTCATTCCTATTTCCCTCTGAGAAGGCTGGTCTAATCGCCAGTAAGGCTCAGCATTTTCATTACTATATTCCTAATTCCGTCTGAGGAGACTGGTCTGATCGCCAGTACCGCTCAGCATTTTTATTCCTATTTCCCTCCAAGGAGATTAGTCTGATCGCCAGTACCGCTCATTTTCATTCCTATTTCCCTCTGAGGAGACTGGTCTGAGCGCCAGTACCGGACAGCTTTTTCATTCCCATTTCCCTCTTAGGAGACTGGTCTGATCTCAAGTTCCGCTCAACTTTTTCATTCCAATTTCCCTCTTAGGAGACTGGTCTGATCGCCAGTACCGCTGGGAATTCTCATTCCTATTTCCCTCTGAGAAGGCTGGTCGAATCGCCAGTAAGGCTCAGCAATCTCATTCCTCTTTCCCTCTGATAGAGCTGGTCCGATCGCCAGTACCGCTGGGAATTCTCAATCCTATTTCTCTCTGAGAAGGCTGGTCTAATCGCCAGTAAGGCTCAGCAATCTCATTTCTCTTTCCCTCTGAGAGTGCTGGTCTGATCTCCAGTACCGCTGGGCATTCTCATTTCTATTTCCCACTGAGAAGGATGGTCTGATCGCAAGTATCGCTTAGTATTCTCACTCTAATTTCCGTCTGAGGAGAGTGGTATGATCGCCAGTACCGCTCAGCATTTTCATTCCTATTTCCCTCTGAGGATACTGGTCTGATCGCCAGTACCGCTGGGAAATCTCATTCCTATTTTACTATGAGGAGACTGATCTAGTCGCCAGTTCCGCTGGGCTTTTTCATTCCTATTTCCATTGAAGATGGCTGGTCTGATCGCCAGTACCGCTCAACTTTTTCATTCCAATTTCCCTCTTAGGAGACTGGTCTGATCGCCAGTACCGCTGGGAATTCTCATTCCTATTTCCCTCTGAGAAGGCTGGTCTAATCGCCAGTAAGGCTCAGCAATCTCATTCCTCTTTCCCTCTGAGAGAGCTGGTCTGATCGCCAGTACCGCTAGGCATTCTCATTCCAATTTCCCACTGAGAAGGATGGTCTGATCGCAAGTACCGCTCAGTGTTCTCATTCCAATTTCCGTCTGAGGAGACTGGTATGACCGCCAGTAGCGCACAGCATTTTCATTCCTATTTCTATTAGAGATGGCTGGTCTGATCGCCAGTACCACTGGTAATTCTCATTCCTATTTCTCTATGAGAAGGCTGGTCATATCGACATTACCGCACAGCATTTTCATTCCTATTACCCTCTGAGGATACTGGTCTGATCGCCAGTACCGCTGGGAAATCTTATTCCTATTTCCCTCTTAGGAGGCTGGTCTGATCGCCAGAACCGCTCAGCATTTTCATTCCTATTTCCCTCTGAGGAGACTGGTCTGATCGCCAGTACCGCTGGGAATTCTCATTCCTATTTCCCTCTTAGAAGGCTGGTCTAATCGCCAGTAAGGCTCAGCATTTTCATTACTATATTCCTATTTCCGTCTGAGGAGACTGGTCTGATCGCCAGTACCGCTCAGAATTTTCATTCCTATTTCCCTCCAAGGAGATTAGTCTGATCGCCAGTACCGCTCAGCACTTTCATTCCTATTTCCCTCTGAGGAGACTGGTCTGATCGCAAGTTCCGGACAGCATTTTCATTCCTATTTCCGTCTGAGGAGACTGGTCTGACCGCCAGTACCGCTGGAATTTCTCATTCCTATTTCCCTCTGAGAAGGCTGGTCTAATCGCCAGTAAGGCTCAACAATCTCATTCCTCTTTCCCTCCGAGAGAGCTGGTCTGATCGCCAGTACCGCTGGGCATTCTCATTCCTATTTCCCACTGAGAAGGATGGTCTAATCGCCAGTAAGGCTCAGCATTTTCATTACTATATTCCTATTTCCGTCTGAGGAGACTGGTCTGATCGCCAGTACCGCTCAGAATTTTCATTCCTATTTCCCTCCAAGGAGATTAGTCTGATCGCCAGTACCGCTCAGCATTTTCATTCCTATTTCCCTCTGAGGAGACTGGTCTGATCGCAAGTTCCGGACAGCATTTTCATTCCTATTTCCGTCTGAGGAGACTGGTCTGACCGCCAGTACCGCTGGAATTTCTCATTCCTATTTCCCTCTGAGAAGGCTGGTCTAATCGCCAGTAAGGCTCAACAATCTCATTCCTCTTTCCCTCCGAGAGAGCTGGTCTGATCGCCAGCACCGCTGGGCATTCTCATTCCTATTTCCCACTGAGAAGGATGGTCTGATCGCATGTACCGCTGGGAAATCTAATTCCTATTTCCCTCTTAGGAGGCTGGTCTGATCGCCAGAACCGCTCAGCATTTTCATTCCTATTTCCCTCTGAGGAGACTGGTCTGATCGCCAGTACCGCTGGGAATTCTCATTCCTATTTCCCTCTGAGAAGGCTGGTCTAATCGCCAGTAAGGCTCAGCATTTTCATTACTATATTCCTAATTCCGTCTGAGGAGACTGGTCTGATCGCCAGTACCGCTCAGCATTTTTATTCCTATTTCCCTCCAAGGAGATTAGTCTGATCGCCAGTACCGCTCATTTTCATTCCTATTTCCCTCTGAGGAGACTGGTCTGATCGCCAGTACCGGACAGCATTTTCATTCCCATTTCCCTCTTAGGAGACTGGTCTGATCTCAAGTTCCGCTCAACTTTTTCATTCCAATTTCCCTCTTAGGAGACTGGTCTGATCGCCAGTACCGCTGGGAATTCTCATTCCTATTTCCCTCTGAGAAGGCTGGTCGAATCGCCAGTAAGGCTCAGCAATCTCATTCCTCTTTCCCTCTGATAGAGCTGGTCCGATCGCCAGTACCGCTGGGAATTCTCAATCCTATTTCTCTCTGAGAAGGCTGGTCTAATCGCCAGTAAGGCTCAGCAATCTCATTTCTCTTTTCCTCTGAGAGTGCTGGTCTGATCTCCAGTACCGCTGGGCATTCTCATTTCTATTTCCCACTGAGAAGGATGGTCTGATCGCAAGTAGCGCTTAGTATTCTCACTCTAATTTCCGTCTGAGGAGAGTGGTATGATCGCCAGTACCGCTCAGCATTTTCATTCCTATTTCCCTCTGAGGATACTGGTCTGATCGCCAGTACCGCTGGGAAATCTCATTCCTATTTCCATTTAAGATGTCTGGTCTGATCGCCAGTACCGCTGGGAATTCTCAATCCTATTTCTCTCTGAGAAGGCTGGTCTAATCGCCAATAAGGCTCAGCAATCTCATTTCTCTTTCCCTCTGAGAGTGCTGGTCTGATCTCCAGTACCGCTGGGCATTCTCATTCCTATTTCCCACTGAGAAGGATGGTCTGATCGCAAGTAGCGCTTAGTATTCTCACTCTAATTTCCGTCTGAGGAGAGTGGTATGATCGCCAGTATCGCTCAGCATTTTCATTCCTATTTCCCTCTGAGGATACTGGTCTGATCGCCAGTACCGCTGGGAATTCTCATTCCAATTTCCGTCTGAGGAGACTGATCTGATCGCCAGTACCGCTGGGAATTCTCATTCCTATTTCCCTATGAGGAGACTGATCTGGTCGCCAGTACCGCTGAGCATTTTCAATCCTATTTCCATTAGAGATGGCTGGTCTGATCGCCAGTACCGCTTGGAATTCTCATTCCTATTTCTCTCTTAGAAGGCTGGTCCTATCGACAGTACCGCACAGTATTTCATTCCTATTACCCTCTGAGGATACTGGTCTGATCGCCAGTACCGCTGGGAAATCTCATTCCTATTTCCCTCTTAGAAGGCTGGTCTGATCGCCAGTACCGCTCAGCATTTTCAGTCCTATTTCCCTCCAAGGAGATTAGTCTGATCGCCAGTACCGCTCAGCATTTTCATTCCTATTTTCCTTAGAGGAGACTGGTCTGATCGCCAGTACCGCTGGGAATTCTCATTCCTATTTCCCTCTGAGAAGGCTGGTCTGATCGCCAGGAAGGCTCAGTAATCTCATTCCTCTTTCCCTCTGAGAGAGCTGGTCTGATCGCCAGTACCGCTGGGCATTCTCATTCCTATTTCCCACTGAGAAGGATGGTCTGATCGCAAGTACCGCTCAGTATTCTCATTCCAATTTCCGTCTGAGGAGACTGGTATGATCGCCAGTAGCGCTCAGCATTTTCATTCCTATTTCCGTCTGAGGAGACTGATCTGATCGCCAGTACCGCTCAGCATTTTCATTCCTATTTCCCTCTGAGGAGCCTGGTCTGATCGCAAGTACCGCTAGGAATTCTCATTCCTATTTCCCTATGAGGAGACTGATCTGGTCGCCAGTACCGCTGAGCATTTTCAATCCTATTTCCATTAGAGATGGCAGGTCTGATCGCCAGTACCGCTTGGAATTCTCATTCCTATTTCTCTCTTAGAAGGCTGGTCCTATCGACAGTACCGCACAGAATTTTCATTCCTATTACCCTCTGAGGATACTGGTCTGATCGCCAGTACCGCTGGGAAATCTCATTCCTATTTCCCTCTTAGAAGGCTGGTCTGATCGTCAGTTCCGCTTAGCATTTTCATTCCTATTTCCCTCCAAGGAGATTAGTCTGATCGCCAGTACCGCTCAGCATTTTCATTCCTATTTTCCTTAGAGGAGACTGGTCTGATCGCCAGTACCGCTGGGAATTCTCATTCCTATTTCCCTCTGAGAAGGCTGGTCTAATCGCCAGTAAGGCTCAGCAATCTCATTCCTCTTTCCCTCTGAGAGGGCTGGTCTGATCGCCAGTACCGCTGGGCATTCTCATTCCTATTTCCCGCTGAGAAGGATGATCTGGTCGCCAGTACCGCTGAGCATTTTCATTCCTATATCCATTAGAGATGGCTGGTCTGATCGCTAGTACCGCTGAGAATTCTCATTCCTATTTCTCTCTGAGTAGGCTGGTCCTATCGACAGTACCGCACAGCATTTTCATTCCTATTTCCCTCTGAGGATACTAGTCTGATCGCCAGTACCGCTGGGAAATCTCATTCCTATTTCTCTCTGAGATGGCTGGTCCTATCGACAGTACCGCACAGCATTTTCATTCCTATTTCCATTTAAGATGGTATGGTCTGGTCTGGTATGGTCTGATCGCCAGTACCGCTGGGAATTCTCAATCCTATTTCTCTCTGAGAAGGCTGGTCTAATCGCCAGTAAGGCTCAGCAATCTCATTTCTCTTTCCCTCTGAGAGTGCTGGTCTGATCTCCAGTACCGCTGGGCATTCTCATTTCTATTTCCCACTGAGAAGGATGGTCTGATCGCAAGTAGCGCTTAGTATTCTCACTCTAATTTCCGTCTGAGGAGAGTTGTATGATCGCCAGTACGGCTCAGCATTTTCATTCCTATTTCCCTCTGAGGATACTGGTCTGATCGCCAGTACCGCTGGGAAATCTCATTCCTATTTCCCTCTTAGAAGGCTTGTCTGATCGCCAGTACCGCTCAGCATTTTCATTCCTATTTCCCTCCAAGGAGATTAGTCTGATCGCCAGTACCGCTCAGCATTTTCATTCCTATTTTCCTTAGAGGAGACTGGTCTGATCGCCAGTACCGCTGGGCATTCTCATTCCTATTTCCCGCTGAGAAGGATGATCTGATCGCCAGTACCGCTGAGCATTTTCATTCCTATTTCCATTAGAGATGGCTGGTCTGATCGCTAGTACCGCTGGGAATTCTCATTCCTATTTCTCTCTGAGTAGGCTGGTCCTATCGACAGTACCGCACAGCATTTTCATTCCTATTTCCCTCTGAGTATACTAGTCTCATCGCCAGTACCGCTGGGAAATCTCATTCCTATTTCCATTTAAGATGTCTGGTCTGATCGCCAGTACCGCTGGGAATTCTCAATCCTATTTCTCTCTGAGAAGGCTGGTCTAATCGCCAGTAAGGCTCAGCAATCTCATTTCTCTTTCCCTCTGAGAGTGCTGGTCTTATCTCCAGTACCGCTGGGCATTCTCATTCCTATTTCCCACTGAGAAGGATGGTCTGATCGCAAGTAGCGCTTAGTATTCTCACTCTAATTTCCGTCTGAGGAGAGTGGTATGATCGCCAGTACCGCTCAGCATTTTCATTCCTATTTCCCTCTGAGGATACTGGTCTGATCGCCAGTACCGCTGGGAATTCTCATTCCAATTTCCGTCTGAGGAGTCTGATCTGATCGCCAGTACCGCTCAGCATTTTCATTCCTATTTCCCTCTGAGGAGCCTGGTCTGATCGCCAGTACCGCTGGGAATTCTCATTCCTATTTCCCTATGAGGAGACTGATCTGGTCGCCAGTACCGCTGAGCATTTTCAATCCTATTTCCATTAGAGATGGCTGGTCTGATCGCCAGTACCGCTTGGAATTCTCATTCCTATTTCTCTCTTAGAAGGCTGGTCCTATCGACAGTACCGCAAAGAATTTTCTTTCCTATTACCCTCTGAGGATACTGGTCTGATCGCCAGTACCGCTGGGAAATCTCATTCCTATTTCCCTCTTAGAAGGCTGGTCTGCTCGCCAGTTCCGCTCAGCATTTTCATTCCTATTTCCCTCCAAGGAGATTAGTCTGATCGCCAGTACCGCTCAGCATTTTCATTCCTATTTTCCTTAGAGGAGACTGGTCTGATCGCCAGTACCGCTGGGAATTCTCATTCCTATTTCCCTCTGAGAAGGCTGGTCTTATCGCCAGTAAGGCTCAGCAATCTCATTCCTCTTTCCCTCTGAGAGGGCTGGTCTGATCGCCAGTACCGCTGGGCATTCTCATTCCTATTTCCCGCTGAGAAGGATGATCTGGTCGCCAGTACCGCTGAGCATTTTCATTCCTGTTTCCATTAGAGATGGCTGGTCTGATCGCTAGTACCGCTGGGAATTCTCATTCCTATTTCTCTCTGAGTAGGCTGGTCCTATCGACAGTACCGCACAGCATTTTCATTCCTATTTCCCTCTGAGGATACTAGTCTGATCGCCAGTACCGCTGGGAAATCTCATTCCTATTTCTCTCTGAAATGGCTGGTCCTATCGACAGTACCGCACAGCATTTTCATTACTATTTCCATTTAAGATGTATGGTCTGATCGCCAGTACCGCTGGGAATTCTCAATCCTATTTCTCTCTGAGAAGGCTGGTCTAATCGCCAGTAAGGCTCAGCAATCTCATTTCTCTTTCCCTCTGAGAGTGCTGGTCTGATCTCCAGTTCCGCTGGGCATTCTCATTTCTATTTCCCACTGAGAAGGATGGTCTGATCGCAAGTAGCGCTTAGTATTCTCACTCTAATTTCCGTCTGAGGAGAGTGGTATGATCGCCAGTACCGCTTAGCATTTTCATTCCTATTTCCCTCTGAGGATACTGGTCTGATCGCCAGTACCGCTGGGAAATCTCATTCTTATTTCCCTCTTAGAAGGCTGGTCTGATCGCCAGTACCGCTCAGCATTTTCATTCCTATTTCCCTCCAAGGAGATTAGTCTGATCGCCAGTACCGCTCAGCATTTTCATTCCTATTTTCCTTAGAGGAGACTGGTCTGATTGCCAGTACCGCTGGGAATACTCATTCCTATTTCCCTCTGAGAAGGCTGGTCTAATCGCCAGTAAGGCTCAGCAATCTCATTCCTCTTTCCCTCTGAGAGGGCTGGTCTGATCGCCAGTACCGCTGGGCATTCTAATTCCTATTTCCCGCTGAGAAGGATGATCTGATCGCCAGTACCGCTGAGCATTTTCATTCCTATTTCCATTAGAGATGGCTGGTCTGATCGCTAGTACCGCTGGGAATTCTCATTCCTATTTCTCTCTGAGTAGGCTGGTCCTATCGACAGTACCGCACAGCATTTTCATTCCTATTTCCCTCTGAGGATACTAGTCTCATCGCCAGTACCGCTGGGAAATCTCATTCCTATTTCCATTTAAGATGTCTGGTCTGATCGCCAGTACCGCTGGGAATTCTCAATCCTATTTCTCTCTGAGAAGGCTGGTCTAATCGCCAGTAAGGCTCAGCAATCTCATTTCTCTTTCCCTCTGAGAGTGCTGGTCTGATCTCCAGTACCGCTGGGCATTCTCATTCCTATTTCCCACTGAGAAGGATGGTCTGATCGCAAGTAGCGCTTAGTATTCTCACTCTAATTTCCGTCTGAGGAGAGTGGTATGATCGCCAGTACCGCTCAGCATTTTCATTCCTATTTCCCTCTGAGGATACTGGTCTGATCGCCAGTACCGCTGGGAATTCTCATTCCAATTTCCGTCTGAGGAGACTGATCTGATCGCCAGTACCGCTCAGCATTTTCATTCCTATTTCCCTCTGAGGATACTGGTCTGATCGCCAGTACCGCTGGGAATTCTCATTCCTATTTCCCTATGAGGAGACTGATCTGGTCGCCAGTACCGCTGAGCATTTTCATTCCAATTTCCATTAAACATGGCTGGTCTGATCGCCAGTACCGCTGGGAAATCTCTTTCCTATTTCCCTCTGAGAAGGCTGGTCTGATCGCCAGTAAGGCTCAGCATTTTCATTCCTCTTTCCCTCTGAGAGGGCTGGTCTGATCTCCAGTAATACTGGGCATTCTAATTCCTATTTCCCATTAAGAGGACTGGACTGATCGTCAGAACCGCTGGGCATTCTCATTCCTATTTCCCTCTGAGAAGGTTGGTCTGATCGCCAGTACCGCTGGGAATTCTGATTCCTATTTCCCTCTGAGAAGGCTGGTCTGATCGCCAGTACCGCTCAGCATTCTCATTCCAATTTCCGTCTGAGGAGACTGGAATGATCGCCAGTACCGCTCAGCATTTTCATTCCTATTTCCGTCTGAGGAGACTGATCCGATCGCCAGTACCGCTCAGCATTTTCATTCCTATTTCCCTCTGAGGAGACTGGTCTGATCGCCAGTACCGCTGGGAATTCTTATTCCTATTTCTCTCTGAGAAGGCTGGTCCTATCGACAGTACCGCACAGCATTTTCATTCCTATTACCCTCTGAGGATACTGGTCTGATCGCCAGTACCGTTGGGAATTCTCATTCCAATTTCCGTCTGAGGAGACTGATCTGATCGCCAGTACCGCTCAGCATTTTCATTCCTATTACCCTCTGAGGATACTGGTCTGATCGCCAGTACCGTTGGGAATTCTCATTCCAATTTCCGTCTGAGGAGACTGGTCTGATCGCCAGTACCGCTGGGAATTCTTATTCCTATTTCTCTCTGAGAAGGCTGGTCCTATCGTCAGTACCGCACAGCATTTTCATTCCTATTACCCTCTGAGGATACTGGTCTGATCGCCAGTACCGCTGAGCATTTTCATTCCTATTTCCATTAGAGATGGCTGGTCTGATCGACAGTACCGCTGGGAATTCTCATTCCTATTTCTCTCTGAGGATACTGGTCTGATCGCCAGTACCGCTGGGTAATCTCATTCCTATTTCTCTCTGAGAAGGCTGGTCCAATCGACAGTACCGCACAGCATTTTCATTCCTATTTCCATTTAAGATGTCTGGTCTGATCGCCAGTACCGCTGGGAATTCTTATTCCTATTTCTCTCTGAGAAGGCTGGTCTAATCGCCAGTAAGGCTCAGCAATCTCATTTCTCTTTCCCTCTGAGAGTGCTGGTCTGATCTCCAGTACCGCTGGGCATTCTCATTCCTATTTCCCACTGAGAAGGATGGTCGGATCGCAAGGAGCGCTTAGTATTCTCACCCTAATTTCCGTCTGAGGAGAGTGGTATGATCGCCAGTACCGCTCAGCATTTTCATTCCTATTTCCCTCTGAGGATACTGGACTGATCGCCAGTACCGCTGGGAATTCTCATTCCTATTTCCGTCTGAGGAGACTGATCTGATCGCCAGTACCGCTCAGCATTTTCATTCCTATTTCCCTCTGAGGATACTGGTCTGATCGCCAGTACCGCTGGGAATTCTCATTCCTATTTCCCTATGAGGAGACTGATCTGATCGCCAGTACCGCTAAGCTTTTTCATTCCTATATCCAATAGAGATGGCTGGTCTGATCGCCAGTAAGGCTCAGCAATCTCATTCCTCTTTCCCTCTTAGAGAGCTGGTCTGATCGCCAGTACCGCTAGGCATTCTCATTCCCATTTCCCTCTGAGAAGGGTGGTCTGATCGCCAGTACCGCTACGCATTTTCATTCCTATTTCCTTCTGAGGAGACTGGTCTGATCGCCAGTACCGCTCAGCATTTTCATTCCTATTTCCGTCTGAGGAGACTGGTCTGATCGCCAGTACCGCTGGGAATTCTCATTCCTATTTCCCTCTGAGAAGGCTGGTCTAATTCCAGTAAGGCTTAGCAATCTCATTCCTTTTTCCCTCTGAGAGGGCAGGTCTGATCGCCAGTAACGCTGGGCATTTTCATTCCTCTTTCCCACTTAGAAGGGTGGTCTGATCGCCAGTACCGCTGGGAATTCTCATTCCTATTTCCCGCTGAGAAGGCTGGACTAATCTCCAGTAAGGCTCAGCAATCTCATTCCTCTTTCCCTCTGAGAGAGCTGGTCTGATCGCCAGTACCGCTGGGCTTTTTCATTCCTATTTCCATTGAAGATGGCTGGTCTGATCGCCAGTACCGCTCATCATTTTCATTCCTATTTCCCTCTGAGGAGACTAGTCTGATCGCCAGTACCGCTGGGAATTCTCGTTGCTATTTCGCTCTGAGCAGGCTGGTCCTATAGACAGTACTGCACAGCATTTTCTTTCCAATTTCCCTCTGAGAAGGCTGGTCTGATCTCAAGTACCGCTCAACTTTTTCATTCCAATTTCCCTCTTAGGAGACTGGTCTGATCGCCAGTACCGCTGGGAATTCTCATTCCTATTTCCCTCTGAGAAGGCTGGTCTAATCGCCAGTAAGGCTCAGCAATCTCATTCCTCTTTCCCTCTGAGAGAGCTGGTCTGATCACCAGTACCGCTAGGCATTCTCATTCCTATTTCCCTCTGAGAAGGGTGGTCTGATCGCCAGTACCGCTACGCATTTTCATTCCTATTTCCTTCTGAGGAGACTGGTCTAATTGCCAGTACCGCTCAGCATTTTCATTCCTATTTCCGTCTGAGGAGACTGGTCTGATCGCCAGTAACTCTGGGCATTCTCATTCCTTTTTCCCACTGAGAAGGGTGGTCTGATCGCCAGTACCGCTCAGCATTTTCATTCCTATTTCCCTCTGAGGAGACTGGTCTAATCGCCAGTACCGCTCAGCATTTTCATTCCTATTTCCCTCTGAGGAGACTGGTCTGATCGCCAGTACCGCTGGGAATTCTCATTCTTATTTCACTATGAGGAGACTGATCTAGTCGCCAGTTCCGCTGGGCTTTTTCATTCCTACTTCCATTGAAGATGGCTGGTCTGATCGCCAGTACCGCTCCTCATGTTCATTCCTATTTCCCTCTGAGGAGACTAGTCTGATAGCCAGTACCGCTGGAAATTCTCATTCCTATTTTCGTCTGAGGAGACTGGTCTGATCGCCAGTAACTCTGGGCATTCTCATTCCTTTTTCCCACTGAGAAGGGTGGTCTGATCGCCAGTACCGCTCAGCATTTTCATTCCTATTTCCCTCTGAGGAGACTGGTCTGATCGCCAGTGCCGCTGGGTATTCCAATTCCTATTTCCATTTGAGAAGACTGGTCTGATCTCCAGTACCGCTCAGCATTTTCATTCCTCTTTCCCTCTGAGAAGACTGGTCTGATCGCAAGTACCGCTCAGCATTTTCATTCCAATTTCCCTCTGAGTAGACTGGTCTGATCGCCTGTAGCACTGGGAATTCTCATTCCTCTTTCCCTCTGAGAGGGATTTTGCCTGTAGCACAGGAATTCTCATCCCTCTTTCCCTCTGAGAAGGCTTGTCTGATCGCCAGTGCCGCTGGGTATTCCAATTCCTATTTCCATTTGAGAAGACTGGTCTGATCCCCAGTACCGCTCAGCATTTTCATTCCTCTTTCCCTCTGAGAAGACTGGTCTGATCGCAAGTACCGCTCAGCATTTTCATTTCAATTTCCCTCTGAGTAGACTGGTCTGATCGCCTGTAGCACTGGGAATTCTCATTCCTATTTCCCTCTGAGAAGGCTGGTCTAATCGCCAGTAAGGCTCAGCATTTTCAGTACTATATTCGTATTTCCGTCTGAGGAGACTGGTCTGATCGCCAGTACCGCTCAGCATTTTCATTCCTATTTCCCTCTGAGGAGACTGGTCTGATCGCCAGTACCGCTGGGAATTCTCATTCCTATTTCACTATGAGGAGACTGATCTAGTCGCCAGTTCTGCTGGGCTTTTTCATTCCTACTTCCATTGAAGATGGCTGGTCTGATCGCCTGTACCGCTCATCATTTTCATTCCTATTTCCCTCTGAGGAGACTAGTCTGATCGCCAGTACCGCTGGAAATTCTCATTGCTATTTCGCTCTGAGAAGGCTGGTACTATAGACAGTTCTGCACAGCATTTTCATTCCAATTTCCCTCTGAGAAGGCCGGTCTGATCTCAAGTTCCGCTCAACTTTTTCATTCCAATTTCCCTCTTAGGAGACTGGTCTGATCGCCAGTACCGCTGGGAATTCTCATTCCTATTTCCCTCTGAGAAGGCTGGTCGAATCGCCAGTAAGGCTCAGCAATCTCATTCCTCTTTCCCTCTGAGAGGGCTGGTCTGATCGCCAGTACCGCTGGGCATTCTCATTCCTATTTCCCACTGAGAAGGATGGTCTGATCGCAAGTACCGCTCAGTATTCTCGTTCCAATTTCCGTCTGAGGAGACTGGTATGATCGCCAGTAGCGCTCAGCATTTTCATTCCTATTTCCGTCTGAGGAGACTGATCTGATCGCCATTACCGCTCAGCATTTTCATTCCTATTTCCCTCCAAGGAGATTAGTCTGATCGCCAGTACCGCTCAGCATTTTCATTCCTATTTCCCTCTGAGGAGACTGGTCTGATCGCCAGTACCGCTCAGCATTTTGATTCCCATTTCCCTCTGAGGAGACTAGTCTGATCGCCAGTACCGCTAGGAATTCTCATTCCTATTTTACTATGAGGAGACTGATCTAGTCGCCAGTTCCGCTGGGCTTTTTCATTCCTATTTCCATTGAAGATGGCTGGTCTGATCGCTAGTACCGGTCAACTTTTTCATTCCAATTTCCCTCTTAGGAGACTGGTCTGATCGCCAGTACCGCTGGGAATTCACATTCCTATTTCCCTCTGAGAAGGCTGGTCTAATCGCCAGTAAGGCTCAGCAATCTCATTCCTCTTTCCCTCTGAGAGAGCTGGTCTGATCGCCAGTACCGCTAGGCATTCTCATTCCTATTTCCCACTGAGAAGGATGGTCTGATCGCAAGTACCGCTCAGTATTCTCATTCCAATTTCCGTCTGAGGAGACTGGTATGACCGCCAGTAGCGCACAGCATTTTCATTCCTATTTCCATGAGAGATGGCTGGTCTGATCGCCAGTACCGCTGGGAATTCTCATTCCTATTTCACTATGAGGAGACTGATCTAGTCGCCAGTTCCGCTGGGCTTTTTCATTTCTACTTCCATTGAAGATGGCTGGTCTAATCGCCAGTACCGCTCATCATTTTCATTCCTATTTCCCTCTGAGGAGACTAGTCTGATTGCAGGTACCGCTGGAAATTCTCATTCCTATTTTCGTCTGAGGAGACTGGTCTGATCGCCAGTAACTCTGGGCATTCTCATTCCTTTTTCCCACTGAGAAGGGTGGTCTGATCGCCAGTACCGCTCAGCATTTTCATTCCTATTTCCCTCTGAGGAGAATGGTCTGATCGCCAGTACCGCTCAGCATTTTCATTCCTATTTCCCTCTGAGGAGACTGGTCTGATCGCCAGTACCGCTGGGAATTCTCATTCCTATTTCACTATGAGGAGACTGATCTAGTCGCCAGTTCCGCTGGGCTTTTTCATTCCTACTTCCATTGAACATGGCTGGTCTGATCGCCAGTACCGCTCATCATTTTCATTCCTATTTCCCTCTGAGGAGACTGGTCTGATCGCCTGTAGCACTGGGAATTCTCATTCCTATTTCCCTCTGAGAAGGCTGGTCTAATCGCCAGTAAGGCTCAGCATTTTCAGTACTATATTCGTATTTCCGTCTGAGGAGACTGGTCTGATCGCCAGTACCGCTCAACTTTTTCATTCCAATTTCCCTCTTAGGAGACTGGTCTGATCGCCAGTACCGCTGGGAATTCTCATTCCTATTTCCCTCTGAGAAGGCTGGTCGAATCGCCAGTAAGGCTCAGCAATCTCATTCCTCTTTCCCTCTGAGAGAGCTGGTCTGATCGCCAGTACCGCTGGGCATTCTCATTCCTATTTCCCACTTAGAAGGATGGTCTGATCGCAAGTACCGCTCAGTATTCTCATTCCTATTTCCATTAGAGATGGCTGGTCTGATCGCCAGTACCGCTGGGAATTCTCATTCCTATTTCTCTCTTAGAAGGCTGGTCCTATCGACAGTACCGCACAGCATTTTCATTCCTATTACCCTCTGAAGATACTGGTCTGATCGCCAGTACCGCTGGGAAAACTCATTCCTATTTCCCTCTTAGAAGGCTGGTCTGATCGCCAGTACCGCTCAGCATTTTCATTCCTATTTCCCTCGAAGGAGATTAGTCTGATCGCCAGTACCGCTCAGCATTTTCATTCCTATTTTCCTTAGAGGAGACTGGTCTGATCGCCAGTACCGCTGGGAATTCTCATTCCTATTTCCCTCTGAGAAGGCTGGTCGAATCGCCAGTAAGGCTCAGCAATCTCATTCCTCTTTCCCTCTGAGAGGGCTGGTCTGATCGCCAGTACCGCTGGGCTTTCTCATTCCTATTTCCCACTGAGAAGGATGGTCTGATCGCAAGTACCGCTCAGTATTCTCATTCCAATTTCCGTCTGAGGAGACTGGTATGATCGCCAGTAGCGCTCAGCATTTTCATTCCTATTTCCGTCTGAGGAGACTGATCTGATCGCCATTACCGCTCAGCATTTTCATTCCTATTTCCCTCCAAGGAGATTAGTCTGATCGCCAGTACCGCTCAGCATTTTCATTCCTATTTCCCTCTGAGGAGACTGGTCTGATCGCCAGTACCGCTCAGCATTTTGATTCCTATTTCCCTCTGAGGAGACTAGTCTGATCGCCAGTACCGCTAGGAATTCTCATTCCTATTTTACTATGAGGAGACTGATCTAGTCGCCAGTTCCGCTGGGCTTTTTCATTCCTATTTCCATTGAAGATGGCTGGTCTGATCGCTAGTACCGGTCAACTTTTACATTCCAATTTCCCTCTTAGGAGACTGGTCTGATCGCCAGTACCGCTGGGAATTCACATTCCTATTTCCCTCTGAGAAGGCTGGTCTAATCGCCAGTAAGGCTCAGCAATCTCATTCCTCTTTCCCTCTGAGAGAGCTGGTCTGATCGCCAGTACCGCTAGGCATTCTCATTCCTATTTCCCACTGAGAAGGATGGTCTGATCGCAAGTACCGCTCAGTATTCTCATTCCAATTTCCGTCTGAGGAGACTGGTATGACCGCCAGTAGCGCACAGCATTTTCATTCCTATTTCCATGAGAGATGGCTGGTCTGATCCCCAGTACCGCTGGGAATTCTCATTCCTATTTCACTATGAGGAGACTGATCTAGTCGCCAGTTCCGCTGGGCTTTTTCATTTCTACTTCCATTGAAGATGGCTGGTCTAATCGCCAGTACCGCTCATCATTTTCATTCCTATTTCCCTCTGAGGAGACTAGTCTGATTGCAGGTACCGCTGGAAATTCTCATTCCTATTTTCGTCTGAGGAGACTGGTCTGATCGCCAGTAACTCTGGGCATTCTCATTCCTTTTTCCCACTGAGAAGGGTGGTCTTATCGCCAGTACCGCTCAGCATTTTCATTCCTATTTCCCTCTGAGGAGAATGGTCTGATCGCCAGTACCGCTCAGCATTTTCATTCCTATTTCCCTCTGAGGAGACTGGTCTGATCGCCAGTACCGCTGGGAATTCTCATTCCTATTTCCCTCTGAGAAGGCTGGTCTAATCGCCAGTAAGGCTCAGCAATCTCATTCCTCTTTTCCTCTGAGAGAGCTGGTCTGATCACCAGTACCGCTAGGCATTCTCATTCCTATTTCCCTCTGAGAAGGCTGGTCTGATCGCCAGTAAGGCTCAGCATTTTCATTCCTCTTTTCCTCTGAGAGGGCTGGTCTGATCGCCAGTAATACTGGGCATTCCAATTCCTATTTCCGTCTGAGGAGACTGGTCTGATCGCCAGTAACTCTGGGCATTCTCATTCCTTTTTCCCACTGAGAAGGGTGGTCTGATCGCCAGTACCGCTCAGCATTTTCATTCCTATTTCCCTCTGAGGAGACTGGTCTGATCGCCAGTACCGCTGGGAATTCTCATTCTTATTTCACTATGAGGAGACTGGTCTAGTCGCCAGTTCCGCTGGGCTTTTTCATTCCTACTTCCATTGAAGATGGCTGGTCTGATCGCCAGTACCGCTCCTCATGTTCATTCCTATTTCCCTCTGAGGAGACTAGTCTGATAGCCAGTACCGCTGGAAATTCTCATTCCTATTTTCGTCTGAGGAGACTGGTCTGATCGCCAGTAACTCTGGGCATTCTCATTCCTTTTTCCCACTGAGAAGGGTGGTCTGATCGCCAGTACCGCTCAGCATTTTCATTCCTATTTCCCTCTGAGGAGACTGGTCTGATCGCCAGTGCCGCTGGGTATTCCAATTCCTATTTCCATTTGAGAAGACTGGTCTGATCTCCAGTACCGCTCAGCATTTTCATTCCTCTTTCCCTCTGAGAAGACTGGTCTGATCGCAAGTACCGCTCAGCATTTTCATTCCAATTTCCCTCTGAGTAGACTGGTCTGATCGCCTGTAGCACTGGGAATTCTCATTCCTCTTTCCCTCTGAGAGGGATTTTGCCTGTAGCACAGGAATTCTCATCCCTCTTTCCCTCTGAGAAGGCTTGTCTGATCGCCAGTGCCGCTGGGTATTCCAATTCCTATTTCCATTTGAGAAGACTGGTCTGATCCCCAGTACCGCTCAGCATTTTCATTCCTCTTTCCCTCTGAGAAGACTGGTCTGATCGCAAGTACCGCTCAGCATTTTCATTTCAATTTCCCTCTGAGTAGACTGGTCTGATCGCCTGTAGCACTGGGAATTCTCATTCCTATTTCCCTCTGAGAAGGCTGGTCTAATCGCCAGTAAGGCTCAGCATTTTCAGTACTATATTCGTATTTCCGTCTGAGGAGACTGGTCTGATCGCCAGTACCGCTCAGCATTTTCATTCCTATTTCCCTCTGAGGAGACTGGTCTGATCGCCAGTACCGCTGGGAATTCTCATTCCTATTTCACTATGAGGAGACTGATCTAGTCGCCAGTTCTGCTGGGCTTTTTCATTCCTACTTCCATTGAAGATGGCTGGTCTGATCGCCTGTACCGCTCATCATTTTCATTCCTATTTCCCTCTGAGGAGACTAGTCTGATCGCCAGTACCGCTGGAAATTCTCATTGCTATTTCGCTCTGAGAAGGCTGGTCCTATAGACAGTTCTGCACTGCATTTTCATTCCAATTTCCCTCTGAGAAGGAAGGTCTGATCTCAAGTTCCGCTCAACTTTTTCATTCCAATTTCCCTCTTAGGAGACTGGTCTGATCGCCAGTACCGCTGGGAATTCTCATTCCTATTTCCCTCTGAGAAGGCTGGTCGAATCGCCAGTAAGGCTCAGCAATCTCATTCCTCTTTCCCTCTGAGAGGGCTGGTCTGATCGCCAGTACCGCTGGGCATTCTCATTCCTATTTCCCACTGAGAAGGATGGTCTGATCGCAAGTACCGCTCAGTATTCTCATTCCAATTTCCGTCTGAGGAGACTGGTATGATCGTCAGGAACGCTCAGCATTTTCATTCCTATTTCCGTCTGAGGAGACTGATCTGATCGCCATTACCGCTCAGCATTTTCATTCCTATTTCCCTCCAAGGAGATTAGTCTGATCGCCAGTACCGCTCAGCATTTTCATTCCTATTTCCCTCTGAGGAGACTGGTCTGATCGCCAGTACCGCTCAGCATTTTGATTCCCATTTCCCTCTGAGGAGACTAGTCTGATCGCCAGTACCGCTAGGAATTCTCATTCCTATTTTACTATGAGGAGACTGATCTAGTCGCCAGTTCCGCTGGGCTTTTTCATTCCTATTTCCATTGAAGATGGCTGGTCTGATCGCTAGTACCGGTCAACTTTTTCATTCCAATTTCCCTCTTAGGAGACTGGTCTGATCGCCAGTACCGCTGGGAATTCACATTCCTATTTCCCTCTGAGAAGGCTGGTCTAATCGCCAGTAAGGCTCAGCAATCTCATTCCTCTTTCCCTCTGAGAGAGCTGGTCTGATCGCCAGTACCGCTAGGCATTCTCATTCCTATTTCCCACTGAGAAGGATGGTCTGATCGCAAGTACCGCTCAGTATTCTCTTTCCAATTTCCGTCTGAGGAGACTGGTATGACCGCCAGTAGCGCACAGCATTTTCATTCCTATTTCCATGAGAGATGGCTGGTCTGATCGCCAGTACCGCTGGGAATTCTCATTCCTATTTCACTATGAGGAGACTGATCTAGTCGCCAGTTCCGCTGGGCTTTTTCATTTCTACTTCCATTGAAGATGGCTGGTCTAATCGCCAGTACCGCTCATCATTTTCATTCCTATTTCCCTCTGAGGAGACTAGTCTGATTGCAGGTACCGCTGGAAATTCTCATTCCTATTTTCGTCTGAGGAGACTGGTCTGATCGCCAGTAACTCTGGGCATTCTCATTCCTTTTTCCCACTGAGAAGGGTGGTCTGATCGCCAGTACCGCTCAGCATTTTCATTCCTATTTCCCTCTGAGGAGAATGGTCTGATCGCCAGTACCGCTCAGCATTTTCATTCCTATTTCCCTCTGAGGAGACTGGTCCGATCGCCTGTAGCACTGGGAATTCTCATTCCTATTTCCCTCTGAGAAGGCTGGTCTAATCGCCAGTAAGGCTCAGCATTTTCAGTACTATATTCGTATTTCCGTCTGAGGAGACTGGTCTGATCGCCAGTACCGCTGGGAATTCTCATTCCTATTTCACTATGAGGAGACTGATCTAGTCGCCAGTTCCGCTGGGCTTTTTCATTCCTATTTCCATTGAAGATGGCTGGTCTGATCTCCAGTACCGCTCAGCATTTTCATTCCTCTTTCCCTCTGAGAAGACTGGTCTGATCGCAAGTACCGCTCAGCATTTTCATTCCAATTTCCCTCTGAGTAGACTGGTCTGATCGCCTGTAGCACTGCGAATTCTCATTCCTCTTTCCCTCTGAGAAGGCTTGTCTGATCGCCAGTGCCGCTGGGTATTCCAATTCCTATTTCCATTTGAGAAGACTGGTCTGATCCCCAGTACCGCTCAGCATTTTCATTCCTCTTTCCCTCTGAGAAGACTGGTCTGATCGCAAGTACCGCTCAGCATTTTCATTTCAATTTCCCTCTGAGTAGACTGGTCTGATCGCCTGTAGCACTGGGAATTCTCATTCCTATTTCCCTCTGAGAAGGCTGGTCTAATCGCCAGTAAGGCTCAGCATTTTCAGTACTATATTCGTATTTCCGTCTGAGGAGACTGGTCTGATCGCCAGTACCGCTCAGCATTTTCATTCCTATTTCCCTCTGAGGAGACTGGTCTGATCGCCAGTACCGCTGGGAATTCTCATTCCTATTTCACTATGAGGAGACTGATCTAGTCGCCAGTTCTGCTGGGCTTTTTCATTCCTACTTCCATTGAAGATGGCTGGTCTGATCGCCTGTACCGCTCATCATTTTCATTCCTATTTCCCTCTGAGGAGACTAGTCTGATCGCCAGTACCGCTGGAAATTCTCATTGCTATTTCGCTCTGAGAAGGCTGGTCCTATAGACAGTTCTGCACAGCATTTTCATTCCAATTTCCCTCTGAGAAGGCCGGTCTGATCTCAAGTTCCGCTCAACTTTTTCATTCCAATTTCCCTCTTAGGAGACTGGTCTGATCGCCAGTACCGCTGGGAATTCTCATTCCTATTTCCCTCTGAGAAGGCTGGTCGAATCGCCAGTAAGGCTCAGCAATCTCATTCCTCTTTCCCTCTGAGAGGGCTGGTCTGAACGCCAGTACCGCTGGGCATTCTCATTCCTATTTCCCACTGAGAAGGATGGTCTGATCGCCAGTAGCGCTCAGCATTTTCATTCCTATTTCCGTCTGAGGAGACTGATCTGATCGCCATTACCGCTCAGCATTTTCATTCCTATTTCCCTCCAAGGAGATTAGTCTGATCGCCAGTACCGCTCAGCATTTTCATTCCTATTTCCCTCTGAGGAGACTGGTCTGATCGCCAGTACCGCTCAGCATTTTGATTCCCATTTCCCTCTGAGGAGACTAGTCTGATCGCCAGTACCGCTAGGAATTCTCATTCCTATTTTACTATGAGGAGACTGATCTAGTCGCCAGTTCCGCTGGGCTTTTTCATTCCTATTTCCATTGAAGATGGCTGGTCTGATCGCTAGTACCGGTCAACTTTTTCATTCCAATTTCCCTCTTAGGAGACTGGTCTGATCGCCAGTACCGCTGGGAATTCACATTCCTATTTCCCTCTGAGAAGGCTGGTCTAATCGCCAGTAAGGCTCAGCTATCTCATTCCTCCTTCCCTCTGAGAGAGCTGGTCTGATCGCCAGTACCGCTAGGCATTCTCATTCCTATTTCCCACTGAGAAGGATGGTCTGATCGCAAGTACCGCTCAGTATTCTCATTCCAATTTCCGTCTGAGGAGACTGGTATGACCGCCAGTAGCGCACAGCATTTTCATTCCTATTTCCATGAGAGATGGCTGGTCTGATCGCCAGTACCGCTGGGAATTCTCATTCCTATTTCACTATGAGGAGACTGATCTAGTCGCCAGTTCCGCTGGGCTTTTTCATTTCTACTTCCATTGAAGATGGCTGGTCTAATCGCCAGTACCGCTCATCATTTTCATTCCTATTTCCCTCTGAGGAGACTAGTCTGATTGCAGGTACCGCTGGAAATTCTCATTCCTATTTTCGTCTGAGGAGACTGGTCTGATCGCCAGTAACTCTGGGCATTCTCATTCCTTTTTCCCACTGAGAAGGGTGGTCTGATCGCCAGTACCGCTCAGCATTTTCATTCCTATTTCCCTCTGAGGAGAATGGTCTGATCGCCAGTACCGCTCAGCATTTTCATTCCTATTTCCCTCTGAGGAGACTGGTCTGATCGCCAGTACCGCTGGGAATTCTCATTCCTATTTCACTATGAGGAGACTGATCTAGTCGCCAGTTCCGCTGGGCTTTTTCATTCCTACTTCCATTGAAGATGGCTGGTCTGGTCGCCAGTACCGCTCATCATTTTCATTCCTATTTCCCTCTGAGGAGACTGGTCTGATCGCCTGTAGCACTGGGAATTCTCATTCCTATTTCCCTCTGAGAAGGCTGGTCTAATCGCCAGTAAGGCTCAGCATTTTCAGTACTATATTCGTATTTCCGTCTGAGGAGACTGGTCTGATCGCCAGTACCGCTCAACTTTTTCATTCCAATTTCCCTCTTAGGAGACTGGTCTGATCGCCAGTACCGCTGGGAATTCTCATTCCTATTTCCCTCTGAGAAGGCTGGTCGAATCGCCAGTAAGGCTCAGCAATCTCATTCCTCTTTCCCTCTGAGAGAGCTGGTCTGATCGCCAGTACCGCTGGGCATGCTCATTCCTATTTCCCACTTAGAAGGATGGTCTGATCGCAAGTACCGCTCAGTATTCTCATTCCTATTTCCATTAGAGATGGCTGGTCTGATCGCCAGTACCGCTGGGAATTCTCATTCCTATTTCTCTCTTAGAAGGCTGGTCCTATCGACAGTACCGCACAGCATTTTCATTCCTATTACCCTCTGAGGATACTGGTCTGATCGCCAGTACCGCTGGGAAAACTCATTCCTATTTTCCTCTTAGAAGGCTGGTCTGATCGCCAGTACCGCTCAGCATTTTCATTCCTATTTCCCTCCAAGGAGATTAGTCTGATCGCCAGTACCGCTCAGCATTTTCATTCCTATTTTCCTTAGAGGAGACTGGTCTGATCGCCAGTACCGCTGGGAATTCTCATTCCTATTTCCCTCTGAGAAGGCTGGTCGAATCGCCAGTAAGGCTCAGCAATCTCATTCCTCTTTCCCTCTGAGAGGGCTGGTCTGATCGCCAGTACCGCTGGGCATTCTCATTCCTATTTCCCACTGGGAAGGATGGTCTGATCGCAAGTACCGCTCAGTATTCTCATTCCAATTTCCGTCTGAGGAGACTGGTATGATCGCCAGTAGCGCTCAGCATTTTCATTCCTATTTCCGTCTGAGGAGACTGATCTGATCGCCATTACCGCTCAGCATTTTCATTCCTATTTCCCTCCAAGGAGATTAGTCTGATCGCCAGTACCGCTCAGCATTTTCATTCCTATTTCCCTCTGAGGAGACTGGTCTGATCGCCAGTACCGCTCAGCATTTTGATTCCTATTTCCCTCTGAGGAGACTAGTCTGATCGCCAGTACCGCTAGGAATTCTCATTCCTATTTTACTATGAGGAGACTGATCTAGTCGCCAGTTCCGCTGGGCTTTTTCATTCCTATTTCCATTGAAGATGGCTGGTCTGATCGCTAGTACCGGTCAACTTTTTCATTCCAATTTCCCTCTTAGGAGACTGGTCTGATCGCCAGTACCGCTGGGAATTCACATTCCTATTTCCCTCTGAGAAGGCTGGTCTAATCGCCAGTAAGGCTCAGCAATCTCATTCCTCTTTCCCTCTGAGAGAGCTGGTCTGATCGCCAGTACCGCTAGGCATTCTCATTCCTATTTCCCACTGAGAAGGATGGTCTGATCGCAAGTACCGCTCAGTATTCTCATTCCAATTTCCGTCTGAGGAGACTGGTATGACCGCCAGTAGCGCACAGCATTTTCATTCCTATTTCCATGAGAGATGGCTGGTCTGATCGCCAGTACCGCTGGGAATTCTCATTCCTATTTCACTATGAGGAGACTGATCTAGTCGCCAGTTCCGCTGGGCTTTTTCATTTCTACTTCCATTGAAGATGGCTGGTCTAATCGCCAGTACCGCTCATCATTTTCATTCCTATTTCCCTCTGAGGAGACTAGTCTGATTGCAGGTACCGCTGGAAATTCTCATTCCTATTTTCGTCTGAGGAGACTGGTCTGATCGCCAGTAACTCTGGGCATTCTCATTCCTTTTTCCCACTGAGAAGGGTGGTCTGATCGCCAGTACCGCTCAGCATTTTTATTCCTATTTCCCTCTGAGGAGAATGGTCTGATCGCCAGTACCGCTCAGCATTTTCATTCCTATTTCCCTCTGAGGAGAATGGTCTGATCGCCAGTACCGCTCATCATTTTCATTCCTATTTCCCTCTGAGGAGACTGGTCTGATCGCCTGTAGCACTGGGAATTCTCATTCCTATTTCCCTCTGAGAAGGCTGGTCTAATCGCCAGTAAGGCTCAGCATTTTCAGTACTATATTCGTATTTCCGTGTGAGGAGACTGGTCTGATCGCCAGTACCGCTCAACTTTTTCATTCCAATTTCCCTCTTAGAAGACTGGTCTGATCGCCAGTACCGCTGGGAATTCTCATTCCTATTTCCATTAGAGATGGCTGGTCTGATCGCCAGTACCGCTGGGAATTCTCATTCCTATTTCTCTCTTAGAAGGCTGGTCCTATCGACAGTACCGCACAGCATTTTCATTCCTATTACCCTCTGAGGATACTGGTCTGATCGCCAGTACCGCTGGGAAAACTCATTCCTATTTTCCTCTTAGAAGGCTGGTCTGATCGCCAGTACCGCTCAGCATTTTCATTCCTATTTCCCTCCAAGGAGATTAGTCTGATCGCCAGTACCGCTCAGCATTTTCATTCCTATTTTCCTTAGAGGAGACTGGTCTGATCGCCAGTACCGCTGGGAATTCTCATTCCTATTTCCCTCTGAGAAGGCTGGTCTAATCGCCAGTAAGGCTCAGCAATCTTATTCCTCTTTCCCTCTGAGAGGGCTGGTCTGATCGCCAGTACCGCTGGGAAATCTCATTCAGAATGCGCTGGGCATTCTCATTCCTATTTCCCTCTGAGAACGATGGTCTGATCGCAAGTACCGCTGGGAATTTTGATTCCTATTTCTCTCTGAGAAGGCTAGTCTGATCGCCAGTAATACTCAGCATTCTCATTTCTATTTCCCTCTTAGATAGATGGTCTGATCGCCAGTACCGCTCAGCATTTTCATTCCTATTTCCCTTAGAGGAGACTGGTCTGATCGCCAGTACCGCTGGGCATTCTGATTCCAATTTCCCTCTGAGAAGGCTGGTCTGATCGCCAGTAAGGCTCAGCATTTTCATTCCTATTTTACCCTGAGAAGGCAGGTCTGATCGCCAGTACCGCTAGGAATTCTCATTCCTATTTCCCTCTGAGGATACAGGTCTGATTGCCAGTACCGCTGGGAATTCTCATTCCTATTTCACTATGAGGAGACTGATCTAGTCGCTATTACCGCTGGGAATGCTCATTCCTATTTCGCTCTGAGAAGGCTGGTCCTATAGACAGTACCGCACAGCATTTTCATTCCAATTTCCCTCTGAGGAGACTGGTCTGATCGCCTGTAGCACTGGAAATTCTCATTCCCCTTTCCCTCTGAGAGGGCTGGACTGATCGCCAGTACCGCTGGGCATTCTCATTCCTATTTTCCTCTGAGAAGACTGGTCTGATCGCAAGTACCGCTCAGCATTTTCATTCCAATTTCCCTCTGAGTAGACTGGTCTGATCGCCTGTAGCACTGGGAATTCTCATTCCTCTTTCCCTCTGAGAAGGCTTGTCTGTTCGCCAGTAAGGCTCATCATTCTCATTCCTATTTCCCTCTGAGAAGGATGGTCTTATCACAAATACTGCTCAGCATTCTCATTCCTATATCCCTATGAGGAGACTGATCTGGTCGCCAGCACCGCTGGGAATTCTCATTCCTATTTCCCTATGAGGAGACTGATCTAGTCGCCAGTTCCGCTGGGCATTTTCATTCCTATTTCCATTGAAGATGGCTGGTCTGATCGCAAGTACCGCTCAGTATTCTCATTCCTATTTCCCTGTGAGATAGATGGTCTGATCGCAAGCACCGCTCAGCATTTTCATTCCTATTTCCCTCTGAGATAGATGGTCTGATCGCCAGTACCACTGGGCATTCTCATTCCTATTTCCCTCTGAGAAGGATGGTCTGATCGCAAGTACCGCAGGGAATTCTGATTCCTATTTCTCTTTGAGAAGGCTGGTCTGATCGCCAGTTATACTCAGCATTCTCATTTTTATTTCCCTCTGAGATAGATGGTCTGATCGCCAGTACCGCTCAGCATTTTCATTCCTATTTCCCTTAGAGGAGACTGGTCTGATCGGCAGTACTGTTGGGCATTCTGATTCCTAATTCCCTCTGAGAAGGCTGGTCTGATCGCCAGTACCGCGCAGCATTTTCATTCCTATTACACTCTGAGAAGACTAGTCTGATCGCCAGTACCGCTGGGAAATCTCATTCCTATTTCGCTCTGAGAAGGCTGGTCCTATCGACAGTACCTCACAGCATTTTCATTCCTATGTCCCTCTGAGAAAGTTGGTCCTATTGCCAGTACCGGTGGTCATTATCAATCCTATTTTCCGCTGAGGATACTAGTCTGATCTCCAGTACCGCTGGGAATAATCATTCCTATTTCCCTCTGAGAAGGCTGGTCTGATCGCCAGTACCGCTGGGCATTTTCATTCCAATTTCCATTTAAGAGGGCTGGTTCTGATTGCTAGTACCGCTGGGCATTCTCATTCCTATTTCCCTCTGAGAAGGATAGTCTGATCGCCAGTACCGCTGGGCATTATCATTCCAATTTCCATTTAAGATGGCTGGTCTGATCACCAGTACTGCTCAGCATATTTATTCCTCTTTCCCTCTGAGAAGACTGGTCTGATCCAAAGTACCGCTGGGAATTTTGATTCCTATTTCTCTCTGAGAAGGCTGGTCGGATCGCCAGTAATACTCAGCATTATTTTCTATTTCCCTCTGAGATAGATGGTCTGATAGCCAGTAACGCTCAGAATTTTCATTCCTATTTCCCTCTGAGAGGATTGGACTGATCGCCAGTACCGCTGGGCATTCTGATTCCTATTTCCCTCTGAGAATGCTGGTCTGATCGCCAGTACCGCTCAGCATTTTCATTTGTATTTCCCTTAGAGGAGACTGGTCTGATCGCCAGTACCGCTGGACATTCTCATTCCTATTTCGCTCTGAGAAGGCTGGTCCTATAGACAGTACCGCACAGCATTTTCATTCCAATTTCCCTCTGAGAAGGCTAGTCTGATCGCCAGTACCGCTAGGAATTCTCATTCCTATTTTACTATGAGGAGACTGATCTAGTCGCCAGTTCCGCTGGGCTTTTTCATTCCTATTTCCATTGAAGATGGCTGGTCTGATCGCTAGTACCGGTCAACTTTTTCATTCCAATTTCCCTCTTAGGAGACTGGTCTGATCGCCAGTACCGCTGGGAATTCACATTCCTATTTCCCTCTGAGAAGGCTGGTCTAATCGCCAGTAAGGCTCAGCAATCTCATTCCTCTTTCCCTCTGAGAGAGCTGGTCTGATCGCCAGTACCGCTAGGCATTCTCATTCCTATTTCCCACTGAGAAGGATGGTCTGATCGCAAGTACCGCTCAGTATTCTCATTCCAATTTCCGTCTGAGGAGACTGGTATGACCGCCAGTAGCGCACAGCATTTTCATTCCTATTTCCATGAGAGATGGCTGGTCTGATCGCCAGTACCGCTGGGAATTCTCATTCCTATTTCACTATGAGGAGACTGATCTAGTCGCCAGTTCCGCTGGGCTTTTTCATTTCTACTTCCATTGAAGATGGCTGGTCTAATCGCCAGTACCGCTCATCATTTTCATTCCTATTTCCCTCTGAGGAGACTAGTCTGATTGCAGGTACCGCTGGAAATTCTCATTCCTATTTTCGTCTGAGGAGACTGGTCTGATCGCCAGTAACTCTGGGCATTCTCATTCCTTTTTCCCACTGAGGAGGGTGGTCTGATCGCCAGTACCGCTCAGCATTTTCATTCCTATTTCCCTCTGAGGAGAATGGTCTGATCGCCAGTACCGCTCAGCATTTTCATTCCTATTTCCCTCTGAGGAGACTGGTCTGATCGCCAGTACCGCTGGGAATTCTCATTCCTATTTCACTATGAGGAGACTGATCTAGTCGCCAGTTCCGCTGGGCTTTTTCATTCCTACTTCCATTGAAGATGGCTGGTCTGATCGCCAGTACCGCTCATCATTTTCATTCCTATTTCCCTCTGAGGAGACTGGTCTGATCGCCTGTAGCACTGGGAATTCTCATTCCTATTTCCCTCTGAGAAGGCTGGTCTAATCGCCAGTAAGGCTCAGCATTTTCAGTACTATATTCGTATTTCCGTCTGAGGAGACTGGTCTGATCGCCAGTACCGCTCAACTTTTTCATTCCAATTTCCCTCTTAGGAGACTGGTCTGATCGCCAGTACCGCTGGGAATTCTCATTCCTATTTCCCTCTGAGAAGGCTGGTCGAATCGCCAGTAAGGCTCAGCAATCTCATTCCTCTTTCCCTCTGAGAGAGCTGGTCTGATCGCCAGTACCGCTGGGCATTCTCATTCCTATTTCCCACTTAGAAGGATGGTCTGATCGCAAGTACCGCACAGTATTCTCATTCCTATTTCCATTAGAGATGGCTGGTCTGATCGCCAGTACCGCTGGGAATTCTCATTCCTATTTCTCTCTTAGAAGGCTGGTCCTATCGACAGTACCGCACAGCATTTTCATTCCTATTACCCTCTGAGGATACTGGTCTGATCGCCAGTACCGCTGGGAAAACTCATTCCTATTTTCCTCTTAGAAGGCTGGTCTGATCGCCAGTACCGCTCAGCATTTTCATTCCTATTTCCCTCCAAGGAGATTAGTCTGATCGCCAGTACCGCTCAGCATTTTCATTCCTATTTTCCTTAGAGGAGACTGGTCTGATCGCCAGTACCGCTGGGAATTCTCATTCCTATTTCCCTCTGAGAAGGCTGGTCTAATCGCCAGTAAGGCTCAGCAATCTTATTCCTCTTTCCCTCTGAGAGGGCTGGTCTGATCGCCAGTACCGCTGGGCATTCTCATTCCTATTTCCCGCTGAGAAGGATGATCTGGTCGCCAGTACCGCTGAGCATTTTCATTCCTATTTCCGTTAGAGATGGCTGGTCTGATCGCTAGTACCGCTGGGAATTCTCATTCCTATTTCTCTCTGAGTAGGCTGGTCCTATCGACAGTACCGCACAGCATTTTCATTCCTATTTCCCTCTGAAGATACTAGTCTGATCGCCAGTACCGCTGGGAAATCTCATTCAGAATGCGCTGGGCATTCTCATTCCTATTTCCCTCTGAGAACGATGGTCTGATCGCAAGTACCGCTGGGAATTTTGATTCCTATTTCTCTCTGAGAAGGCTAGTCTGATCGCCAGTAATACTCAGCATTCTCATTTCTATTTCCCTCTTAGATAGATGGTCTGATCGCCAGTACCGCTCAGCATTTTCATTCCTATTTCCCTTAGAGGAGACTGGTCTGATCGCCAGTACCGCTGGGCATTCTGATTCCAATTTCCCTCTGAGAAGGCTGGTCTGATCGCCAGTAAGGCTCAGCATTTTCATTCCTATTTTACCCTGAGAAGGCTGGTCTGATCGCCAGTACCGCTAGGAATTCTCATTCCTATTTCCCTCTGAGGATACAGGTCTGATTGCCAGTACCGCTGGGAATTCTCATTCCTATTTCACTATGAGGAGACTGATCTAGTCGCTATTACCGCTGGGAATGCTCATTCCTATTTCGCTCTGAGAAGGCTGGTCCTATAGACAGTACCGCACAGCATTTTCATTCCAATTTCCCTCTGAGGAGACTGGTCTGATCGCCTGTAGCACTGGAAATTCTCATTCCCCTTTCCCTCTGAGAGGGCTGGACTGATCGCCAGTACCGCTGGGCATTCTCATTCCTATTTTCCTCTGAGAAGACTGGTCTGATCGCAAGTACCGCTCAGCATTTTCATTCCAATTTCCCTCTGAGTAGACTGGTCTGATCGCCTGTAGCACTGGGAATTCTCATTCCTCTTTCCCTCTGAGAAGGCTTGTCTGTTCGCCAGTAAGGCTCATCATTCTCATTCCTATTTCCCTCTGAGAAGGATGGTCTTATCACAAATACTGCTCAGCATTCTCATTCCTATATCCCTATGAGGAGACTGATCTGGTCGCCAGCACCGCTGGGAATTCTCATTCCTATTTCCCTATGAGGAGACTGATCTAGTCGCCAGTTCCGCTGGGCATTTTCATTCCTATTTCCATTGAAGATGGCTGGTCTGATCGCAAGTACCGCTCAGTATTCTCATTCCTATTTCCCTGTGAGATAGATGGTCTGATCGCAAGCACCGCTCAGCATTTTCATTCCTATTTCCCTCTGAGATAGATGGTCTGATCGCCAGTACCACTGGGCATTCTCATTCCTATTTCCCTCTGAGAAGGATGGTCTGATCGCAAGTACCGCAGGGAATTCTGATTCCTATTTCTCTTTGAGAAGGCTGGTCTGATCGCCAGTTATACTCAGCATTCTCATTTTTATTTCCCTCTGAGATAGATGGTCTGATCGCCAGTACCGCTCAGCATTTTCATTCCTATTTCCCTTAGAGGAGACTGGTCTGATCGGCAGTACTGCTGGGCATTCTGATTCCTAATTCCCTCTGAGAAGGCTGGTCTGATCGCCAGTACCGCGCAGCATTTTCATTCCTATTACACTCTGAGAAGACTAGTCTGATCGCCAGTACCGCTGGGAAATCTCATTCCTATTTCGCTCTGAGAAGGCTGGTCCTATCGACAGTACCTCACAGCATTTTCATTCCTATGTCCCTCTGAGAAAGCTGGTCCTATTGCCAGTACCGGTGGTCATTATCAATCCTATTTTCCGCTGAGGGTACTAGTCTGATCGCCAGTACCGCTGGGAATAATCATTCCTATTTCCCTCTGAGAAGGCTGGTCTGATCGCCAGTACCGCTGGGCATTTTCATTCCAATTTCCATTTAAGAGGGCTGGTTATGATTGCCAGTACCGCTGGGCATTCTCATTCCTATTTCCCTCTGAGAAGGATAGTCTGATCGCCAGTACCGCTGGGCATTATCATTCCAATTTCCATTTAAGATGGCTGGTCTGATCACCAGTACTGCTCAGCATATTTATTCCTCTTTCCCTCTGAGAAGACTGGTCTGATCCAAAGTACCGCTGGGAATTTTGATTCCTATTTCTCTCTGAGAAGGCTGGTCGGATCGCCAGTAATACTCAGCATTATTTTCTATTTCCCTCTGAGATAGATGGTCTGATAGCCAGTAACGCTCAGAATTTTCATTCCTATTTCCCTCTGAGAGGACTGGACTGATCGCCAGTACCGCTGGGCATTCTGATTCCTATTTCCCTCTTAGAAGGCTGGTCCTATCGACAGTACCGCTGGGAACTCTCATTCCTATTTCGCTCTGAGAAGGCTGGTCCTATAGACAGTACCGCACAGCATTTTCATTCCAATTTCCCTCTGAGAAGGCTAGTCTGATCACAAGTACCGCTCAGCATTTTTATTCCAATTTCCCTCTTAGGAGACTGGTCTGATCGCCTGTAGCACTGGAAATTCTCATTCCCCTTTCCCTCTGAGAGGGCTGGACTGATCGCCAGTACCGCTGGGCATCCTCATTCCTATTTCCCTCTGAGAAGGCTGGTCTGATCGCCAGTACCGCGCAGCATTTTCATTCCTATTTCACTCTGAGAAGGCTGGTCTGATCGCCAATACCGCTGGGAATTCTCATTCCTATTTCCCTCTGAGACGGCTGGTCTGATCGCCAGTAAGGCTCAGCATTTTCGTTCCTCTTTCCCTCTGAGAGGGCTGGTTCTGATCGTCAGTACCGCTGTGCATTCTGATTCCTATTTCCCTCTGAGAAAGATAGTCTGATCGCCAGTACCGCTCAGCATTCTCATTCCAATATCCCTATGAGGAGACTGATCTGGTCGCCAGCACCGCTGGGAATTTTCATTCCAATTTCCATTTAAGATGGCTAGTCTGATCGCCATTAATACTCAGCATTCTCATTTCTATTTCCTTCTGAGAAGGCTGGTCTGATCGCCAGTACCGCGCAGCATTTTCATTCCTTTTTTACTCAGAGAAGGCTGGTCTGATCACCATTACCACTCGGAATTCTCATTCCTATTTCCCTCTGAGCAGACAGGTCTGATCGCCAGTACTGCTGGGAATTCTCATTCCTATTTCAATATGAGGAGACTGATCTAGTCGGTAGTTCCGCTGGGCTTTTTCATTCCTATTTCCATAGAAGATGGCTGGTCTGATCGCCAGTACCGCACAGCATTTTCATTCCTATGTCCCTCTGAAAAAGCTGGTATTATCGCCAGAACCGGTGGTCATTATTATTCCTATTTTCCGCTGACGATACTAGTCTGATCGCCAGTACCGCTGGGAATAATCATTCCTATTTCCCTCTGAGAAGGCTGGTCTGATCGCCAGTACCGCTGGGCATTTTCATTCCAATTTCCATTTAAGATGGCTGGTCTGATCGCCAGTACCGCTGGGAATTCTCATTCCTATTTCTCTCTGAGAAGGCTGGTCCTATCGACAGTTCCGCACAGCATTTTCATTCCTATTTCCCTCTGAGGATACTGGTCTGATCGCCAGTACCGCTGGGCATTTTCATTCCAATTTCCATTTAAGATGGCTGTTCTGATCGCCAGTACCGCTCAGCATATTCATTCCTCTTTCCCTCTGAGAAGACTGGTCTGATCCCCAGTACCGCTGGGAATTTTGATTCCTATTTCTCTCTGAGAAGGCTGGTCTGATCGCCAGTAATACTCAGCATTATTTTCTATTTCCCTCTGAGATAGATGGTCTGATAGCCTGTAACGCTCAGCATTTTCATTCCGATTTCCCTCTGAGAGGACTGGACTGATCGCCAGTAGCGCTGGGCATTCTCATTCCTATTTCCCTCTGAGAACAATGGTCTGATCGCAAGTACCGCTGGGAATTTTGATTCCTATTTCTCTCTGAGAAGGCTGGTCTGATCGCCAGTACCGCTCAGCATTTTCATTCCTATTTCCCTTAGAGGAGACTGGTCTGATCGCCAGTACCGCTGGGCATTCTGATTCCTATTTCCCTCTGAGAAGGCTGGTCTGATCGCCAGTAAGGCTCAGCATTTTCATTCCTATTTTACCCTGAGAAGGCTGGTCTGATCGCCAGTACCGCTAGGAATTCTCATTCCTATTTCCCTCTGAGGATACAGGTGTGATTTCCAGTACCGCTGGGAATTCTCATTCCTATTTCACTATGAGGAGACTGATCTAGTCGCTAGTACCGCTGGGAATGCTCATTCCTATTTCGCTCTGAGAAGGCTGGTCCTATAGACAGTGCCGCACAGCATTTTCATTCCAATTTCCCTCTGAGTAGACTGGTCTGATCGCCTGTAGCACTGGGAATTCTCATTCCTCTTTCCCTCTTAGAAGGCTTGTCTGTTCGCCAGTAAGGCTCAGCATTTTCATTCCTATTTCCGTGAGAGGAGACTGGTCTGATCGCCAGTACTGCTGGGCATTCTGATTCCTATTTCCCTCTGAGAATGCAGGTCTGATCGCCAGTAAGGCACAGCATTTTCATTCCTATTTCCCTCTGAGAGGACTGGACTGATCGCCTGTAGCGCTGGGCATTCTCATTCCAATTTCCCTCTGAGAACGATGGTCAGATCGCAAGTACCGCTGGAAATTCTGATTCCTATTTCTCTCTGAGAAGGCTGGTCTGATCGCCAGTAATACTAAGCATTCTCATTTCTATTTCCCTCTGAGATAGGTGGTCTGATCGCCAGTACCACTCAGCATTTTCATTCCTATTTCCGTGAGAGGAGACTGGTCTGATCGCCAGTACCGCTGGGCATTCTGATTCCTATTTCCCTCTGAGAATGCTGGTCTGATCGCCAGTAAGGCTCAGCATTTTGATTCCTATTTTACCCTGAGAAGGCTGGTCTGATCGCCAGTACCGCTAGGAATTCTCATTCCTATTTCCCTCTGAGGAGACAGGTCTGATTGCCAGTACCGCTTGGAATTCTCATTCCTATTTCACTATGAGGAGACTGATCTAGTCGCTAGTACCGCTGGGAATTCTCATTCCTATTTAACTCTGAGAAGGCTGGTCCTATAGACAGTACCGCACAGCATTTTCATTCCAATTTCCCTCTGAGAAGGCTGGTCTGATCACTAGTACCGCTCAGCATTTTCATTCCAATTTCCCTCTTAGGAGACTGGTCTGATCGCCTGTTGCACTGGAAATTCTCATTCCCCTTTCCCTCTGAGAGGGCTGGACTGATCGCCAGTACCGCTGGGCATTCTCATTCCTATTTCCCTCTGAGAAGGATGGTCTGATCGCAAATAAGGCTTAGCATTTTCATTCCTCTTTCCCTCTGAGAGGGCTGGCCTGATCGCCAGTACCGCTTGGAATTCTCATTCCTATTTCCCTCTGAGAAGGCTGGTCTGATCGCCAGTAAGGCTCAGCATTCACATTTCTATTTCCCTCTGAGTTTGATGGTCTGATTGCCAGTACCGCACAGCGTTATCATTCCTATTTCCCATTGAGGAGACTGGTCTGATCGCCAGTACCGCTGGGCATTCTGATTCCTATTTCCCTCTTAGAAGGCTGGTCTGATCGCCAGTACCGCTAGGCATTCTCATTCCTATTTCCCTCTGAGAAGGATTTTGCCTGTAGCACAGGAATTCTCATTCCTCTTTCCCTCTGAGAAGGCTTGTCTGATCGCCAGTACCGCTCAGCATTTCATTCCTCTTTCCCTCTGAGAAGACTGGTCTGATCGCAAGTACCGCTCAGCATTTTCATTCCAATTTCCCTCTGAGTAGACTGGTCTGATCGCCTGTAGCACTGGGAATTCTCATTCCTCTTTCCCTCTGAGAAGGCTTGTCTGTTCGCAAGTAAGGCTCATCATTCTCATTCCTATTTCCCTGTGAGAAGGATGGTCTCATCGCAAATACTGCTCAGCATTCTCATTCCTATATCCCTATGAGGAGACTGATCTGGTCGCCAGCACCGCTGGGAATTCTCAATCCTATTTCCCTATGAGGAGACTGATCTAGTCGCCAGTTCCGCTGGGCATTTTCATTCCTATTTCCATTGAAGATGGCTGGTCTGATCGCAAGTACCGCTCAGTATTCTCATTCCTATTTCCCTCTGAGAAGGCTGGTATGATCGCCAGTACCGCGCAGCATTTTCATTCCTATTTCACTCTGAGAAGGCTGGTCTGATCGCCAGTACCGCTGGGAATTCTCACTCCTATTTCCCTCTGAGACGGCTGGTCTGATCGCCAGTACCGCTGGGCATTCTCATTCCTATTTCCCTCTGAGAAGGATAGTCTGATCGCAAGAACCGCTCAGCATTCTCATTCCAATATCCCTATGAGGAGACTGATCTGGTCGCCAGCACCGCTGGGCATTTTCATTCCAATTTCCATTTAAGATGGCTGGTCTGATCGGCAGTACCGCTCAGCATTTTCATTCCGATTTCCCTCTGAGGAGACTCGTCTTCTCGCCAGTACCACTGGGAATTCTCATTCCTATTTCTCTCTCAGAAGGCTGGACTAATGGCCAGTACCGCTAGGCATTCTCATTCCTATTTCCCTCTGAGAAGGATGGTCTGATCGCCAGTACCGCTGGGCATTCTGATTCCTATTTCCCTCTGAGAAGGCAGGTCTGATCGCCAGTACCGCGCAGCATTTTCATTCCCTTTTTACTCTGAGAAGGCTGGTCTGATCACCAGTACCGCTCGGAATTCTCATTCCTATTTCCCTCTGAGAAGACAGGTCTGATCGCCTGTACCGCTGGGCATTCTGATTCCTATTTCCCTCTGAGAAGGCTGGTCTGATTGCCAGTACCGCTGGGAATTCTCATTCCTATTTCACTATGAGGAGACTGATCTAGTCGCTTGTACCGCTGGGAATTCTCATTCCTATTTCGCTCTGAGAAGGCTGGTCCTATAGACAGTACCGCACAGCATTTTCATTCCAATTTCCCTCTGAGAAGGCTGGTCTGATCACAAGTACCGCTCAGCATTTTCATTCCGATTTCCCTCTTAGGAGACTGGTCTGATCGCCTGTTGCACAGGAAATTCTCATTCCCCTTTCCCTCTGAGAGGGCTGGACTGATCGCCAGTACCGCATGGCATTCTCATTTCTTTTTCCCTCTGAGAAGGATGGTCTGATCGCCAGTACCGCTAGGAATTCTCATTCCTATTTCCCTCTGAGGAGACAGGTCTGATTGCCAGTACCGCTGGGAATTCTCATTCCCATTTCACTATGAGGAGACTGATCTAGTCGCTAGTACCGCTGGGAATTCTCATTCCTATTTCGCTCTGAGAAGGCTGGTCCTATAGACAGTACCGCTCAGCATTTTCATTCCACTTTCCCTTTTAGGAGACTGGTCTGATCGCCTGTAGCACTGAAGATTCTCATTCCCCTTTCCCTCTGAGAGGGCTGGACTGATCGCCAGTACCGCTGGGCATTCTCATTCCTATTTCCCTCTGAGAAGGCTGGTCTGATCGCCAGTACCGCGCAGCATTTTCATTCCTCTTTCACTCTGAGAAGGCTGGTCTGATCGCCAATACCGCTGGGAATTCTCATTCCTATTTCCCTCTGAGACGGCTGGTCTGATCGCCAGTAAGGCTCAGCATTTTCGTTCCTCTTTCCCTCTGAGAGGGCTGGTTCTGATCGCTAGTACCGCGCAGCATTTTCATTCCTATTTCACACTGAGAAGGCTGGTCTGATCGCCAGTACCGCTGGGAATTCTCACTCCTATTTCCCTCTGAGACGGCTGGTCTGATCGCCAGTACCGCTGGGCATTCTCATTCCTATTTCCCTCTGAGAAGGATAGTCTGATCGCAAGAACCGCTCAGCATTCTCATTCCAATATCCCTATGAGGAGACTGATCTGGTCGCCAGCACCGCTGGGCATTTTCATTCCAATTTCCATTTAAGATGGCTGGTCTGATCGGCAGTACCGCTCAGCATTTTCATTCCTATTTCCTTCTGAGGAGACTCGTCTGCTCGCCAGTACCACTGGGAATTCTCATTCCTATTTCTCTCTCAGAAGGCTGGCCTGATCGCCAGTACCGCTAGGCATTCTCATTCCTATTTCCCTCTGAGAAGGATGGTCTGATCGCAAGTACCGCTGGGAATTCTGATTCCTATTTCCCTCTGAGAAGGCTAGTCTGATCGCCAGTAATACTCAGCATTCTCATTTCTATTTCCCTCAGAGATAGATGGTCTGATCGCCAGTACCGCTGGGCATTCTGATTCCTATTTCCCTCTGAGAAGGCAGGTCTGATCGCCAGTACCGCGCAGCATTTTCATTCCTTTTTTACTCTGAGAAGGCTGGTCTGATCACCAGTTCCGCTCGGAATTCTCATTCCTATTTCCCTCTGAGAAGACAGGTCTGATCGCCTGTACCGCTGGGCATTCTGATTCCTATTTCCCTCTGAGAAGGCTGGTCTGATTGCCAGTACCGCTGGGAATTCTCATTCCTATTTCACTATGAGGAGACTGATCTAGTCGCTTGTACCGCTGGGAATTCTCATTCCTATTTCGCTCTGAGAAGGCTGGTCCTATAGACAGTACCGCACAGCATTTTCATTCCAATTTCCCTCTGAGAAGGCTGGTCTGATCACAAGTACCGCTCAGCATTTTCATTCCGATTTCCCTCTTAGGAGACTGGTCTGATCGCCTGTTGCACAGGAAATTCTCATTCCCCTTTCCCTCTGAGAGGGCTGGACTGATCGCTAGTACCGCTTGGCATTCTCATTCCTTTTTCCCTCTGAGAAGGATGGTCTGATCGCCAGTACCGCTAGGAATTCTCATTCCTATTTCCCTCTGAGGAGACAGGTCTGATTGCCAGTACCGCTGGGAATTCTCATTCCCATTTCACTATGAGGAGACTGATCTAGTCGCTAGTACCGCTGGGAATTCTCATTCCTATTTCGCTCTGAGAAGGTTGGTCCTATAGACAGTACCGCTCAGCATTTTCATTCCACTTTCCGTCTTAGGAGACTGGTCTGATCGCCTGTAGCACTGAAGATTCTCATTCCCCTTTCCCTCTGAGAGGGCTGGACTGATCGCCAGTACCGCTGGGCATTCTCATTCCTATTTCCCTCTGAGAAGGCTGGTCTGATCGCCAGTACCGCGCAGCATTTTCATTCCTCTTTCACTCTGAGAAGGCTGGTCTGATCGCCAATACCGCTGGGAATTCTCATTCCTATTTCCCTCTGAGACGGCTGGTCTGATCGCCAGTAAGGCTCAGCATTTTCGTTCCTCTTTCCCTCTGAGAGGGCTGGTTCTGATCGCCAGTACCGCGCAGCATTTTCATTCCTATTTCACTCTGAGAAGGCTGGTCTGATCGCCAGTACCGCTGGGAATTCTCACTCCTATTTCCCTCTGAGACGGCTGGTCTGATCGCCAGTACCGCTGGGCATTCTCATTCCTATTTCCCTCTGAGAAGGATAGTCTGATCGCAAGAACCGCTCAGCATTCTCATTCCAATATCCCTATGAGGAGACTGATCTGGTCGCCAGCACCGCTGGGCATTTTCATTCCAATTTCCATTTAAGATGGCTGGTCTGATCGGCAGTACCGCTCAGCATTTTCATTCCTATTTCCCTCTGAGGAGACTCGTCTGCTCGCCAGTACCACTGGGAATTCTCATTCCTATTTCTCTCTCAGAAGGCTGGCCTGATCGCCAGTACCGCTAGGCATTCTCATTCCTATTTCCCTCAGAGAAGGATGGTCTGATCGCAAGTACCGCTGGGAATTCTGATTCCTATTTCCCTCTGAGAAGGCTAGTCTGATCGCCAGTAATACTCAGCATTCTCATTTCTATTTCCCTCAGAGATAGATGGTCTGATCGCCAGTACCGCTGGGCATTCTGATTCCTATTTCCCTCTGAGAAGGCAGGTCTGATCGCCAGTACCGCGCAGCATTTTCATTCCTTTTTTACTCTGAGAAGGCTGGTCTGATCACCAGTACCGCTCGGAATTCTCATTCCTATTTCCCTCTGAGGAGACAGGTCTGATCGCCTGTACCGCTGGGCATTCTGATTCCTATTTCCCTCTGAGAAGGCTGGTCTGATTGCCAGTACCGCTGGGAATTCTCATTCCTATTTCACTATGAGGAGACTGACTTAGTCGCTAGTACCGCTGGGAATTCTCATTCCTATTTCGCTCTGAGAAGGCTGGTCCTATAGACAGTACCGCACAGCATTTTCATTCCAATTTCCGTCTGAGAAGGCTGGTCTGATCACAAGTACCGCTCAGCATTTTCATTCCGATTTCCCTCTTAGGAGACTGGTCTGATCGCCTTTAGCACTAGAAATTCTCATTCCCCTTTCCCTCTGAGAGGGCTGGACTGATCGCCAGTACCGCTTGGCATTCTCATTCCTATTTCCCTCTGAGAAGGATGGTCTGATCGCCAGTACCGCTAGGAATTCTCATTCCTATTTCCCTCTGAGGAGACAGGTCTGATTGCCAGTACCGCTGGGAATTCTCATTCCTATTTCACTATGAGGAGACTGATCTAGTCGCTAGTACCGCTGGGAATTCTCATTCCTATTTCGCTCTGAGAAGGCTGGTCCTATAGACAGTACCGCTCAGCATTTTCATTCCAATTTCCCTCTTAGGAGACTGGTCTGATCGCCTGTAGGACTGAAAATTCTCATTCCCCTTTCCCTCTGAGAGGGCTGGACTGATCGCCAGTACCGCTGGGCATTCTCATTCCTATTTCCCTCTGAGAAGGCTGGTCTGATCGAAAGTACCGCGCAGCATTTTCATTCCTATTTCACTCTGAGAAGGCTGGTCTGATCGCCAATACCGCTGGGAATTCTCATTCCTATTTCCCTCTGAGACGGCTGGTCTGATCGCCAGTAAGGCTCAGCATTTTCGTTCCTCTTTCCCTCTAAAAAGGGCTGGTTCTGATCGCCAGTACCGCTGGGCATTCTCATTCCTATTTCCCTCTAAGAAGGATAGTCTGATCGCAAGTACCGCTCAGCCTTCTCATTCCAATATCCCTATGAGGAGACTGATCTGGTCGCCAGCACCGCTGGGCATTTTCATTCCAATTTCCATTTAAGATGGCTAGTCTGATCGCCAGTAATACTCAGCATTCTCATTTCTATTTCCTTCTGAGATAGATGGTCTGATCGCCAGTACCGCTGGGCATTCTGATTCCAATTTCCCTCTGAGATGGCTGGTCTGATCGCCAGTACTGCTGGGAATTCTCATTAATATTTCAATATGAGGAGACTGATCTAGTCGGTAGTTCCGCTGGGCTTTTTCATTCCTATTTCCATTGAAGATGGCTGGTCTGATCGCCAGTACCGCTCAGCATTTTCATTCCTATTACACTCTGAGAAGACTAGTCTGATCGCCAGTACCGCTGGGAATTCTCATTCCTATTTCGCTCTGAGAAGGCTGGTCCTATCGCCAGTACCGGTGGTCATTTTCATTCCTTTTTTACCCTGAGAAGGCTGGTCTGATCAGCAGTACCGCTCGGAATTCTCATTCCTATTTCCCTCTGAGGAGACAGGTCTGATCGCCAGTACTGCTGGGAATTCTCATTCCTTTTTCCCTCTGAGAAGGCTGGTCTGATCGCCAGTACCGCTGGGAATTTTCATTCCAATTTCCATTCAAGATGGCTGGTCTGATCGCCAGTACCGCTGGGAATTCTCATTCCTATTTCTCTCTGAGAAGGCTGGTCCTATCGACAGTTCCGCACAGCATTTTCATTCCCATTCCCCTCTGAGGATACTGGTCTGATCGCCAGTACCGCTGGGCATTTTCTTTTTAATTTCCATTTAAGATGGCTGGTCTGATCTCCATTACCGGTCAGCATATTCATTCCTCTTTCCCTCTGAGAAGACTGGTCTGATCCCCAGTACCGCTGGGAATTTTGATTCCTATTTCTCTCTGAGAAGGCTGGACTGATCGCCAGTAATTCTCAGCACTATTTTCTATTTCCCTCTGAGATAGATGGTCTGATTGCCAGTACCACACAACGTTTTCATTCCTATTTCCCATTGAGGAGACTGGTCTGATCGCCAGTACCGCTGGGCATTCTGATTTCTATTTCCCTCTGAGAAGGCTGGTCTGATCGCCAGTACCGCGCCGCATTTTCATTCCTATTTTACTCTGAGAAGGCTGGTCTGATCGCCAGTACTGCTGGGAATTCTCATTCCTATTTCCCTCTGAGAGGGCTGGACTGATCGCCAGTACCGCTAGGCATTCTCATTCCTCTTTCCCTCCTAGAAGGCTTGTCTGATCGCCAGTGCCGCTGGGTATTCCAATTCCTATTTCCACTTGAGAAGACTGGTCTGATCCCCAGTACCGCTCAGCATTTTCATTCCTCTTTCCCTCTGAGAAGACTGGTCTGATCGCAAGTACCGCTCAGCATTTTCATTCCAATTTCCCTCTGAGTAGACTGGTCTGATCGCCTGTAGCACTGGGAATTCTCATTCCTCTTTCCCTCTGAGAAGGCTTGTCTGATCGCCAGTAAGGCTCATCATTCTCATTCCAATTTCCCTCTGAGAAGGATGGTCGCATCGCAAATACTGCTCAGCATTCTCATTCCTATTTCCCAATGAGGAGACTGATCTAGTCGCCAGTTCCACTGGGCATTTTCATTCCTATTTCCATTGAAGATGGCTGGTCTGATCGCAAGTACCGCTCAGTATTCTCATTCCTATTTCCCTCTGAGATAGATGGTCTGATCGCAAGCACCGCTCAGCATTTTCATTCCTATTTCCCTCTGAGATAGATGGTCTGATCGCCAGTACCACTGGGCATTCTCATTCCTATTTCCCTCTGAGAAGGATGGTCTGATCGCAAGTACTGCAGGGAATTCTGATTCCTATTTCTCTTTGAGAAGGCTGGTCTGATCGCCAGTAATACTCAGCATTCTCATTTTTATTTCCCTCTGAGATAGATGGTCTGATCGCCAGTACCGCTCAGCATTTTCATTCCTATTTCCCTTAGAGGAGACTGGTCTGATCGGCAGTACTGCTGGGCATTCTGATTCCTATTTCCCTCTTAGAAGGCTGGTCTGATCGCCAGTAACGCTTGGCATTCTCATTCCTATTTCCCTCTTAGAAGGATGGTCTGATCGCCAGTACCGCTAGGAATTCTCATTCCTATTTCCCTCTGAGAAGGCTGGTCTGATTGCCAGTACCGCTGGGAATTCTCATTCCTATTTCACTATGAGGAGACTGATCTAGTCGCTAGTACCGCTGGGAATTCTCATTCCTATTTCGCTCTGAGAAGGCTGGTCCTATAGACAGTACCGCACAGCATTTTCATTCCTATTTCCCTCTGAGAAGGCTGGTCTGATCGCCAGTAACGCTGGGCATTTTCATTCCAATTTCCATTCAAGATGGCTGGTCTGATCGCCAGTACCGCTGGGAATTCTCATTCCTATTTCTCTCTGAGAAGGCTGGTCCTATCGACAGTTCCGCACAGCATTTTCATTCCCATTTCCCTCTGAGGATACTGGTCTGATCGCCAGTACCGCTGGGCATTTTCATTTAAATTTCCATTTAAGATGGCTGGTCTGATCTCCATTACCGGTCAGCATATTCATTCCTCTTTCCCTCTGAGAAGACTGGTCTGATCCCCAGTACCGCTGGAAATTTTGATTCCTATTTCTCTCTGAGAAGGCTGGACTGATCGCCAGTAATTCTCAGCACTATTTTCTATTTCCCTCTGAGATAGATGGTCTGATTGCCAGTACCACACAACGTTTTCATTCCTATTTCCCATTGAGGAGACTGGTCTGATCGCCAGTACCGCTGGGCATTCTGATTCCTATTTCCCTCTGAGAAGGCTTGTCTGATCGCCAGTGCCGCTGGGTATTCCAATTCCTATTTCCATTTGAGAAGACTGGTCTGATCATCAGTACCGCTCAGCATTTTCATTCCTCTTTCCCTCTGAGAAGACTGGTCTGATCGCAAGTACCGCTCAGCATTTTCATTCCAATTTCCCTCTGAGTAGACTGGTCTGATCGAATGTAGATCTGGGAATTCTCATTCCTCTTTCCCTCTGAGAAGGCTGGTCTGATCGCCAGTACCGCGCAGCATTTTCATTCCTATTTCACTCTGAGAAGGCTGGTCTGATCGCCAATACCGCTGGGAATTCTCATTCCTATTTCCCTCTGAGACGGCTGGTCTGATCGCCAGTAAGGCTCAGCATTTTCGTTCCTCTTTCCCTCTAAAAAGGGCTGGTTCTGATCGCCAGTACCGCTGGGCATTCTCATTCCTATTTCCCTCTAAGAAGGATAGTCTGATCGCAAGTACCGCTCAGCCTTCTCATTCCAATATCCCTATGAGGAGACTGATCTGGTCGCCAGCACCGCTGGGCATTATCATTCTAATTTCCATTTAAGATGGCTGGTCTGATCGGCAGTACCGCTCAGCATTTTCATTCCTATTTCCCTCTGAGAAGGATAGTCTGATCGCAAGTACCGCTCAGCATTCTCATTCCAATATCCCTATGAGGAGACTGATCTGGTCGCCAGCACCGCTGGGCATTTTCATTCCAATTTCCATTTAAGATGGCTAGTCTGATCGCCAGTAATACTCAGCATTCTCATTTCTATTTCCTTCTGAGATAGATGGTCTGATCGCCAGTACCGCTGGGCATTCTGATTCCAATTTCCCTCTGAGATGGCTGGTCTGATCGCCAGTACTGCTGGGAATTCTCATTAATATTTTAATATGAGGAGACTGATCTAGTCGGTAGTTCCGCTGGGCTTTTTCATTCCTATTTCCATTGAAGATGGCTGGTCTGATCGCCAGTACCGCTCAGCATTTTCATTCCAATTACACTCAGAGAAGACTAGTCTGATCGCCAGTACCGCTGGGAATTCTCATTCCTATTTCGCTCTGAGAAGGCTGGTCCTATCGCCAGTACCGGAGGTCATTTTCATTCCTTTTTTACCCTGAGAAGGCTGGTCTGATCAGCAGTACCGCTCGGAATTCTCATTCCTATTTCCCTCTGAGGAGACAGGTCTGATCGCCAGTACTGCTGGGAATTCTCATTCCTTTTTCCCTCTGAGAAGGCTGGTCTGATCGCCAGTACCGCTGGGAATTTTCATTCCAATTTCCATTCAAGATGGCTGGTCTGATCGCCAGTACCGCTGGGAATTCTCATTCCTATTTCTCTCTGAGAAGGCTGGTCCTATCGACAGTTCCGCACAGCATTTTCATTCCCATTTCCCTCTGAGGATACTGGTCTGATCGCCAGTACCGCTGGGCATTTTCATTTTAATTTCCATTTAAGATGGCTGGTCTGATCTCCATTACCGGTCAGCATATTCATTCCTCTTTCCCTCTGAGAAGACTGGTCTGATCCCCAGTACCGCTGGGAATTTTGATTCCTATTTCTCTCTGAGAAGGCTGGACTGATCGCCAGTAATTCTCAGCACTATTTTCTATTTCCCTCTGAGATAGATGGTCTGATTGCCAGTACCACACAACGTTTTCATTCCTATTTCCCATTGAGGAGACTGGTCTGATCGCCAGTACCGCTGGGCATTCTGATTTCTATTTCCCTCTGAGAAGGCTGGTCTGATCGCCAGTACCGCGCCGCATTTTCATTCCTATTTTACTCTGAGAAGGCTGGTCTGATCGCCAGTACTGCTGGGAATTCTCATTCCTATTTCCCTCTGAGAGGGCTGGACTGATCGCCAGTACCGCTAGGCATTCTCATTCCTCTTTCCCTCTGAGAAGGCTTGTCTGATCGCCAGTGCCGCTGGGTATTCCAATTCCTATTTCCACTTGAGAAGACTGGTCTGATCCCCAGTACCGCTCAGCATTTTCATTCCTCTTTCCCTCTGAGAAGACTGGTCTGATCGCAAGTACCGCTCAGCATTTTCATTCCAATTTCCCTCTGAGTAGACTGGTCTGATCGCCTGTAGCACTGGGAATTCTCATTCCTCTTTCCCTCTGAGAAGGCTTGTCTGATCGCCAGTAAGGCTCATCATTTTCATTCCAATTTCCCTCTGAGAAGGATGGTCGCATCGCAAATACTGCTCAGCATTCTCATTCCTATATCCCTATGAGGAGAATGGTCTGGTCGCCAGCACCGCTGGGAATTCTCATTCCTATTTCCCAATGAGGAGACTGATCTAGTCGCCAGTTCCACTGGGCATTTTCATTCTTATTTCCATTGAAGATGGCTGGTCTGATCGCAAGTACCGCTCAGTATTCTCATTCCTATTTCCCTCTGAGATAGATGGTCTGATCGCAAGCACCGCTCAGCATTTTCATTCCTATTTCCCTCTGAGATAGATGGTCTGATCGCCAGTACCACTGGGCATTCTCATTCCTATTTCCCTCTGAGAAGGATGGTCTGATCGCAAGTACTACAGGGAATTCTGATTCCTATTTCTCTTTGAGAAGGCTGGTCTGATCGCCAGTAATACTCAGCATTCTCATTTTTATTTCCCTCTGAGATAGATGGTCTGATCGCCAGTACCGCTCAGCATTTTCATTCCTATTTCCCTTAGAGGAGACTGGTCTGATCGGCAGTACTGCTGGGCATTCTGATTCCTATTTCCCTCTTAGAAGGCTGGTCTGATCGCCAGTAACGCTTGGCATTCTCATTCCTATTTCCCTCTTAGAAGGATGGTCTGATCGCCAGTACCGCTAGGAATTCTCATTCCTATTTCCCTCTGAGAAGGCTGGTCTGATTGCCAGTACCGCTGGGAATTCTCATTCCTATTTCACTATGAGGAGACTGATCTAGTCGCTAGTACCGCTGGGAATTCTCATTCCTATTTCGCTCTGAGAAGGCTGGTCCTATAGACAGTACCGCACAGCATTTTGATTCCTATTTCTCTCTGAGAAGGCTGGACTGATCGCCAGTAATTCTCAGCACTATTTTCTATTTCCCTCTGAGATAGATGGTCTGATTGCCAGTACCACACAACGTTTTCATTCCTATTTCCCATTGAGGAGACTGGTCTGATCGCCAGTACCGCTGGGCATTCTGATTCCTATTTCCCTCTGAGAAGGCTTGTCTGATCGCCAGTGCCGCTGGGTATTCCAATTCCTATTTCCATTTGAGAAGACTGGTCTGATCATCAGTACCGCTCAGCATTTTCATTCCTCTTTCCCTCTGAGAAGACTGGTCTGATCGCAAGTACCGCTCAGCATTTTCATTCCAATTTCCCTCTGAGTAGACTGGTCTGATCGAATGTAGATCTGGGAATTCTCATTCCTCTTTCCCTCTGAGAAGGCTGGTCTGATCGCCAGTACCGCGCAGCATTTTCATTCCTATTTCACTCTGAGAAGGCTGGTCTGATCGCCAATACCGCTGGGAATTCTCATTCCTATTTCCCTCTGAGACGGCTGGTCTGATCGCCAGTAAGGCTCAGCATTTTCGTTCCTCTTTCCCTCTAAAAAGGGCTGGTTCTGATCGCCAGTACCGCTGGGCATTCTCATTCCTATTTCCCTCTAAGAAGGATAGTCTGATCGCAAGTACCGCTCAGCCTTCTCATTCCAATATCCCTATGAGGAGACTGATCTGGTCGCCAGCACCGCTGGGCATTTTCATTCTAATTTCCATTTAAGATGGCTGGTCTGATCGGCAGTACCGCTCAGCATTTTCATTCCTATTTCCCTCTGAGAAGGATAGTCTGATCGCAAGTACCGCTCAGCATTCTCATTCCAATATCCCTATGAGGAGACTGATCTGGTCGCCAGCACCGCTGGGCATTTTCATTCCAATTTCCATTTAAGATGGCTAGTCTGATCGCCAGTAATACTCAGCATTCTCATTTCTATTTCCTTCTGAGATAGATGGTCTGATCGCCAGTACCGCTGGGCATTCTGATTCCAATTTCCCTCTGAGATGGCTGGTCTGATCGCCAGTACTGCTGGGAATTCTCATTAATATTTTAATATGAGGAGACTGATCTAGTCGGTAGTTCCGCTGGGCTTTTTCATTCCTATTTCCATTGAAGATGGCTGGTCTGATCGCCAGTACCGCTCAGCATTTTCATTCCTATTACACTCAGAGAAGACTAGTCTGATCGCCAGTACCGCTGGGAATTCTCATTCCTATTTCGCTCTGAGAAGGCTGGTCCTATCGCCAGTACCGGTGGTCATTTTCATTCCTTTTTTACCCTGAGAAGGCTGGTCTGATCAGCAGTACCGCTCGGAATTCTCATTCCTATTTCCCTCTGAGGAGACAGGTCTGATCGCCAGTACTGCTGGGAATTCTCATTCCTTTTTCCCTCTGAGAAGGCTGGTCTGATCGCCAGTACCGCTGGGAATTTTCATTCCAATTTCCATTCAAGATGGCTGGTCTGATCGCCAGTACCGCTGGGAATTCTCATTCCTATTTCTCTCTGAGAAGGCTGGTCCTATCGACAGTTCCGCACAGCATTTTCATTCCCATTTCCCTCTGAGGATACTGGTCTGATCGCCAGTACCGCTGGGCATTTTCATTTTAATTTCCATTTAAGATGGCTGGTCTGATCTCCATTACCGGTCAGCATATTCATTCCTCTTTCCCTCTGAGAAGACTGGTCTGATCCCCAGTACCGCTGGGAATTTTGATTCCTATTTCTCTCTGAGAAGGCTGGACTGATCGCCAGTAATTCTCAGCACTATTTTCTATTTCCCTCTGAGATAGATGGTCTGATTGCCAGTACCACACAACGTTTTCATTCCTATTTCCCATTGAGGAGACTGGTCTGATCGCCAGTACCGCTGGGCATTCTGATTTCTATTTCCCTCTGAGAAGGCTGGTCTGATCGCCAGTACCGCGCCGCATTTTCATTCCTATTTTACTCTGAGAAGGCTGGTCTGATCGCCAGTACTGCTGGGAATTCTCATTCCTATTTCCCTCTGAGAGGGCTGGACTGATCGCCAGTACCGCTAGGCATTCTCATTCCTCTTTCCCTCTGAGAAGGCTTGTCTGATCGCCAGTGCCGCTGGGTATTCCAATTCCTATTTCCACTTGAGAAGACTGGTCTGATCCCCAGTACCGCTCAGCATTTTCATTCCTCTTTCCCTCTGAGAAGACTGGTCTGATCGCAAGTACCGCTCAGCATTTTCATTCCAATTTCCCTCTGAGTAGACTGGTCTGATCGCCTGTAGCACTGGGAATTCTCATTCCTCTTTCCCTCTGAGAAGGCTTGTCTGATCGCCAGTAAGGCTCATCATTTTCATTCCAATTTCCCTCTGAGAAGGATGGTCGCATCGCAAATACTGCTCAGCATTCTCATTCCTATATCCCTATGAGGAGAATGGTCTGGTCGCCAGCACCGCTGGGAATTCTCATTCCTATTTCCCAATGAGGAGACTGATCTAGTCGCCAGTTCCACTGGGCATTTTCATTCTTATTTCCATTGAAGATGGCTGGTCTGATCGCAAGTACCGCTCAGTATTCTCATTCCTATTTCCCTCTGAGATAGATGGTCTGATCGCAAGCACCGCTCAGCATTTTCATTCCTATTTCCCTCTGAGATAGATGGTCTGATCGCCAGTACCACTGGGCATTCTCATTCCTATTTCCCTCTGAGAAGGATGGTCTGATCGCAAGTACTACAGGGAATTCTGATTCCTATTTCTCTTTGAGAAGGCTGGTCTGATCGCCAGTAATACTCAGCATTCTCATTTTTATTTCCCTCTGAGATAGATGGTCTGATCGCCAGTACCGCTCAGCATTTTCATTCCTATTTCCCTTAGAGGAGACTGGTCTGATCGGCAGTACTGCTGGGCATTCTGATTCCTATTTCCCTCTTAGAAGGCTGGTCTGATCGCCAGTAACGCTTGGCATTCTCATTCCTATTTCCCTCTTAGAAGGATGGTCTGATCGCCAGTACCGCTAGGAATTCTCATTCCTATTTCCCTCTGAGAAGGCTGGTCTGATTGCCAGTACCGCTGGGAATTCTCATTCCTATTTCACTATGAGGAGACTGATCTAGTCGCTAGTACCGCTGGGAATTCTCATTCCTATTTCGCTCTGAGAAGGCTGGTCCTATAGACAGTACCGCACAGCATTTTCATTCCTATTTCCCTCTGAGAAGGCTGGTCTGATCGCCAGTAACGCTGGGCATTTTCATTCCAATTTCCATTCAAGATGGCTGGTCTGATCGCCAGTACCGCTGGGAATTCTCATTCCTATTTCTCTCTGAGAAGGCTGGTCCTATCGACAGTTCCGCACAGCATTTTCATTCCCATTTCCCTCTGAGGATACTGGTCTGATCGCCAGTACCGCTGGGCATTTTCATTTAAATTTCCATTTAAGATGGCTGGTCTGATCTCCATTACCGGTCAGCATATTCATTCCTCTTTCCCTCTGAGAAGACTGGTCTGATCCCCAGTACCGCTGGAAATTTTGATTCCTATTTCTCTCTGAGAAGGCTGGACTGATCGCCAGTAATTCTCAGCACTATTTTCTCTTTCCCTTTGAGATAGATGGTCTGATTGCCAGTACCACACAACGTTTTCATTCCTATTTCCCATTGAGGAGACTGGTCTGATCGCCAGTACCGCTGGGCATTCTGATTCCTATTTCCCTCTGAGAAGGCTTGTCTGATCGCCAGTGCCGCTGGGTATTCCAATTCCTATTTCCATTTGAGAAGACTGGTCTGATCATCAGTACCGCTCAGCATTTTCATTCCTCTTTCCCTCTGAGAAGACTGGTCTGATCGCAAGTACCGCTCAGCATTTTCATTCCAATTTCCCTCTGAGTAGACTGGTCTGATCGAATGTAGATCTGGGAATTCTCATTCCTCTTTCCCTCTGAGAAGGCTTGTCTGATCGCCAGTAAGGCTCATCATTCTCATTCCAATTTCCCTCTGAGAAGGATGGTCTCATCGCAAATACTGCTCAGCATTCTCATTCCTATATCCCTATGAAGAGACTGATCTGGTCGCCAGCACCGCTGGGAATTCTCATTCCTATTTCCCTATGAGGAGACTGATCTAGTCGCCAGTTCCGCTGGGCATTTTCATTCCTATTTCCATTGAAGATGGCTGGTCTGATCGCAAGTACCGCTCAGTATTCTCATTCCTATTTCCCTCTGAGATAGATGGTCTGATCGCAAGCACCGCTCAGCATTTTCATTCCTATTTCCCTCTGAGATAGATGGTCTGATCGCCAGTACCGCTCAGCATTTTCATTCCTATTTCCCTCAGAGGAGACTGGTCTGATCGGCAGTACCGCTGGGCATTCTGATTCCTATTTCCCTCTAAGAAGGCTGGTCTGATCGCTAGTAAGGCTCAGCATTTTCATTCCTATTTTACCCTGAGAAGGCTGGTCTGATCGCCAGTACCGCTGGGCATTTTCATTCCAATTTCCATTTAAGATGGCTGGTCTGATCGCCAGTACCGCTGGGAATTCTCATTCCTATTTCCCTCTGAGAAAGATTTTGCCTGTAGCACAGGAATTCTCATTCCTCTTTCCCTCTGAGAAGGCTTGTCTGATCGCCAGTGCCGCTGGGTATTCCAATTCCAATTTCCACTTGAGAAGACTGGTCTGATCCCCAGTACCGCTCAGCATTTTCATTCCTCTTTCCCTCTGAGAAGACTGGTCTGATCGCAAGTACCGCTCAGCATTTTCATTCCAATTTCCCTCTGAGTAGACTGGTCTGATCGCCTGTAGCACTGGGAATTCTCATTCCTCTTTCCCTCTGAGAAGGCTTGTCTAATCGCCAGTAAGGCTCATCATTCTCATTCCAATTTCCCTCTGAGAAGGATGGTCGCATCGCAAATACTGCTCAGCATTCTCATTCCTATATCCCTATGAGGAGAATGATCTGGTCGCCAGCACCGCTGGGAATTCTCATTCCTATTTCCCTATGAGGAGACTGATCTAGTCGCCAGTTCCACTGGGCATTTTCATTCCTATTTCCATTGAAGATGGCTGGTCTGATCGCAAGTACCGCTCAGTATTCTCATTCCTATTTCCCTCTGAGATAGATGGTCTGATCGCAAGCACCGCTCAGCATTTTCATTCCTATTTCCCTCTGAGATAGATGGTCTGATCGCCAGTACCACTGGGCATTCTCATTCCTATTTCCCTCTGAGAAGGATGGTCTGATCGCAAGTACTGCAGGGAATTCTGATTCCTATTTCTCTTTGAGAAGGCTGGTCTGATCGCCAGTAATACTCAGCATTCTCATTTTTATTTCCCTCTGAGATAGATGGTCTGATCGCCAGTACCGCTCAGCATTTTCATTCCTATTTCCCTTAGAGGAGACTGGTCTGATCGGCAGTACCGCTGGGCATTGTGATTCCTATTTCCCTCTTAGAAGGCTGGTCTGATCGCCAGTACCGCTTGGCATTCTCATTCCTATTTCCCTCTGAGAAGGATGGTCTGATCGCCAGTACCGCTAGGAATTCTCATTCCTATTTCCCTCTGAGAAGGCTGGTCTGATTGCCAGTACCGCTGGGAATTCTCCTTCCAATTTCCATTTAAGATGGCTAGTCTGATCGCCAGTAATACTCAGCATTCTCATTTCTATTTCCTTCTGAGATAGATGGTCTGATCGCCAGTACCGCTTGGCATTCTCATTCCTATTTCCCTCTGAGAAGGATGGTCTGATCGCCAGTACCGCTAGGAATTCTCATTCCTATTTCCCTCTGAGAAGGCTGGTCTGATTGCCAGTACCGCTGGGAATTCTCATTCCTATTTCACTATGAGGAGACTGATCTAGTCGCTAGTACCGCTGGGAATTCTCATTCCTATTTCGCTCTGAGAAGGCTGGTCCTATAGACAGTACCGCACAGCATTTTCATTCCCATTTCCCTCTGAGAAGGCTGGTCTGATCACAAGTACCGCTCAGCATTTTCATTCCGATTTCCCTCTTAGGAGACTGGTCTGATCGCCTGTAGCACTAGAAATTCTCATTCCCCTTTCCCTCTGAGAGGGCTGGACTGATCGCCAGTACCGCTTGGCATTCTCATTCCTATTTCCCTCTGAGAAGGATGGTCTGATCGCCAGTACCGCTAGGAATTCTCATTCCTATTTCCCTCTGAGGAGACAGGTCTGATTGCCAGTACCGCTGGGAATTCTCATTCCTATTTCACTATGAGGAGACTGATCTAGTCGCTAGTACCGCTGGGAATTCTCATTCCAATTTCGCTCTGAGAAGGCTGGTCCTATAGACAGTACCGCTCAGCATTTTCATTCCAATTTCCCTCTTAGGAGACTGGTCTGATCGCCGGTAGCACTGAAAATTCTCATTCCCCTTTCCCTCTGAGAGGGCTGGACTGATCGCCAGTACCGCTGGGCATTCTCATTCCTATTTCCCTCTGAGAAGGCTGGTCTGATAGCCAGTACCGCGCAGCATTTTCATTCCTATTTCACTCTGAGAAGGCTGGTCTGATCGCCAATACCGCTGGGAATTCTCATTCCTATTTCCCTCTGAGACGGCTGGTCTGATCGCCAGTAAGGCTCAGCATTTTCGTTCCTCTTTCCCTCTAAAAAGGGCTGGTTCTGATCGCCAGTACCGCTGGGCATTCTCATTCCTATTTCCCTCTAAGAAGGATAGTCTGATCGCAAGTACCGCTCAGCCTTCTCATTCCAATATCCCTATGAGGAGACTGATCTGGTCGCCAGCACCGCTGGGCATTTTCATTCTAATTTCCATTTAAGATGGCTAGTCTGATCGCCAGTAATACTCAGCATTCTCATTTCTATTTCCTTCTGAGATAGATGGTCTGATCGCCAGTACCGCTGGGCATTCTGATTCCAATTTCCCTCTGAGATGGCTGGTCTGATCGCCAGTACTGCTGGGAATTCTCATTAATATTTCAATATGAGGAGACTGATCTAGTCGGTAGTTCCGCTGGGCTTTTTCATTCCTATTTCCATTGAAGATGGCTGGTCTGATCGCCAGTACCGCTCAGCATTTTCATTCCTATTACACTCTGAGAAGACTAGTCTGATCGCCAGTACCGCTGGGAATTCTCATTCCTATTTCGCTCTGAGAAGGCTGGTCCTATCGCCAGTACCGGTGGTCATTTTCATTCCTTTTTTACCCTGAGAAGGCTGGTCTGATCAGCAGTACCGCTCGGAATTCTCATTCCTATTTCCCTCTGAGGAGACAGGTCTGATCGCCAGTACTGCTGGGAATTCTCATTCCTTTTTCCCTCTGAGAAGGCTGGTCTGATCGCCAGTACCGCTGGGAATTTTCATTCCAATTTCCATTCAAGATGGCTGGTCTGATCGCCAGTACCGCTGGGAATTCTCATTCCTATTTCTCTCTGAGAAGGCTGGTCCTATCGACAGTTCCGCACAGCATTTTCATTCCCATTTCCCTCTGAGGATACTGGTCTGATCGCCAGTACCGCTGGGCATTTTCATTTTAATTTCCATTTAAGATGGCTGGTCTGATCTCCATTACCGGTCAGCATATTCATTCCTCTTTCCCTCTGAGAAGACTGGTCTGATCCCCAGTACCGCTGGGAATTTTGATTCCTATTTCTCTCTGAGAAGGCTGGACTGATCGCCAGTAATTCTCAGCACTATTTTCTATTTCCCTCTGAGATAGATGGTCTGATTGCCAGTACCACACAACGTTTTCATTCCTATTTCCTATTGAGGAGACTGGTCTGATCGCCAGTACCGCTGGGCATTCTGATTTCTATTTCCCTCTGAGAAGGCTGGTCTGATCGCCAGTACCGTGCCGCATTTTCATTCCTATTTTACTCTGAGAAGGCTGGTCTGATCGCCAGTACTGCTGGGAATTCTCATTCCTATTTCCCTCTGAGAGGGCTGGACTGATCGCCAGTACCGCTAGGCATTCTCATTCCTCTTTCCCTCTGAGAAGGCTTGTCTGATCGCCAGTGCCGCTGGGTATTCCAATTCCTATTTCCACTTGAGAAGACTGGTCTGATCCCCAGTACCGCTCAGCATTTTCATTCCTCTTTCCCTCTGAGAAGACTGGTCTGATCGCAAGTACCGCTCAGCATTTTCATTCCAATTTCCCTCTGAGTAGACTGGTCTGATCGCCTGTAGCACTGGGAATTCTCATTCCTCTTTCCCTCTGAGAAGGCTTGTCTGATCGCCAGTAAGGCTCATCATTCTCATTCCAATTTCCCTCTGAGAAGGATGGTCGCATCGCAAATACTGCTCAGCATTCTCATTCCTATATCCCTATGAGGAGAATGGTCTGGTCGCCAGCACCGCTGGGAATTCTCATTCCTATTTCCCAATGAGGAGACTGATCTAGTCGCCAGTTCCACTGGGCATTTTCATTCCTATTTCCATTGAAGATGGCTGGTCTGATCGCAAGTACCGCTCAGTATTCTCATTCCTATTTCCCTCTGAGATAGATGGTCTGATCGCAAGCACCGCTCAGCATTTTCATTCCTATTTCCCTCTGAGATAGATGGTCTGATCGCCAGTACCACTGGGCATTCTCATTCCTATTTCCCTCTGAGAAGGATGGTCTGATCGCAAGTACTGCAGGGAATTCTGATTCCTATTCCTCTTTGAGAAGGCTGGTCTGATCGCCAGTAATACTCAGCATTCTCATTTTTATTTCCCTCTGAGATAGATGGTCTGATCGCCAGTACCGCTCAGCATTTTCATTCCTATTTCCCTTAGAGGAGACTGGTCTGATCGGCAGTACTGCTGGGCATTCTGATTCCTATTTCCCTCTTAGAAGGCTGGTCTGATCGCCAGTAACGCTTGGCATTCTCATTCCTATTTCCCTCTTAGAAGGATGGTCTGATCGCCAGTACCGCTAGGAATTCTCATTCCTATTTCCCTCTGAGAAGGCTGGTCTGATTGCCAGTACCGCTGGGAATTCTCATTCCTATTTCACTATGAGGAGACTGATCTAGTCGCTAGTACCGCTGGGAATTCTCATTCCTATTTCGCTCTGAGAAGGCTGGTCCTATAGACAGTACCGCACAGCATTTTCATTCCTATTTCCCTCTGAGAAGGCTGGTCTGATCGCCAGTAACGCTGGGCATTTTCATTCCAATTTCCATTCAAGATGGCTGGTCTGATCGCCAGTACCGCTGGGAATTCTCATTCCTATTTCTCTCTGAGAAGGCTGGTCCTATCGACAGTTCCGCACAGCATTTTCATTCCCATTTCCCTCTGAGGATACTGGTCTGATCGCCAGTTCCGCTGGGCATTTTCATTTAAATTTCCATTTAAGATGGCTGGTCTGATCTCCATTACCGGTCAGCATATTCATTCCTCTTTCCCTCTGAGAAGACTGGTCTGATCCCCAGTACCGCTGGAAATTTTGATTCCTATTTCTCTCTGAGAAGGCTGGACTGATCGCCAGTAATTCTCAGCACTATTTTCTATTTCCCTCTGAGATAGATGGTCTGATTGCCAGTACCACACAACGTTTTCATTCCTATTTCCCATTGAGGAGACTGGTCTGATCGCCAGTACCGCTGGGCATTCTGATTCCTATTTCCCTCTGAGAAGGCTTGTCTGATCGCCAGTGCCGCTGGGTATTCCAATTCCTATTTCCATTTGAGAAGACTGGTCTGATCATCAGTACCGCTCAGCATTTTCATTCCTCTTACCCTCTGAGAAGACTGGTCTGATCGCAAGTACCGCTCAGCATTTTCATTCCAATTTCCCTCTGAGTAGACTGGTCTGATCGAATGTAGATCTGGGAATTCTCATTCCTCTTTCCCTCTGAGAAGGCTTGTCTGATCGCCAGTAAGGCTCATCATTCTCATTCCAATTTCCCTCTGAGAAGGATGGTCTCATCGCAAATACTGCTCAGCATTCTCATTCCTATATCCCTATGAGGAGACTGATCTGGTCGCCAGCACCGCTGGGAATTCTCATTCCTATTTCCCTATGAGGAGACTGATCTAGTCGCCAGTTCCGCTGGGCATTTTAATTCCTATTTCCATTGAAGATGGCTGGTCTGATCGCAAGTACCGCTCAGTATTCTCATTCCTATTTCCCTCTGAGATAGATGGTCTGATCGCAAGCACCGCTCTGCATTTTCATTCCTATTTCCCTCTGAGATAGATGGTCTGATCGCCAGTACCACTGGGCATTCTCATTCCTTTTTCCCTCTGAGAAGGATGGTCTGATCGCAAGTACTGCAGGGAATTCTGATTCCTATTTCTCTTTGAGAAGGCTGGTCTGATCGCCAGTAATACTCAGCATTCTCATTTTTATTTCCCTCTGAGATAGATGGTCTGATCGCCAGTACCGCTCAGCATTTTCATTCCTATTTCCCTTAGAGGAGACTGGTCTGATCGGCAGTACCGCTGGGCATTCTGATTCCTATTTCCCTCTTAGAAGGCTGGTCTGATCGCCAGTACCGCTAGGAATTCTCATTCCTATTTCCCTCTGAGAAGGCTGGTCTGATTGCCAGTACCGCTGGGAATTCTCATTCCAATTTCCATTTAAGATGGCTAGTCTGATCGCCAGTAATACTCAGCATTCTCATTTCTATTTCCTTCTGAGATAGATGGTCTGATCGCCAGTACCGCTTGGCATTCTCATTCCTATTTCCCTCTGAGAAGGATGGTCTGATCGCCAGTACCGCTAGGAATTCTCATTCCTATTTCCCTCTGAGAAGGCTGGTCTGATTGCCAGTACCGCTGGGAATTCTCATTCCTATTTCACTATGAGGAGACTGATCTAGTCGCTAGTACCGCTGGGAATTCTCATTCCTATTTCGCTCTGAGAAGGCTGGTCCTATAGACAGTACCGCACAGCATTTTCATTCCCATTTCCCTCTGAGAAGGCTGGTCTGATCACAAGTACCGCTCAGCATTTTCATTCCGATTTCCCTCTTAGGAGACTGGTCTGATCGCCTGTAGCACTGGAAATTCTCATTCCCCTTTCCCTCTGAGAGGACTGGACTGATCGCCAGTACCGCTTGGCATTCTCATTCCTATTTCCCTCTGAGAAGGATGGTCTGATCGCCAGTACCGCTAGGAATTCTCATTCCTATTTCCCTCTGAGGAGACAGGTCTGATTGCCAGTACCGCTGGGAATTCTCATTCCTATTTCACTATGAGGAGACTGATCTAGTCGCTAGTACCGCTGGGAATTCTCATTCCTATTTCGCTCTGAGAAGGCTGGTCCTATAGACAGTACCGCACAGCATTTTCATTCCCATTTCCCTCTGAGAAGGCTGGTCTGATCACAAGTACCGCTCAGCATTTTCATTCCGATTTCCCTCTTAGGAGACTGGTCTGATCGCCTGTAGTACTAGAAAAATCTCATTCCCCTTTCCCTCTGAGAGGGCTGGACTGATAGCCAGTACCGCTTGGCATTCTCATTCCTATTTCCCTCTGAGAAGGATGGTCTGATCGCCAGTACCGCTAGGAATTCTCATTCCTATTTCCCTCTTAGAAGGCTGGTCTGATCGCCAGTACCGCGCAGCATTTTCATTCCTATTTCACTCTGAGAAGGCTGGTCGGATCGCCAATACCGCTGGGAATTCTCATTCCTATTTCCCTCTGAGACGGCTGGTCTGATCGCCAGTAAGGCTCAGCATTTCCGTTCCTCTTTCCCTCTGAGAGGACTGGTTCTGATCGCCAGTACCGCTGGGCATTCTCATTCCTATTTTCCTCTTAGAAGGATAGTCTGATCGCAAGTACCGCTCAGCATTCTCATTCCAATATCCCTATGAGGAGACTGATCTGGTCGCCAGCACCGCTGGGCATTTTCATTCTAATTTCCATTTAAGATGGCTGGTCTGATCGGCAGTACCGCTCAGCATTTTCATTCCTATTTCCCTCTGAGGAGACCCGTCTGATCGCCAGTACCACTGGGCATTCTCATTCCCATTTCCCTCTGAGAAGGATAGTCTGATCGCAAGTACTGCTGAGCATTCTCATTCCAATATCCCTATGAGGAGACTGATCTGGTCGCCAGCACCGCTGGGCATTTTCATTCCAATTTCCATTTAAGATGGCTAGTCTGATCGCCAGTAATACTCAGCATTCTCATTTCTATTTCCTTCTGAGATAGATGGTCTGATCGCCAGTACCGCTGGGCATTCTGATTCCAATTTTCCTCTGAGATGGCTGGTCTGATCGCCAGTACTGCTGGGAATTCTCATTCCTATTTCAATATGAGGAGACTGATCTAGTCGGTAGTTCCGCTGGGCTTTTTCATTCCTATTTCCATTGAAGATGGCTGGTCTGATCGCCAGTACCGCTCAGCATTTTTATTCCTATTACACTCTGAGAAGACTAGTCTGATCGCCAGTACCGCTGGGAATTCTCATTCCTATTTCGCTCTGAGAAGGCTGGTCCTATCGCCAGTACCGGTGGTCATTTTCATTCCTTTTTTACCCTGAGAAGGCTGGTCCAATCAGCAGTACCGCTGGGAATTCTCATTCCTATTTCCCTCTGAGGAGACAGGTCTGATCGCCAGTACTGCTGGGAATTCTCATTCCTATTTCCCTCTGAGAAGGCTGGTCTGATCGCCAGTACCGCTGGGCATTTTCATTCCAATTTCCATTCAAGATGGCTGGTCTGATCGCCAGTACCGCTGGGAATTCTCATTCCTATTTCTCTCTGAGAAGGCTGGTCCTATCGACAGTTCCGCACAGCATTTTCATTCCCATTTCCCTCTGAGGATACTGGTCTGATCGCCAGTACCGCTGGGCATTTTCATTCCAATTTCCATTTAAGATGGCTGGTCTGATCTCCATTACCGGTCAGCATATTCATTCCTCTTTTCCTCTGAGAAGACTGGTCTGATCCCCAGTACCGCTGGGAATTTTGATTCCTATTTCTCTCTGAGAAGGCTGGACTGATCGCCAGTAATTCTCAGCACTATTTTCTATTTCCCTCTGAGATAGATGGTCTGATTGCCAGTACCACACAACTTTTTCATTCCTATTTCCCATTGAGGAGACTGGTCTGATCGCCAGTACCGCTGGGCATTCTGATTCCTATTTCCCTCTGAGAGGGCTGGACTGATCGCCAGTACCGCTAGGCATTCTCATTCCTATTTCCCTTAGAGGAGACTGGTCTGATCGGCAGTACCGCTGGGCATTCTGATTCCTATTTCCCTCTTAGAAGGCTGGTCTGATCGCCAGTACCGCTTGGCATTCTCATTCCTATTTCCCTCTGAGAAGGATGGTCTGATCGCCAGTACCGCTAGGAATTCTCATTCCTATTTCCCTCTGAGAAGGCTGGTCTGATTGCCAGTACCGCTGGGAATTCTTATTCCTATTTCACTATGAAGAGACTGATCTAGTCGCTAGTACCGCTGGGAATTCTCATTCCTATTTCGCTCTGAGAAGGCTGGTCCTATAGACAGTACCGCACAGCATTTTCATTCCCATTTCCCTCTGAGAAGGCTGGTCTGATCACAAGTACCGCTCAGCATTTTCATTCCGATTTCCCTCTTAGGAGACTGGTCTGATCGCCTGTAGTACTAGAAAAATCTCATTCCCCTTTCCCTCTGAGAGGGCTGGACTGATAGCCAGTACCGCTTGTCATTCTCATTCCTATTTCCCTCTGAGAAGGATGGTCTGATCGCCAGTACCGCTAGGAATTCTCATTCCTATTTCCCTCTGAGGAGACAGGTCTGATTGCCAGTACCGCTGGGAATTCTCATTCCTATTTCACTATGAGGAGACTGATCTAGTCGCTAGTACCGCTGGGAATTCTCATTCCAATTTCGCTCTGAGAAGGCTGGTCCTATAGACAGTACCGCTCAGCATTTTCATTCCAATTTCCCTCTTAGGAGACTGGTCTGATCGCCGGTAGCACTGAAAATTCTCATTCCCCTTTCCCTCTGAGAGGGCTGGACTGATCGCCAGTACCGCTGGGCATTCTCATTCCTATTTCACTCTGAGAAGGCTGGTCGGATCGCCAATACCGCTGGGAATTCTCATTCCTATTTCCCTCTGAGACGGCTGGTCTGATCGCCAGTAAGGCTCAGCATTTTCGTTCCTCTTTCCCTCTGAGAGGGCTGGTTCTGATCGCCAGTACCGCTGGGCATTCTCATTCCTATTTTCCTCTTAGAAGGATAGTCTGATCGCAAGTACCGCTCAGCATTCTCATTCCAATATCTCTATGAGGAGACTGATCTGGTCGCCAGCACCGCTGGGCATTTTCATTCTAATTTCCATTTAAGATGGCTGGTCTGATCGGCAGTACCGCTCAGCATTTTCATTCCTATATCCCTCTGAGGAGACTCGTCTGATCGCCAGTACCACTGGGCATTCTCATTCCGATTTCCCTCTGAGAAGGATAGTCTGATCGCAAGTACAGCTCAGCATTCTCATTCCAATATCCCTATGAGGAGACTGATCTGGTCGCCAGCACCGCTGGGCATTTTCATTCCAATTTCCATTTAAGATGGCTAGTCTGATCGCCAGTAATACTCAGCATTCTCATTTCTATTTCCTTCTGAGATAGATGGTCTGATCGCCAGTACCGCTGGGCATTCTGATTCCAATTTTCCTCTGAGATGGCTGGTCTGATCGCCAGTACTGCTGGGAATTCTCATTCCTATTTCAATATGAGGGGACTGATCTAGTCGGTAGTTCCGCTGGGCTTTTTCATTCCTATTTCCATTGAAGATGGCTGGTCTGATCGCCAGTACCGCTCAGCATTTTCATTCCTATTACACTCTGAGAAGACTAGTCTGATCGCCAGTACCGCTGGGAATTCTCATTCCTATTTCTCTCTGAGAAGGCTGGTCCTATCGACAGTTCCGCACAGCATTTTCATTCCCATTTCCCTCTGAGGATACTGGTCTGATCGCCAGTACCGCTGGGCATTTTCATTCCAATTTCCATTTAAGATGGCTGGTCTGATATCCATTACCGGTCAGCATATTCATTCCTCTTTTCCTCTGAGAAGACTGGTCTGATCCCCAGTACCGCTGGGAATTTTGATTCCTATTTCTCTCTGAGAAGGCTGGACTGATCGCCAGTAATTCTCAGCACTATTTTCTATTTCCCTCTGAGCTAGATGGTCTGATTGCCAGTACCACACAACTTTTTCATTCCTATTTCCCATTGAGGAGACTGGACTGATCGCCAGTACCGCTAGGCATTCTCATTCCTATTTCCCTCTGAGAAGGCTTGTCTGATCGCCAGTGCCGCTTGGTATTCCAATTCCTATTTCCATTTGAGAAGACTGGTCTGATCCCCAGTACCGCTCAGCATTTTCATTCCTCTTTCCCTCTGAGAAGACTGGTCTGATCGCAAGTACCGCTCAGCATTTTCATTCCAATTTCCCTCTGAGTAGACTGGCCTGATCGCCTGTAGCACTGGGAATTCTCATTCCTCTTTCCCTCTGAGAAGGCTTGTCTGATCGCCAGTAAGGCTCATCATTCTCATTCCAATTTCCCTCTGAGAAGGATGGTCTCATCGCAAATACTGCTCAGCATTCTCATTCCTATATCCCTATGAGGAGACTGATTTGGTCGCCAGCACCACTGGGAATTCTCATTCCTATTTCCCTATGAGGAGACTGATCTAGTCGCCAGTTCCGCTGGGCATTTTCATTCCTATTTCCATTGAAGATGGCTGGTCTGATCTCATGTACCGCTCAGTATTCTCATTCCTATTTCCCTCTGAGATAGATGGTTTGATCGCAAGCACCGCTCAGCATTTTCATTCCTATTTCCCTTGAAGGAGACTGGTCTGATCGGCAGTACCGCTGGTCATTCTGATTCCTATTTCCCTCTTAGAAGGCTGGTCTGATCGCCAGTAAGGCTCAGCATTTTCATTCCTATTTTACCCTGAGAAGGCTGGTCTGATCGCCAGTACCGCTGGGAATTTTCATTCCAATTTCCCTCTGAGAAGGCTGGTCTGATTGCCAGTACCGCTGGGAATTCTCATTCCAATTTCCATTTAAGATGGCTAGTCTGATCGCCAGTAATACTCAGCATTCTCATTTCTATTTCCTTCTGAGATAGATGGTCTGATCGCCAGTACCGCTTGGCATTCTCATTCCTATTTCCCTCTGAGAAGGATGGTCTGATCGCCAGTACCGCTAGGAATTCTCATTCCTATTTCCCTCTGAGAAGGCTGGTCTGATTGCCAGTACCGCTGGGAATTCTCATTCCTATTTCACTATGAGGAGACTGATCTAGTCGCTAGTACCGCTGGGAATTCTCATTCCTATTTCGCTCTGAGAAGGCTGGTCCTATAGACAGTACCGCACAGCATATTCATTCCCATTTCCCTCTGAGAAGGCTGGTCTGATCACAAGTACCGCTCAGCATTTTCATTCCGATTTCCCTCTTAGGAGACTGGTCTGATCGCCTGTAGCACTAGAAATTCTCATTCCCCTTTCCCTCTGAGAGGGCTGGACTGATCGCCAGTACCGCTTGGCATTCTCATTCCTATTTCCCTCTGAGAAGGATGGTCTGATCGCCAGTACCGCTAGGAATTCTCATTCCTATTTCCCTCTGAGGAGACAGGTCTGATTGCCAGTACCGCTGGGAATTCTCATTCCTATTTCACTATGAGGAGACTGATCTAGTCGCTAGTACCGCTGGGAATTCTCATTCCTATTTCGCTCTGAGAAGGCTGGTCCTATAGACAGTGCCGCACAGCATTTTCATTCCCATTTCCCTCTGAGAAGGCTGGTCTGATCACAAGTACCACTCAGCATTTTCATTCCGATTTCCCTCTTAGGAGACTGGTCTGATCGCCTGTAGCACTAGAAATTCTCATTCCCCTTTCCCTCTGAGAGGGCTGGACTGATCGCCAGTACCGCTTGGCATTCTCATTCCTATTTCCCTCTGAGAAGGATGGTCTGATCGCCAGTACCGCTAGGAATTCTCATTCCTATTTCCCTCTGACGAGACAGGTCTGATTGCCAGTACCGCTGGGAATTCTCATTCCTATTTCACTATGAGGAGACTGAACTAGTCGCTAGTACCGCTGGGAATTCTCATTCCAATTTCGCTCTGAGAAGGCTGGTCCTATAGACAGTACCGCTCAGCATTTTCATTCCAATTCCCCTCTTAGGAGACTGGTCTGATCGCCGGTAGCACTGAAAATTCTCATTCCCCTTTCCCTCTGAGAGGGCTGGACTGATCGCCAGTACCGCTGGGCATTCTCATTCCTATTTCCCTCTGCGAAGGCTGGTCTGATCGCCAGTACCGCGCAGCATTTTCATTCCTATTTCACTCTGAGAAGGCTGGTCGGATCGCCAATACCGCTGGGAATTCTCATTCCTATTTCCCTCTGAGACGGCTGGTCTGATCGCCAGTAAGGCTCAGCATTTTCGTTCCTCTTTCCCTCTGAGAGGGCTGGTTCTGATCGCCAGTACCGCTGGGCATTCTCATTCCTATTTTCCTCTGAGAAGGATAGTCTGATCGCAAGTACCGCTCAGCATTCTCATTCCAATATCCCTATGAGGAGACTGATCTGGTCGCCAGCACCGCTGGGCATTTTCATTCTAATTTCCATTTAAGATGGCTGGTCTGATCGGCAGTACCGCTCAGCATTTTCATTCCTATTTCCCTTTGAGGAGACTCGTCTGATCGCCAGTACCACTGGGCATTCTCATTCCTATTTCCCTCTGAGAAGGATAGTCTGATCGCAAGTACCGCTGAGCATTCTCATTCCAATATCCCTATGAGGAGACTGATCTGGTCGCCAGCACCGCTGGGCATTTTCATTCCAATTTCCATTTAAGATGGCTAGTCTGATCGCCAGTAATACTCAGCATTCTCATTTCTATTTCCTTCTGAGATAGATGGTCTGATCGCCAGTACCGCTGGGCATTCTGATTCGAATTTTCCTCTGAGATGGCTGGTCTGATCGCCAGTACTGCTGGGAATTCTCATTCCTATTTCAATATGAGGAGACTGATCTAGTCGGTAGTTCCGCTGGGCTTTTTCATTCCTATTTCCATTGAAGATGGCTGGTCCAATCAGCAGTACCGCTCGGAATTCTCATTCCTATTTCCCTCTGAGGAGACAGGTCTGATCGCCAGTACTGCTGGGAATTCTCATTCCTATTTCCCTCTGAGAAGGCTGGTCTGATCGCCAGTACCGCTGGGCATTTTCATTCCCATTTCCCTCTGAGGATACTGGTCTGATCGCCAGTACCGCTGGGCATTTTCATTCCAATTTCCATTTAAGATGGCTGGTCTGATATCCATTACCGGTCAGCATATTCATTCCTCTTTTCCTCTGAGAAGACTGGTCTGATCCCCAGTACCGCTGGGAATTTTGATTCCTATTTCTCTCTGAGAAGGCTGGACTGATCGCCAGTAATTCTCAGCACTATTTTCTATTTCCCTCTGAGCTAGATGGTCTGATTGCCAGTACCACACAACTTTTTCATTCCTATTTCCCATTGAGGAGACTGGACTGATCGCCAGTACCGCTAGGCATTCTCATTCCTATTTCCCTCTGAGAAGGCTTGTCTGATCGCCAGTGCCGCTTGGTATTCCAATTCCTATTTCCATTTGAGAAGACTGGTCTGATCCCCAGTACCGCTCAGCATTTTCATTCCTCTTTCCCTCTGAGAAGACTGGTCTGATCGCAAGTACCGCTCAGCATTTTCATTCCAATTTCCCTCTGAGTAGACTGGCCTGATCGCCTGTAGCACTGGGAATTCTCATTCCTCTTTCCCTCTGAGAAGGCTTGTCTGATCGCCAGTAAGGCTCATCATTCTCATTCCAATTTCCCTCTGAGAAGGATGGTCTCATCGCAAATACTGCTCAGCATTCTCATTCCTATATCCCTATGAGGAGACTGATTTGGTCGCCAGCACCGCTGGGAATTCTCATTCCTATTTCCCTATGAGGAGACTGATCTAGTCGCCAGTTCCGCTGGGCATTTTCATTCCTATTTCCATTGAAGATGGCTGGTCTGATCTCATGTACCGCTCAGTATTCTCATTCCTATTTTCCTCTGAGATAGATGGTTTGATCGCAAGCACCGCTCAGCATTTTCATTCCTATTTCCCTTGAAGGAGACTGGTCTGATCGGCAGTACCGCTGGTCATTCTGATTCCTATTTCCCTCTTAGAAGGCTGGTCTGATCGCCAGTAAGGCTCAGCATTTTCATTCCTATTTTACCCTGAGAAGGCTGGTCTGATCGCCAGTACCGCTGGGAATTTTCATTCCAATTTCCCTCTGAGAAGGCTGGTCTGATTGCCAGTACCGCTGGGAATTCTCATTCCAATTTCCATTTAAGATGGCTAGTCTGATCGCCAGTAATACTCAGCATTCTCATTTCTATTTCCTTCTGAGATAGATGGTCTGATCGCCAGTACCGCTTGGCATTCTCATTCCTATTTCCCTCTGAGAAGGATGGTCTGATCGCCAGTACCGCTAGGAATTCTCATTCCTATTTCCCTCTGAGAAGGCTGGTCTGATTGCCAGTACCGCTGGGAATTCTCATTCCTATTTCACTATGAGGAGACTGATCTAGTCGCTAGTACCGCTGGGAATTCTCATTCCTATTTCGCTCTGAGAAGGCTGGTCCTATAGACAGTACCGCACAGCATATTCATTCCCATTTCCCTCTGAGAAGGCTGGTCTGATCACAAGTACCGCTCAGCATTTTCATTCCGATTTCCCTCTTAGGAGACTGGTCTGATCGCCTGTAGCACTAGAAATTCTCATTCCCCTTTCCCTCTGAGAGGGCTGGACTGATCGCCAGTACCGCTTGGCATTCTCATTCCTATTTCCCTCTGAGAAGGATGGTCTGATCGCCAGTACCGCTAGGAATTCTCATTCCTATTTCCCTCTGAGGAGACAGGTCTGATTGCCAGTACCGCTGGGAATTCTCATTCCTATTTCACTATGAGGAGACTGATCTAGTCGCTAGTACCGCTGGGAATTCTCATTCCTATTTCGCTCTGAGAAGGCTGGTCCTATAGACAGTGCCGCACAGCATTTTCATTCCCATTTCCCTCTGAGAAGGCTGGTCTGATCACAAGTACCACTCAGCATTTTCATTCCGATTTCCCTCTTAGGAGACTGGTCTGATCGCCTGTAGCACTAGAAATTCTCATTCCCCTTTCCCTCTGAGAGGGCTGGACTGATCGCCAGTACCGCTTGGCATTCTCATTCCTATTTCCCTCTGAGAAGGATGGTCTGATCGCCAGTACCGCTAGGAATTCTCATTCCTATTTCCCTCTGACGAGACAGGTCTGATTGCCAGTACCGCTGGGAATTCTCATTCCTATTTCACTATGAGGAGACTGAACTAGTCGCTAGTACCGCTGGGAATTCTCATTCCAATTTCGCTCTGAGAAGGCTGGTCCTATAGACAGTACCGCTCAGCATTTTCATTCCAATTCCCCTCTTAGGAGACTGGTCTGATCGCCGGTAGCACTGAAAATTCTCATTCCCCTTTCCCTCTGAGAGGGCTGGACTGATCGCCAGTACCGCTGGGCATTCTCATTCCTATTTCCCTCTGCGAAGGCTGGTCTGATCGCCAGTACCGCGCAGCATTTTCATTCCTATTTCACTCTGAGAAGGCTGGTCGGATCGCCAATACCGCTGGGAATTCTCATTCCTATTTCCCTCTGAGACGGCTGGTCTGATCGCCAGTAAGGCTCAGCATTTTCGTTCCTCTTTCCCTCTGAGAGGGCTGGTTCTGATCGCCAGTACCGCTGGGCATTCTCATTCCTATTTTCCTCTGAGAAGGATAGTCTGATCGCAAGTACCGCTCAGCATTCTCATTCCAATATCCCTATGAGGAGACTGATCTGGTCGCCAGCACCGCTGGGCATTTTCATTCTAATTTCCATTTAAGATGGCTGGTCTGATCGGCAGTACCGCTCAGCATTTTCATTCCTATTTCCCTTTGAGGAGACTCGTCTGATCGCCAGTACCACTGGGCATTCTCATTCCTATTTCCCTCTGAGAAGGATAGTCTGATCGCAAGTACCGCTGAGCATTCTCATTCCAATATCCCTATGAGGAGACTGATCTGGTCGCCAGCACCGCTGGGCATTTTCATTCCAATTTCCATTTAAGATGGCTAGTCTGATCGCCAGTAATACTCAGCATTCTCATTTCTATTTCCTTCTGAGATAGATGGTCTGATCGCCAGTACCGCTGGGCATTCTGATTCGAATTTTCCTCTGAGATGGCTGGTCTGATCGCCAGTACTGCTGGGAATTCTCATTCCTATTTCAATATGAGGAGACTGATCTAGTCGGTAGTTCCGCTGGGCTTTTTCATTCCTATTTCCATTGAAGATGGCTGGTCCAATCAGCAGTACCGCTCGGAATTCTCATTCCTATTTCCCTCTGAGGAGACAGGTCTGATCGCCAGTACTGCTGGGAATTCTCATTCCTATTTCCCTCTGAGAAGGCTGGTCTGATCGCCAGTACCGCTGGGCATTTTCATTCCAATTTCCATTCAAGATGGCTGGACTGATCGCCAGTACCGCTGGGAATTCTCATTCCTATTTCTCTCTGAGAAGGCTGGTCCTATCGATAGTTCCGCACAGCATTTTCATTCCCATTTCCCTCTGAGGATACTGGTCTGATCGCCAGTACCGCTGGGCATTTTCATTCCAATTTCCATTTAAGATGGCTGGTCTGATCTCCATTACCGGTCAGCATATTCATTCCTCTTTTCCTCTGAGAAGACTGGTCTGATCCCCAGTACCGCTGGGAATTTTGATTCCTATTTCTCTCTGAGAAGGCTGGACTGATCGCCAGTAATTCTCAGCACTATTTTCTATTTCCCTCTGAGATAGATGGTCTGATTGCCAGTACCACACAACTTTTTCATTCCTATTTCCCATTGAGGAGACTGGTCTGATCGCCAGTACCGCTGGGCATTCTGATTCCTATTTCCCTCTGAGAAGGCTGGTCTGATCGCCAGTACCGCTTGGCATTCTCATTCCTATTTCCCTCTGAGAAGGATGGTCTGATCGCCAGTACCGCTAGGAATTCTCATTCCTATTTCCCTCTGAGAAGGCTGGTCTGATTGCCAGTACCGCTGGGAATTCTTATTCCTATTTCACTATGAGGAGACTGATCTAGTCGCTAGTACCGCTGGGAATTCTCATTCCTATTTCGCTCTGAGAAGGCTGGTCCTATAGACAGTACCGCACAGCATTTTCATTCCCATTTCCCTCTGAGAAGGCTGGTCTGATCACAAGTACCGCTCAGCATTTTCATTCCGATTTCCCTCTTAGGAGACTGGTCTGATCGCCTGTAGTACTAGAAAAATCTCATTCCCCTTTCCCTCTGAGAGGGCTGGACTGATAGCCAGTACCGCTTGGCATTGTCATTCCTATTTCCCTCTGAGAAGGATGGTCTGATCGCCAGTACCGCTAGGAATTCTCATTCCTATTTCCCTCTGAGGAGACAGGTCTGATTGCCAGTACCGCTGGGAATTCTCATTCCTATTTCAATATGAGGGGACTGATCTAGTCGGTAGTTCCGCTGGGCTTTTTCATTCCTATTTCCATTGAAGATGGCTGGTCTGATCGCCAGTACCGCTCAGCATTTTCATTCCTATTACACTCTGAGAAGACTAGTCTGATCGCCAGTACCGCTGGGAATTCTCATTCCTATTTCTCTCTGAGAAGGCTGGTCCTATCGACAGTTTCGCACAGCATTTTCATTCCCATTTCCCTCTGAGGATACTGGTCTGATCGCCAGTACCGCTGGGCATTTTCATTCCAATTTCCATTTAAGATGGCTGGTCTGATCTCCATTACCGGTCAGCATATTCATTCCTCTTTTCCTCTGAGAAGACTGGTCTGATCCCCAGTACCGCTGGGAATTTTGATTCCTATTTCTCTCTGAGAAGGCTGGACTGATCGCCAGTAATTCTCAGCACTATTTTCTATTTCCCTCTGAGATAGATGGTCTGATTGCCAGTACCACACAACTTTTTCATTCCTATTTCCCATTGAGGAGACTGGACTGATCGCCAGTACCGCTAGGCATTCTCATTCCTATTTCCCTCTGAGAAGGCTTGTCTGATCGCCAGTGCCGCTGGGTATTCCAATTCCTATTTCCATTTGAGAAGACTGGTCTGATCCCCAGTACCGCTCAGCATTTTCATTCCTCTTTCCCTCTGAGAAGACTGGTCTGATCGCAAGTACCGCTCAGCATTTTCATTCCAATTTCCCTCTGAGTAGACTGGCCTGATCGCCTGTAGCACTGGGAATTCTCATTCCTCTTTCCCTCTGAGAAGGCTTGTCTGATCGCCAGTAAGGCTCATCATTCTCATTCCAATTTCCCTCTGAGAAGGATGGTCTCATCGCAAATACTGCTCAGCATTCTCATTCCTATATCCCTATGAGGAGACTGATTTGGTCGCCAGCACCGCTGGGAATTCTCATTCGTATTTCCCTATGAGGAGACTGATCTAGTCGCCAGTTCCGCTGGGTATTTTCATTCCTATTTCCATTGAAGATGGCTGGTCTGATCTCATGTACCGCTCAGTATTCTCATTCCTATTTCCCTCTGAGAAAGATGGTTTGATCGCAAGCACCGCTCAGCATTTTCATTCCTATTTCCCTTGAAGGAGACTGGTCTGATCGGCAGTACCGCTGGTCATTCTGATTCCTATTTCCCTCTTAGAAGGCTGGTCTGATCGCCAGTAAGGCTCAGCATTTTCATTCCTATTTTACCCTGAGAAGGCTGGTCTGATCGCCAGTACCGCTGGGCATTTTCATTCCAATTTCCATTTAAGATGGCTGGTCTGATCGCCAGTACCGCTGGGAATTCTCATTCCTATTTCCCTCTGAGAAAGATTTTGCCTGTAGCACAGGAATTCTCATTCCTCTTTCCCTCTGAGAAGGCTTGTCTGATCGCCAGTGCCGCTGGGTATTCCAATTCCTATTTCCACTTGAGAAGACTGGTCTGATCCCCAGTACCGCTCAGCATTTTCATTCCTCTTTCCCTCTGAGAAGACTGGTCTGATCGCAAGTACCGCTCAGCATTTTCATTCCAATTTCCCTCTGAGTAGACTGGTCTGATCGCCTGTAGCACTGGGAATTCTCATTCCTCTTTCCCTCTGAGAAGGCTTGTCTGATCGCCAGTAAGGCTCATCATTCTCATTCCAATTTCCCTCTGAGAAGGATGGTCTCATCGCAAATACTGCTCAGCATTCTCATTCCAATATCCCTATGAGGAGACTGATCTGGTCACCAGCACCGCTGGGCATTTTCATTCCAATTTCCATTTAAGATGGCTAGTCTGATCGCCAGTAATACTCAGCATTCTCATTTCTATTTCCTTCTGAGATAGATGGTCTGATCGCCAGTACCGCAGGGCATTCTGATTCCAATTTTCCTCTGAGATGGCTGGTCTGATCGCCAGTACTGCTGGGAATTCTCATTCCCATTTCAATATGAGGAGACTGATCTAGTCGGTAGTTCCGCTGGGCTTTTTCATTCCTATTTCCATTGAAGATGGCTGGTCTGATCGCCAGTACCGCTCAGCATTTTCATTCCTATTACACTCTGAGAAGACTAGTCTGATCGCCAGTACCGCTGGGAATTCTCATTCCTATTTCCCTCAGAGGAGACAGGTCTGATCGCCAGTACTGCTGGGAATTCTCATTCCTATTTCCCTCTGAGAAGGCTGGTCAGATCGCAAGTACTGCAGGGAATTCTGATTCCTATTTCTCTTTGAGAAGGCTGGTCAGATCGCCAGTAATACTCAGCATTCTCATTTTTATTTCCCTCTGAGATAGATGTTCTGATCGCCAGTACCGCTCAGCATTTTCATTCCTATTTCCCTCTTAGGAGACTGGTCTGATCGCCTCTAGCACTGAAAATTCTCATTCCCCTTTCCCTCTGAGAGGGCTGGACTGATCGCCAGTACCGCTGGGCATTCTCATTCCTATTTCCCTCTGAGAAGGCTGGTCTGATCGCCAGTACCGCGCAGCATTTTCATTCCTATTTCACTCTGAGAAGGCTGGTCTGATCGCCAATACCGCTGGGAATTCTCATTCCTATTTCCCTCTGAGACGGCTGGTCTGATCGCCAGTAAGGCTCAGCATTTTCGTTCCTCTTTCCCTCTGAGAGGGCTGGTTCTGATCGCCAGTACCGCTGGGCATTCTCATTCCTATTTCCCTCTGAGAAGGATAGTCTGATCGCAAGTACCGCTCAGCATTCTCATTCCAATATCCCTATGAGGAGACTGGTCTGATCGCCAGTACCGCTGGGCATTCTGATTCCTATTTCCCTCTGAGAAGGCTGGTCTGATCGCCAGTACCGCGCAGCATTTTCATTCCTTTTTTACTCTGAGAAGACTGGTCTGATCACTAGTACCGCTCGGAATTCTCATTCCTATTTCCCTCTGAGGAGACAGGTCTGATCGCCAGTACTGCTGGGAATTCTCATTCCTATTTCAATATGAGGAGACTGATCTAGTCGGTAGTTCCGCTGGGCTTTTTCAATCCTATTTCCATTGAAGATGGCTGGTCTGATCGCCAGTACCGCTCAGCATTTTCATTCCTATTACACTCTGAGAAGACTATTCTGATCGCCAGTACCGCTGGGAATTCTCATTCCTATTTCGCTCTGAGAAGGCTGGTCCTATCGACAGTACCACACAGCATTTTCTTTCCTATGTCCCTCTGAGAAAGCTGGTCCAATCGCCAGTACCGGTGGTCATTTTCATTCCTTTTTTACCCTGAGAAGGCTGGTCTGATCACAAGTACCGCTCGGAATTCTCATTCCTATTTCCCTCTGAAAAGGCTGGTCTGATCGCCAGTACCGCTGGGCATTTTCATTCCAATTTCCATTCAAGATGGCTGGTCTGATCGCCAGTACCGCTGGGAATTCTCATTCCTATTTCTCTCTGAGAAGGCTGGTCCTATCGACAGTTCCGCTGGGCATTTTCATTCTAATTTCCATTTAAGATGGCTGGTCTGATCTCCATTACCGGTCAGCATATTCATTCCTCTTTCCCTCTGAGAAGACTGGTCTGATCCCCAGTACCGCTGGGGATTTTGATTCCTATTTCTCTCTGAGAAGGCAGGACTGATCGCCAGTAATTCTCAGCACTATTTTCTATTTCCCTCTGAGATAGATGGTCTGATTGCCAGTACCACACAACGTTTTCATTCCTATTTCCCATTGAGGAGACTGGTCTGATCGCCAGTACCGCTGGGCATTCTGATTCCTATTTCCCTCTGAGAAGGCTGGTCTGATCGCCAGTACCGCGCTGCATTTTCATTCCTATTTTACTCTGAGAAGGCTGGTCTGATCGCCAGTACTGCTGGGAATTCTCATTCCTATTTCCCTCTGAGAGGGCTGGACTGATCGCCAGTACCGCTAGGCATTCTCATTCCTATTTCCCTCTGAGAAGGCTTGTCTGATCGCCAGTGCCGCTGGGTATTCCAATTCCTATTTCCATTTGAGAAGACTGGTCTGATCCCCAGTACCGCTCAGCATTTTCATTCCTCTTTCCCTCTGAGAAGACTGGTCTGATCGCAAGTACCGCTCAGCATTTTCATTCCAATTTCCCTCTGAGTAGACTGGTCTGATCGCCTGTAGCACTGGGAATTCTCATTCCAATTTCCCTCTGAGAAGGATGGTCTCATCGCAAATACTGCTCAGCATTCTCATTCCTATATCCCTATGAGGAGACTGATCTGGTCGCCAGTTCCGCTGGGCATTTTCATTCCTATTTCCATTGAAGATGGCTGGTCTGATCGCAAGTACCGCTCAGTATTCTCATTCCTATTTCCCTCTGAGATAGATGGTCTGATCGCAAGCACCGCTCAGCATTTTCATTCCTATTTCCCTCTGAGATAGATGGTCTGATCGGCAGTACCGCTGGGCATTCTGATTCCTATTTCCCTCTTAGAAGGCTGGTCTGATCGCCAGTAAGGCTCAGCATTTTCATTCCTATTTTACCCTGAGAAGGCTGGTCTGATCGCCAGTACCGCTGGGCATTTTCATTCCAATTTCCATTTAAGATGGCTGGTCTGATCGCCAGTACCGCTGGGAATTCTCATTCCTATTTCCCTCTGAGAAAGATTTTGCCTGTAGCACAGGAATTCTCATTCCTCTTTCCCTCTGAGAAGGCTTGTCTGATCGCCAGTGCCGCTGGGTATTCCAATTCCTATTTCCACTTGAGAAGACTGGTCAGATCGCAAGTACCGCTCAGCATTTTCATTCCAATTTCCCTCTGAGTAGACTGGTCTGATCGCCTGTAGCACTGGGAATTCTCATTCCTCTTTCCCTCTGAGAAGGCTTGTCTGATCGCCAGTAAGGCTCATCATTCTCATTCCAATTTCCCTCTGAGAAGGATGGTCTCATCGCAAATACTGCTCAGCATTCTCATTCCTATATCCCTATGAGGAGACTGATCTGGACGCCAGCACCGCTGGGAATTCTCATTCCTATTTCCCTATGAGGAGACTGATCTAGTCACCAGTTCCACTGGGCATTTTCATTCCTATTTCCATTGAAGATGGCTGGTCTGATCGCAAGTACCGCTCAGTATTCTCATTCCTATTTCCCTCTGAGTTAGATGGTCTGATCGCAAGCACCGCTCAGCATTTTCATTCCTATTTCCCTCTGAGATAGAGGGTCTGATCGCCAGTACCACTGGGCATTCTCATTCCTATTTCCCTCTGAGAAGGATGGTCTGATCGCAAGTACTGCAGGGAATTCTGATTCCTATTTCTCTTTGAGAAGGCTGGTCAGATCGCCAGTAATACTCAGCATTCTCATTTTTATTTCCCTCTGAGATAGATGTTCTGATCGCCAGTACCGCTCAGCATTTTCATTCCTATTTCCCTCTTAGGAGACTGGTCTGATCGCCTCTAGCACTGAAAATTCTCATTCCCCTTTCCCTCTGAGAGGGCTGGACTGATCGCCAGTACCGCTGGGCATTCTCATACCTATTTCCCTCTGAGAAGGCTGGTCTGATCGCCAGTACCGCGCAGCATTTTCATTCCTATTTCACTCTGAGAAGGCTGGTCTGATCGCCAATACCGCTGGGAATTCTCATTCCTATTTCCCTCTGAGACGGCTGGTCTGATCGCCAGTAAGGCTCAGCATTTTCGTTCCTCTTTCCCTCTGAGAGGGCTGGTTCTGATCGCCAGTACCGCTGGGCATTCTCATTCCTATTTCCCTCTGAGAAGGATAGTCTGATCGCAAGTACCGCTCAGCATTCTCATTCCAATATCCCTATGAGGAGACTGGTCTGATCGCCAGTACCGCTGGGCATTCTGATTCCTATTTCCCTCTGACAAGGCTGATCTGATCGCCAGTACCGCGCAGCATTTTCATTCCTTTTTTACTCTGAGAAGACTGGTCTGATCACTAGTACCGCTCGGAATTCTCATTCCTATTTCCCTCTGAGGAGACAGGTCTGATCGCCAGTACTGCTGGGAATTCTCATTCCTATTTCAATATGAGGAGACTGATCTAGTCGGTAGTTCCGCTGGGCTTTTTCATTCCTATTTCCATTGAAGATGGCTGGTCTGATCGCCAGTACCGCTCAGCATTTTCATTCCTATTACACTCTGAGAAGACTATTCTGATCGCCAGTACCGCTGGGAATTCTCATTCCTATTTCGCTCTGAGAAGGCTGGTCCTATCGACAGTACCACACAGCATTTTCTTTCCTATGTCCCTCTGAGAAAGCTGGTCCAATCGCCAGTACCGGTGGTCATTTTCATTCCTTTTTTACCCTGAGAAGGCTGGTCTGATCACAAGTACCGCTCGGAATTCTCATTCCTATTTCCCTCTGAGGAGACAGGTCTGATCGCCAGTACTGCTGGGCATTTTCATTCCAATTTCCGTTTAAGATGGCTGGTCTGATCGCCAGTACCGCTGGGAATTCTCATTCCTATTTCTCTCTGAGAAGGCTGGTCCTATCGACAGTTCCGCACAGCATTTTCATTCCTATTTCCCTCTGAGGATACTGGTCTGATCGCCAGTACCGCTGGGCATTTTCATTCCAATTTCCATTTAAGATGGCTGGACTGATCTCCATTACCGCTCAGCATATTCATTCCTCTTTCCCTCTGAGAAGACTGGTCTGATCCCCAGTACCGCTGGGAATTTTGATTCCTATTTCTCTCTGAGAAGGCTGGACTGATCGCCAGTAATACTCAGCATTATTTTCTATTTCCCTCTGAGATAGATGGTCTGATTGCCAGTACCACACAACGTTTTCATTCCTATTTCCCATTGAAGAGACTGGTCTGATCGCCAGTACCGCTGGGCATTCTGATTCCTATTTCCCTCTGAGAAGGCTGGTCTGATCGCCAGTACCGCGCCGCATTTTCATTCCTATTTTACTCAGAGAAGGCTGGTCTGATCGCCAGTACTGCTGGGAATTCTCATTCCTATTTCCCTCTGAGAGGGCTGGACTGATCGCCAGTACCGCTAGGCATTCTCATTCCTATTTCCCTCTGAGAAGGATTTTGCTTGTAGCACAGGAATTCTCATTCCTCTTTCCCTCTGAGAAGGCTTGTCTGATCGCCAGTGCCGCTGGGTATTCCAATTCCTATTTCCATTTGAGAAGACTGGTCTGATCCCCAGTACCGCTCAGCATTTTCATTCCTCTTTCCCTCTGAGACGACTGGTCTGATCGCAAGTACCGCTCAGCATTTTCATTCCAATTTCCCTCTGAGTAGACTAGTCTGATCGCCTGTAGCACTAAGAATTCTCATTCCTCTTTCCCTCTGAGAAGGCTTGTCTGATCGCCAGTACCGCTGGGCATTCTCATTCCTATTTCCCTCTGAGAAGGATAGTCTGATCGCAAGAACCGCTCAGCATTCTCATTCCAATATCCCTATGAGGAGACTGATCTGGTCGCCAGCACCGCTGGGCATTTTCATTCCAATTTCCATTTAAGATGGCTGGTCTGATCGGCAGTACCGCTCAGCATTTTCATTCCTATTTCCCTCTGAGGAGACTCGTCTGCTCGCCAGTACCACTGGGAATTCTCATTCCTATTTCTCTCTCAGAAGGCTGGAGTGATCGCCAGTACCGCTAGGCATTCTCATTCCTATTTCCATCTGAGAAGGATGGTCCGATCGCAAGTACCGCTGGGAATTCTGATTCCTATTTCTCTCTGATAAGGCTAGTCTGATCGCCAGTAATACTCAGCATTCTCATTTCTATTTCCCTCTGAGATAGATGGTCTGATCGCCAGTACCGCTGGGCATTCTGATTCCTATTTTACTCTGAGAAGGCTGGTCTGATCACCAGTACCGCTCGGAATTCTCATTCCTATTTCCCTCTGAGGAGACAGGTCTGATCGCCTGTACCGCTGGGCATTCTGATTCCTATTTCCCTCTGAGAAGGCTGGTCTGATCGCCAGTAAGGCTCAGCATTTTCATTCCTATTTTACCCTGAGAAGGCTGGTCTGATCGCCAGTACCGCTGGGCATTTTCATTCCAATTTCCATTTAAGATGGCTGGTCTGATCGCCAGTACCGCTGGGAATTCTCATTCCTATTTCTCTCTGAGAAGGCTGGACTGATCGCCAGTAATTCTCAGCACTTTTTTCTATTTCCCTCTGAGATAGATGGTCTGATTGCCAGTACCACACAACGTTTTCATTCCTATTTCCCATTGAGGAGACTGGTCTGATCGCCAGTACCGCTGGGCATTCTGATTTCTATTTCCCTCTGAGAAGGCTGGTCTGATCGCCAGTACCGCGCCGCATTTTCATTCCTATTTTCCTCTGAGAAGGCTGGTCTGATCGCCAGTACTGCTGGGAATTCTCATTCCTATTTCCCTCTGAGAGGGCTGGACTGATCGCCAGTACCGCTAGGCATTCTCATTCCTATTTCCCTCTGAGAAGGCTTGTCTGATCGCCAGTGCCGCTGGGTATTCCAATTCCTATTTCCATTTGAGAAGACTGGTCTGATCCCCAGTACCGCTCAGCATTTTCATTCCTCTTTCCCTCTGAGAAGACTGGTCTGATCGCAAGTACCGCTCAGCATTTTCATTCCAATTTCCCTCTGAGTAGACTGGTCTGATCGCCTGCAGCACTGGGAATTCTCATTCCAATTTCCCTCTGAGAAGGATGGTCTGATCGCAAGTACCGCTCAGTATTCTCATTCCTATTTCCCTCTGAGTTAGATGGTCTGATCGCAAGCACCGCTCAGCATTTTCATTCCTATTTCCCTCTGAGATAGAGGGTCTGATCGCCAGTACCACTGGGCATTCTTATTCCTATTTCCCTCTGAGATAGATGGTCTGATCGCAAGCACCGCTCAGCATTTTCATTCCTATTTCCCTCTGAGATAGATGGTCTGATCGGCAGTACCGCTGGGCATTCTGATTCCTATTTCCCTCTTAGAAGGCTGGTCTGATCGCCAGTAAGGCTCAGCATTTTCATTCCTATTTTACCCTGAGAAGGCTGGTCTGATCGCCAGTACCGCTGGGCATTTTCATTCCAATTTCAATTTAAGATGGCTGGTCAGATCGCCAGTACCGCTGGGAATTCTCATTCCTATTTCCCTCTGAGAAAGATTTTGCCTGTAGCACAGGAATTCTCATTCCTCTTTCCCTCTGAGAAGGCTTGTCTGATCGCCAGTGCCGCTGGGTATTCCAATTCCTATTTCCACTTGAGAAGACTGGTCTGATCGCAAGTACCGCTCAGCATTTTCATTCCAATTTCCCTCTGAGTAGACTGGTCTGATCGCCTGTAGCACTGGGAATTCTCATTCCTCTTTCCCTCTGAGAAGGCTTGTCTGATCGCCAGTAAGGCTCATCATTCTCATTCCAATTTCCCTCTGAGAAGGATGGTCTCATCGCAAATACTGCTCAGCATTCTCATTCCTATATCCCTATGAGGAGACTGATCTGGTCGCCAGCACCGCTGGGAATTCTCATTCCTATTTCCCTATGAGGAGACTGATCTAGTCACCAGTTCCACTGGGCATTTTCATTCCTATTTCCATTGAAGATGGCTGGTCTGATCGCAAGTACCGCTCAGTATTCTCATTCCTATTTCCCTCTGAGTTAGATGGTCTGATCGCAAGCACCGCTCAGCATTTTCATTCCTATTTCCCTCTGAGATAGAGGGTCTGATCGCCAGTACCACTGGGCATTCTCATTCCTATTTCCCTCTGAGAAGGATGGTCTGATCGCAAGTACTGCAGGGAATTCTGATTCCTATTTCTCTTTGAGAAGGCTGGTCAGATCGCCAGTAATACTCAGCATTCTCATTTTTATTTCCCTCTGAGATAGATGTTCTGATCGCCAGTACCGCTCAGCATTTTCATTCCTATTTCCCTCTTAGGAGACTGGTCTGATCGCCTCTAGCACTGAAAATTCTCATTCCCCTTTCCCTCTGAGAGGGCTGGACTGATCGCAAGTACCGCTGGGCATTCTCATTCCTATTTCCCTCTGAGAAGGCTGGTCTGATCGCCAGTACCGCGCAGCATTTTCATTTCTATTTCACTCTGAGAAGGCTGGTCTGATCGCCAATACCGCTGGGAATTCTCATTCCTATTTCCCTCTGAGACGGCTGGTCTGATCGCCAGTAAGGCTCAGCATTTTCGTTCCTCTTTCCCTCTGAGAGGGCTGGTTCTGATCGCCAGTACCGCTGGGCATTCTCATTCCTATTTCCCTCTGAGAAGGATAGTCTGATCGCAAGTACCGCTCAGCATTCTCATTCCAATATCCCTATGAGGAGACTGGTCTGATCGCCAGTACCGCTGGGCATTCTGATTCCTATTTCCCTCTGAGAAGGCTGATCTGATCGCCAGTACCGCGCAGCATTTTCATTCCTTTTTTACTCTGAGAAGACTGGTCTGATCACTAGTACCGCTCGGAATTCTCATTCCTATTTCCCTCTGAGGAGACAGGTCTGATCGCCAGTACTGCTGGGAATTCTCATTCCTATTTCAATATGAGGAGACTGATCTAGTCGGTAGTTCCGCTGGGCTTTTTCATTCCTATTTCCATTGAAGATGGCTGGTCTGATCGCCAGTACCGCTCAGCATTTTCATTCCTATTACACTCTGAGATGACTATTCTGATCGCCAGTACCGCTGGGAATTCTCATTCCTATTTCGCTCTGAGAAGGCTGGTCCTATCGACAGTACCACACAGCATTTTCTTTCCTATGTCCCTCTGAGAAAGCTGGTCCAATCGCCAGTACCGGTGGTCATTTTCATTCCTTTTTTACCCTGAGAAGGCTGGTCTGATCACAAGTACCGCTCGGAATTCTCATTCCTATTTCCCTCTGAGGAGACAGGTCTGATCGCCAGTACTGCTGGGCATTTTCATTCCAATTTCCGTTTAAGATGGCTGGTCTGATCGCCAGTACCGCTGGGAATTCTCATTCCTATTTCTCTCTGAGAAGGCTGGTCCTATCGACAGTTCCGCACAGCATTTTCATTCCTATTTCCCTCTGAGGATACTGGTCTGATCGCCAGTACCGCTGGGCATTTTCATTCCAATTTCCATTTAAGATGGCTGGACTGATCTCCATTACCGCTCAGCATATTCATTCCTCTTTCCCTCTGAGAAGACTGGTCTGATCCCCAGTACCGCTGGGAATTTTGATTCCTATTTCTCTCTGAGAAGGCTGGACTGATCGCCAGTAATACTCAGCATTATTTTCTATTTCCCTCTGAGATAGATGGTCTGATTGCCAGTACCACACAACGTTTTCATTCCTATTTCCCATTGAAGAGACTGGTCTGATCGCCAGTACCGCTGGGCATTCTGATTCCTATTTCCCTCTGAGAAGGCTGGTCTGATCGCCAGTACCGCGCCGCATTTTCATTCCTATTTTACTCAGAGAAGGCTGGTCTGATCGCCAGTACTGCTGGGAATTCTCATTCCTATTTCCCTCTGAGAGGGCTGGACTGATCGCCAGTACCGCTAGGCATTCTCATTCCTATTTCCCTCTGAGAAGGATTTTGCCTGTAGCACAGGAATTCTCATTCCTCTTTCCCTCTGAGAAGGCTTGTCTGATCGCCAGTGCCGCTGGGTATTCCAATTCCTATTTCCATTTGAGAAGACTGGTCTGATCCCCAGTACCGCTCAGCATTTTCATTCCTCTTTCCCTCTGAGACGACTGGTCTGATCGCAAGTACCGCTCAGCATTTTCATTCCAATTTCCCTCTGAGTAGACTAGTCTGATCGCCTGTAGCACTAAGAATTCTCATTCCTCTTTCCCTCTGAGAAGGCTTGTCTGATCGCCAGTACCGCTGGGCATTCTCATTCCTATTTCCCTCTGAGAAGGATAGTCTGATCGCAAGAACCGCTCAGCATTCTCATTCCAATATCCCTATGAGGAGACTGATCTGGTCGCCAGCACCGCTGGGCATTTTCATTCCAATTTCCATTTAAGATGGCTGGTCTGATCGGCAGTACCGCTCAGCATTTTCATTCCTATTTCCCTCTGATGAGACTCGTCTGCTCGCCAGTACCACTGGGAATTCTCATTCCTATTTCTCTCTCAGAAGGCTGGAGTGATCGCCAGTACCGCTAGGCATTCTCATTCCTATTTCCCTCTGAGAAGGATGGTCCGATCGCAAGTACCGCTGGGAATTCTGATTCCTATTTCTCTCTGATAAGGCTAGTCTGATCGCCAGTAATACTCAGCATTCTCATTTCTATTTCCCTCTGAGATAGATGGTCTGATCGCCAGTACCGCTGGGCATTCTGATTCCTATTTTACTCTGAGAAGGCTGGTCTGATCACCAGTACCGCTCGGAATTCTCATTCCTATTTCCCTCTGAGGAGACAGGTCTGATCGCCTGTACCGCTGGGCATTCTGATTCCTATTTCCCTCTGAGAAGGCTGGTCTGATCGCCAGTAAGGCTCAGCATTTTCATTCCTATTTTACCCTGAGAAGGCTGGTCTGATCGCCAGTACCGCTGGGCATTTTCATTCCAATTTCCATTTAAGATGGCTGGTCTGATCGCCAGTACCGCTGGGAATTCTCATTCCTATTTCTCTCTGAGAAGGCTGGACTGATCGCCAGTAATTCTCAGCACTTTTTTCTATTTCCCTCTGAGATAGATGGTCTGATTGCCAGTACCACACAACGTTTTCATTCCTATTTCCCATTGAGGAGACTGGTCTGATCGCCAGTACCGCTGGGCATTCTGATTTCTATTTCCCTCTGAGAAGGCTGGTCTGATCGCCAGTACCGCGCCGCATTTTCATTCCTATTTTACTCTGAGAAGGCTGGTCTGATCGCCAGTACTGCTGGAAATTCTCATTCCTATTTCCCTCTGAGAGGGCTGGACTGATCGCCAGTACCGCTAGGCATTCTCATTCCTCTTTCCCTCTGAGAAGGCTTGTCTGATCGCCAGTGCCGCTGGGTATTCCAATTCCTATTTCCACTTGAGAAGACTGGTCTGATCCCCAGTACCGCTCAGCATTTTCATTCCTCTTTCCCTCTGAGAAGACTGGTCTGATCGCAAGTACCGCTCAGCATTTTCATTCCAATTTCCCTCTGAGTAGACTGGTCTGATCGCCTGTAGCACTGGGAATTCTCATTCCTCTTTCCCTCTGAGAAGGCTTGTCTGATCGCCAGTAAGGCTCATCATTCTCATTCCAATTTCCCTCTGAGAAGGATGGTCGCATCGCAAATACTGCTCAGCATTCTCATTCCTATATCCCTATGAGGAGAATGATCTGGTCGCCAGCACCGCTGGGAATTCTCATTCCTATTTCCCAATGAGGAGACTGATCTAGTCGCCAGTTCCACTGGGCATTTTCATTCCTATATCCATTGAAGATGGCTGGTCTGATCGCAAGTACCGCTCAGTATTCTCATTCCTATTTCCCTCTGAGATAGATGGTCTGATCGCAAGCACCGCTCAGCATTTTCATTCCTATTTCCCTCTGAGATAGATGGTCTGATCGCCAGTACCACTGGGGTTTCTCATTCCTATTTCCCTCTGAGAAGGATGGTCTGATCGCAAGTACTGCAGGGAATTCTGATTCCTATTTCTCTTTGAGAAGGCTGGTCTGATCGCCAGTAATACTCAGCATTCTCATTTTTATTTCCCTCTGAGATAGATGGTCTGATCGCCAGTACCGCTCAGCATTTTCATTCCTATTTCCCTTAGAGGAGACTGGTCTGATCGGCAGTACCGCGCAGCATTTTCATTCCTATTTCACTCTGAGAAGGCTGGTCGGATCGCCAATACCGCTGGGAATTCTCATTCCTATTTTCCTCTGAGAAGGCTTGTCTGATCGCCAGTAAGGCTCATCATTCTCATTCCAATTTCCCTCTGAGAAGGATGGTCGCATCGCAAATACTGCTCAGCATTCTCATTCCTATATCCCTATGAGGAGAATGATCTGGTCGCCAGCACCGCTGGGAATTCTCATTCCTATTTCCCAATGAGGAGACTGATCTAGTCGCCAGTTCCACTGGGCATTTTCATTCCTATTTCCATTGAAGATGGCTGGTCTGATCGCAAGTACCGCTCAGTATTCTCATTCCTATTTCCCTCTGAGATAGATGGTCTGATCGCAAGCACCGCTCAGCATTTTCATTCCTATTTCCCTCTGAGATAGATGGTCTGATCGCCAGTACCACTGGGCATTCTCATTCCTATTTCCCTCTAAGAAGGATGGTCTGATCGCAAGTACTGCAGGGAATTCTGATTCCTATTTCTCTTTGAGAAGGCTGGTCTGATCGCCAGTAATACTCAGCATTCTCATTTTTATTTCCCTCTGAGATAGATGGTCTGATCGCCAGTACCGCTCAGCATTTTCATTCCTATTTCCCTTAGAGGAGACTGGTCTGATCGGCAGTACCGCGCAGCATTTTCATTCCTATTTCACTCTGAGAAGGCTGGTCGGATCGCCAATACCGCTGGGAATTCTCATTCCTATTTTCCTCTGAGACGGCTGGTCTGATCGCCAGTAAGGCTCAGCATTTTCGTTCCTCTTTCCCTCTGAGAGGGCTGGTTCTGATCGCCAGTACCGCTGGGCATTCTCATTCCTATTTTCCTCTGAGAAGGATAGTCTGATCGCAAGTACCGCTCAGCATTCTCATTCCAATATCGCTATGAGGAGACTGGTCTGATCGCCGGTAGCACTGAAAATTCTCATTCCCCTTTCCCTCTGAGAGGGCTGGACTGATCGCCAGTACCGCTGGGCATTCTCATTCCTATTTCCCTCTGAGAAGGCTGGTCTGATCGCCAGTACCGCGCAGCATTTTCATTCCTATTTCACTCTGAGAAGGCTGGTCGGATCGCCAATACCGCTGGGAATTCTCATTCCTATTTCCCTCTGAGACGGCTGGTCTGATCGCCAGTAAGGCTCAGCATTTTCGTTCCTCTTTCCCTCTGAGAGGGCTGGTTCTGATCGCCAGTACCGCTGGGCATTCTCATTCCTATTTTCCTCTGAGAAGGATAGTCTGATCGCAAGTACCGCTCAGCATTCTCATTCCAATATCGCTATGAGGAGACTGATCTGGTCGCCAGCACCGCTGGGCATTTTCATTCTAATTTCCATTTAAGATGGCTGGTCTGATCGGCAGTACCGCTCAGCATTTTCATTCCTATTTCCCTCTGAGGAGACTCGTCTGATCGCCAGTACCACTGGGCATTCTCATTCCTATTTCCCTCTGAGAAGGATAGTCTGATCGCAAGTACCGCTCAGCATTCTCATTCCAATATCCCTATGAGGAGACTGATCTGGTCGCCAGCACCGCTGGGCATTTTCATTCCAATTTCCATTTAAGATGGCTAGTCTGATCGCCAGTAATACTCAGCATTCTCATTTCTATTTCCTTCTGAGATAGATGGTCTGATCGATGGTACCGCTGGGCATTCTGATTCCAATTTTCCTCTGAGATGGCTGGTCTGATCGCCAGTACTGCTGGGAATTCTCATTCCTATTTCAATATGAGGAGACTGATCTAGTCGGTAGTTCCGCTGGGCTTTTTCATTCCTATTTCCATTGAAGATGGCTGGTCTGATCGCCAGTACCGCTCAGCATTTTCATTCCTATTACACTCTGAGAAGACTAGTCTGATCGCCAGTACCGCTGGGAATTCTCATTCCTATTTCGCTCTGAGAAGGCTGGTCCTATCGCCAGTACCGGTGGTCATTTTCATTCCTTTTTTACCCTGAGAAGGCTGGTCCAATCAGCAGTACCGCTCGGAATTCTCATTCCTATTTCCCTCTGAGGAGACAGGTCTGATCGCCAGTACTGCTGGGAATTCTCATTCCTATTTCCCTCTGAGAAGGCTGGTCTGATCGCCAGTACCGCTGGGCATTTTCATTCCAATTTCCATTCAAGATGGCTGGTCTGATCGCCAGTACCGCTGGGAATTCTCATTCCTATTTCTCTCTGAGAAGGCCGGTCCTATCGACAGTTCCGCACAGCATTTTCATTCCCATTTCCCTCTGAGGATACTGGTCTGATCGCCAGTACCGCTGGGCATTTTCATTCCAATTTCCATTTAATATGGCTGGTCTGATCTCCATTACCGGTCAGCATATTCATTCCTCTTTTCCTCTGAGAAGACTGGTCTGATCCCCAGTACCGCTGGGAATTTTGATTCCTATTTCTCTCTGAGAAGGCTGGACTGATCGCCAGTAATTCTCAGCACTATTTTCTATTTCCCTCTGAGATAGATGGTCTGATTGCCAGTACCACAAAACTTTTTCATTCCTATTTCCCATTGAGGAGACTGGTCTGATCGCCAGTACCGCTGAGCATTCTGATTCCTATTTCCCTCTGAGAAGGCTGGTCTGATCGCCAGTACCGCGCCGCATTTTCATTCCTATTTTACTCTGAGAAGGCTGGTCTGATCGCCAGTACTGCTGGGAATTCTCATTCCTATTTCCCTCTGAGAGGGCTGGACTGATCGCCAGTACCGCTAGGCATTCTCATTGGTATTTCCCTTAGAGGAGACTGGTCTGATCGGCAGTACCGCTGGGCATTCTGATTCCTATTTCCCTCTTAGAAGGCTGGTCTTATCGCCAGTACCGCTTGGCATTCTCATTCCTATTTCCCTCTGAGAAGGATGGTCTGATCGCCAGTACCGCTAGGAATTCTCATTCCTATTTCCCTCTGAGAAGGCTGGTCTGATTGCCAGTACCGCTGGGAATTCTCATTCCTATTTCACTATGAGGAGACTGATCTAGTCGCTAGTACCGCTGGGAATTCTCATTCCTATTTCGCTCTGAGAAGGCTGGTCCTATAGACAGTACCGCACAGCATTTTCATTCCCATTTCCCTCTGAGAAGGCTGGTCTGATCACAAGTACCGCTGGGAATTCTCATTCCAATTTCCATTTAAGATGGCTAGTCTGATCGCCAGTAATACTCAGCATTCTCATTTCTATTTCCTTCTGAGATAGATGGTCTGATCGCCAGTACCGCTTGGCATTCTCATTCCTATTTCCCTCTGAGAAGGATGGTCTGATCGCCAGTACCGCTAGGAATTCTCATTCCTATTTCCCTCTGAGGAGACAGGTCTGATTGCCAGTACCGCTGGGAATTCTCATTCCTATTTCACTATGAGGAGACTGATCTAGTCGCTAGTACCGCTGGGAATTCTCATTCCAATTTCGCTCTGAGAAGGCTGGTCCTATAGACAGTACCGCTCAGCATTTTCATTCCAATTTCCCTCTTAGGAGACTGGTCTGATCGCCGGTAGCACTGAAAATTCTCATTCCCCTTTCCCTCTGAGAGGGCTGGACTGATCGCCAGTACCGCTGGGCATTCTCATTCCTATTTCCCTCTGAGAAGGCTGGTCTGATCGCCAGTACCGCGCAGCATTTTCATTCCTATTTCACTCTGAGAAGGCTGGTCGGATCGCCAATACCGCTGGGAATTCTCATTCCTATTTCCCTCTGAGACGGCTGGTCTGATCGCCAGTAAGGCTCAGCATTTTCGTTCCTCTTTCCCTCTGAGAGGGCTGGTTCTGATCGCCAGTACCGCTGGGCATTCTCATTCCTATTTTCCTCTGAGAAGGATAGTCTGATCGCAAGTACCGCTCAGCATTCTCATTCCAATATCCCTGTGAGGAGACTGATCTGGTCGCCAGCACCGCTGGGCATTTTCATTCTAATTTCCATTTAAGATGGCTGGTCTGATCGGCAGTACCGCTCAGCATTTTCATTCCTATTTCCCTCTGAGGAGACTCGTCTGATCGCAGGTACCACTGGGCATTCTCATTCCTATTTCCCTCTGAGAAGGATAGTCTGATCGCAAGTACCGCTGAGCATTCTCATTCCAATATCCCTATGAGGAGACTGATCTGGTCGCCAGCACCGCTGGGCATTTTCGTTCCAATTTCCATTTAAGATGGCTAGTCTGATCGCCAGTAATACTCAGCATTCTCATTTCTATTTCCTTCTGAGATAGATGGTCTGATAGCCAGTACCGCTGGGCATTCTGATTCCAATTTTCCTCTGAGATGGCTGGTCTGATCGCCAGTACTGCTGGGAATTCTCATTCCTATTTCAATATGAGGAGACTGATCTAGTCGGTAGTTCCGCTGGGCTTTTTCATTCCTATTTCCATTGAAGATGGCTGGTCTGATCGCCAGTACCGCTCAGCATTTTCATTCCTATTACACTCTGAGAAGACTAGTCTGATCGCCAGTACCGCTGGGAATTCTCATTCCTATTTCGCTCTGAGAAGGCTGGTCCTATCGCCAGTACCGGTGGTCATTTTCATTCCTTTTTTACCCTGAGAAGGCTGGTCCAATCAGCAGTACCGCTCGGAATTCTCATTCCTATTTCCCTCTGAGGACACAGGTCTGATCGCCAGTACTGCTGGGAATTCTCATTCCTATTTCCCTCTGAGAAGGCTGGTCTGATCGCCAGTACCGCTGGGCATTTTCATTCCAATTTCCATTCAAGATGGCTGGTCTGATCGCCAGTACCGCTGGGAATTCTCATTCCTATTTCTCTCTGAGAAGGCTGGTCCTATCGGCAGTTCCGCACAGCATTTTCATTCCCATTTCCCTCTGAGGATACTGGTCTGATCGCCAGTACCGCTGGGCATTTTCATTCCAATTTCCATTTAAGATGGCTGGTCTGATCTCCATTACCGGTCAGCATATTCATTCCTCTTTTCCTCTGAGAAGACTGGTCTGATCCCCAGTACCGCTGGGAATTTTGATTCCTATTTCTCTCTGAGAAGGCTGGACTGATCGCCAGTAATTCTCAGCACTATTTTCTATTTCCCTCTGAGATAGATGGTCTGATTGCCAGTACCACACAACTTTTTCATTCCTATTTCCCATTGAGGAGACTGGTCTGATCGCCAGTACCGCTGGGCATTCTGATTCCTATTTCCCTCTGAGAAGGCTGGTCTGATCGCCAGTACCGCGCCGCATTTTCATTCCTATTTTACTCTGAGAAGGCTGGTCTGATCGCCAGTACTGCTGGGAATTCTCATTCCTATTTCCCTCTGAGAGGGCTGGACTGATCGCCAGTACCGCTAGGCATTCTCATTCCTATTTCCCTTAGAGGAGACTGGTCTGATCGGCAGTACCGCTGGGCATTCTGGTTCCTATTTCCCTCTTAGAAGGCTGGTCTGATTGCCAGTACCGCTTGGCATTCTCATTCCTATTTCCCTCTGAGAAGGATGGTCTGATCGCCAGTACCGCTAGGAATTCTCATTCCTATTTCCCTCTGAGAAGGCTGGTCTGATTGCCAGTACCGCTGGGAATTCTTATTCCTATTTCACTATGAGGAGACTGATCTAGTCGCTAGTACCGCTGGGAATTCTCATTCCTATTTCGCTCTGAGAAGGCTGGTCCTATAGACAGTACCGCACAGCATTTTCATTCCCATTTCCCTCTGAGAAGGCTGGTCTGATCACAAGTACCGCTCAGCATTTTCGTTCCGATTTCCCTCTTAGGAGACTGGTCTGATCGCCTGTAGTACTAGAAATTCTCATTCCCCTTTCCCTCTGAGAGGGCTGGACTGATAGCCAGTACCGCTTGGCATTCTCATTCCTATTTCCCTCTGAGAAGGCTGGTCTGATCGCCAGTACCGCTCAGCATTTTCATTCCTATTACACTCTGAGAAGACTAGTCTGATCGCCAGTACCGCTGGGAATTCTCATTCCTATTTCTCTCTGAGAAGGCTGGTCCTATCGACAGTTCCGCACAGCATTTTCATTCCAATTTCCATTTAAGATGGCTGGTCTGATCTCCATTACCGGTCAGCATATTCATTCCTCTTTTCCTCTGAGAAGACTGGTCTGATCCCCAGTACCGCTGGGAATTTTGATTCCTATTTCTCTCTGAGAAGGCTGGACTGATCGCCAGTAATTCTCAGCACTATTTTCTATTTCCCTCTGAGATAGATGGTCTGATTGCCAGTACCACACAACTTTTTCATTCCAATTTCCCATTGAGGAGACTGGACTGATCGCCAGTACCGCTAGGCATTCTCATTCCTATTTCCCTCTGAGAAGGCTTGTCTGATCGCCAGTGCCGCTGGGTATTCCAATTCCTATTTCCATTTGAGAAGACTGGTCTGATCCCCAGTACCGCTCAGCATTTTCATTCCTCTTTCCCTCTGAGAAGACTGGTCTGATCGCAAGTACCGCTCAGCATTTTCATTCCAATTTCCCTCTGAGTAGACTGGCCTGATCGCCTGTAGCACTGGGAATTCTCATTCCTCTTTCCCTCTGAGAAGGCTTGTCTGATCGCCAGTAAGGCTCATCATTCTCATTCCAATTTCCCTCTGAGAAGGATGGTCTCATCGCAAATACTGCTCAGCATTCTCATTCCAATATCGCTATGAGGAGACTGGTCTGATCGCCGGTAGCACTGAAAATTCTCATTCCCCTTTCCCTCTGAGAGGGCTGGACTGATCGCCAGTACCGCTGGGCATTCTCATTCCTATTTCCCTCTGAGAAGGCTGGTCTGATCGCCAGTACCGCGCAGCATTTTCATTCCTATTTCACTCTGAGAAGGCTGGTCGGATCGCCAATACCGCTGGGAATTCTCATTCCTATTTCCCTCTGAGACGGCTGGTCTGATCGCCAGTAAGGCTCAGCATTTTCGTTCCTCTTTCCCTCTGAGAGGGCTGGTTCTGATCGCCAGTACCGCTGGGCATTCTCATTCCTATTTTCCTCTGAGAAGGATAGTCTGATCGCAAGTACCGCTCAGCATTCTCATTCCAATATCGCTATGAGGAGACTGATCTGGTCGCCAGCACCGCTGGGCATTTTCATTCTAATTTCCATTTAAGATGGCTGGTCTGATCGGCAGTACCGCTCAGCATTTTCATTCCTATTTCCCTCTGAGGAGACTCGTCTGATCGCCAGTACCACTGGGCATTCTCATTCCTATTTCCCTCTGAGAAGGATAGTCTGATCGCAAGTACCGCTCAGCATTCTCATTCCAATATCCCTATGAGGAGACTGATCTGGTCGCCAGCACCGCTGGGCATTTTCATTCCAATTTCCATTTAAGATGGCTAGTCTGATCGCCAGTAATACTCAGCATTCTCATTTCTATTTCCTTCTGAGATAGATGGTCTGATCGATGGTACCGCTGGGCATTCTGATTCCAATTTTCCTCTGAGATGGCTGGTCTGATCGCCAGTACTGCTGGGAATTCTCATTCCTATTTCAATATGAGGAGACTGATCTAGTCGGTAGTTCCGCTGGGCTTTTTCATTCCTATTTCCATTGAAGATGGCTGGTCTGATCGCCAGTACCGCTCAGCATTTTCATTCCTATTACACTCTGAGAAGACTAGTCTGATCGCCAGTACCGCTGGGAATTCTCATTCCTATTTCGCTCTGAGAAGGCTGGTCCTATCGCCAGTACCGGTGGTCATTTTCATTCCTTTTTTACCCTAAGAAGGCTGGTCCAATCAGCAGTACCGCTCGGAATTCTCATTCCTATTTCCCTCTGAGGAGACAGGTCTGATCGCCAGTACTGCTGGGAATTCTCATTCCTATTTCCCTCTGAGAAGGCTGGTCTGATCGCCAGTACCGCTGGGCATTTTCATTCCAATTTCCATTCAAGATGGCTGGTCTGATCGCCAGTACCGCTGGGAATTCTCATTCCTATTTCTCTCTGAGAAGGCCGGTCCTATCGACAGTTCCGCACAGCATTTTCATTCCCATTTCCCTCTGAGGATACTGGTCTGATCGCCAGTACCGCTGGGCATTTTCATTCCAATTTCCATTTAATATGGCTGGTCTGATCTCCATTACCGGTCAGCATATTCATTCCTCTTTTCCTCTGAGAAGACTGGTCTGATCCCCAGTACCGCTGGGAATTTTGATTCCTATTTCTCTCTGAGAAGGCTGGACTGATCGCCAGTAATTCTCAGCACTATTTTCTATTTCCCTCTGAGATAGATGGTCTGATTGCCAGTACCACAAAACTTTTTCATTCCTATTTCCCATTGAGGAGACTGGTCTGATCGCCAGTACCGCTGAGCATTCTGATTCCTATTTCCCTCTGAGAAGGCTGGTCTGATCGCCAGTACCGCGCCGCATTTTCATTCCTATTTTACTCTGAGAAGGCTGGTCTGATCGCCAGTACTGCTGGGAATTCTCATTCCTATTTCCCTCTGAGAGGGCTGGACTGATCGCCAGTACCGCTAGGCATTCTCATTGGTATTTCCCTTAGAGGAGACTGGTCTGATCGGCAGTACCGCTGGGCATTCTGATTCCTATTTCCCTCTTAGAAGGCTGGTCTTATCGCCAGTACCGCTTGGCATTCTCATTCCTATTTCCCTCTGAGAAGGATGGTCTGATCGCCAGTACCGCTAGGAATTCTCATTTCTATTTCCCTCTGAGAAGGCTGGTCTGATTGCCAGTACCGCTGGGAATTCTCATTCCTATTTCACTATGAGGAGACTGATCTAGTCGCTAGTACCGCTGGGAATTCTCATTCCTATTTCGCTCTGAGAAGGCTGGTCCTATAGACAGTACCGCACAGCATTTTCATTCCCATTTCCCTCTGAGAAGGCTGGTCTGATCACAAGTACCGCTGGGAATTCTCATTCCAATTTCCATTTAAGATGGCTAGTCTGATCGCCAGTAATACTCAGCATTCTCATTTCTATTTCCTTCTGAGATAGATGGTCTGATCGCCAGTACCGCTTGGCATTCTCATTCCTATTTCCCTCTGAGAAGGATGGTCTGATCGCCAGTACCGCTAGGAATTCTCATTCCTATTTCCCTCTGAGGAGACAGGTCTGATTGCCAGTACCGCTGGGAATTCTCATTCCTATTTCACTATGAGGAGACTGATCTAGTCGCTAGTACCGCTGGGAATTCTCATTCCAATTTCGCTCTGAGAAGGCTGGTCCTATAGACAGTACCGCTCAGCATTTTCATTCCAATTTCCCTCTTAGGAGACTGGTCTGATCGCCGGTAGCACTGAAAATTCTCATTCCCCTTTCCCTCTGAGAGGGCTGGACTGATCGCCAGTACCGCTGGGCATTCTCATTCCTATTTCCCTCTGAGAAGGCTGGTCTGATCGCCAGTACCGCGCAGCATTTTCATTCCTATTTCACTCTGAGAAGGCTGGTCGGATCGCCAATACCGCTGGGAATTCTCATTCCTATTTCCCTCTGAGACGGCTGGTCTGATCGCCAGTAAGGCTCAGCATTTTCGTTCCTCTTTCCCTCTGAGAGGGCTGGTTCTGATCGCCAGTACCGCTGGGCATTCTCATTCCTATTTTCCTCTGAGAAGGATAGTCTGATCGCAAGTACCGCTCAGCATTCTCATTCCAATATCCCTGTGAGGAGACTGATCTGGTCGCCAGCACCGCTGGGCATTTTCATTCTAATTTCCATTTAAGATGGCTGGTCTGATCGGCAGTACCGCTCAGCATTTTCATTCCTATTTCCCTCTGAGGAGACTCGTCTGATCGCCAGTACCACTGGGCATTCTCATTCCTATTTCCCTCTGAGAAGGATAGTCTGATCGCAAGTACCGCTGAGCATTCTCATTCCAATATCCCTATGAGGAGACTGATCTGGTCGCCAGCACCGCTGGGCATTTTCGTTCCAATTTCCATTTAAGATGGCTAGTCTGATCGCCAGTAATACTCAGCATTCTCATTTCTATTTCCTTCTGAGATAGATGGTCTGATAGCCAGTACCGCTGGGCATTCTGATTCCAATTTTCCTCTGAGATGGCTGGTCTGATCGCCAGTACTGCTGGGAATTCTCATTCCTATTTCAATATGAGGAGACTGATCTAGTCGGTAGTACCGCTGGGCTTTTTCATTCCTATTTCCATTGAAGATGGCTGGTCTGATCGCCAGTACCGCTCAGCATTTTCATTCCTATTACACTCTGAGAAGACTAGTCTGATCGCCAGTACCGCTGGGAATTCTCATTCCTATTTCGCTCTGAGAAGGCTGGTCCTATCGCCAGTACCGGTGGTCATTTTCATTCCTTTTTTACCCTGAGAAGGCTGGTCCAATCAGCAGTACCGCTCGGAATTCTCATTCCTATTTCCCTCTGAGGACACAGGTCTGATCGCCAGTACTGCTGGGAATTCTCATTCCTATTTCCCTCTGAGAAGGCTGGTCTGATCGCCAGTACCGCTGGGCATTTTCATTCCAATTTCCATTCAAGATGGCTGGTCTGATCGCCAGTACCGCTGGGAATTCTCATTCCTATTTCTCTCTGAGAAGGCTGGTCCTATCGGCAGTTCCGCACAGCATTTTCATTCCCATTTCCCTCTGAGGATACTGGTCTGATCGCCAGTACCGCTGGGCATTTTCATTCCAATTTCCATTTAAGATGGCTGGTCTGATCTCCATTACCGGTCAGCATATTCATTCCTCTTTTCCTCTGAGAAGACTGGTCTGATCCCCAGTACCGCTGGGAATTTTGATTCCTATTTCTCTCTGAGAAGGCTGGACTGATCGCCAGTAATTCTCAGCACTATTTTCTATTTCCCTCTGAGATAGATGGTCTGATTGCCAGTACCACACAACTTTTTCATTCCTATTCCCATTGAGGAGACTGGTCTGATCGCCAGTACCGCTGGGCATTCTGATTCCTATTTCCCTCTGAGAAGGCTGGTCTGATCGCCAGTACCGCGCCGCATTTTCATTCCTATTTTACTCTGAGAAGGCTGGTCTGATCGCCAGTACTGCTGGGAATTCTCATTCCTATTTCCCTCTGAGAGGGCTGGACTGATCGCCAGTACCGCTAGGCATTCTCATTCCTATTTCCCTTAGAGGAGACTGGTCTGATCGGCAGTACCGCTGGGCATTCTGGTTCCTATTTCCCTCTTAGAAGGCTGGTCTGATTGCCAGTACCGCTTGGCATTCTCATTCCTATTTCCCTCTGAGAAGGATGGTCTGATCGCCAGTACCGCTAGGAATTCTCATTCCTATTTCCCTCTGAGAAGGCTGGTCTGATTGCCAGTACCGCTGGGAATTCTTATTCCTATTTCACTATGAGGAGACTGATCTAGTCGCTAGTACCGCTGGGAATTCTCATTCCTATTTCGCTCTGAGAAGGCTGGTCCTATAGACAGTACCGCACAGCATTTTCATTCCCATTTCCCTCTGAGAAGGCTGGTCTGATCACAAGTACCGCTCAGCATTTTCGTTCCGATTTCCCTCTTAGGAGACTGGTCTGATCGCCTGTAGTACTAGAAATTCTCATTCCCCTTTCCCTCTGAGAGGGCTGGACTGATAGCCAGTACCGCTTGGCATTCTCATTCCTATTTCCCTCTGAGAAGGCTGGTCTGATCGCCAGTACCGCTCAGCATTTTCATTCCTATTACACTCTGAGAAGACTAGTCTGATCGCCAGTACCGCTGGGAATTCTCATTCCTATTTCTCTCTGAGAAGGCTGGTCCTATCGACAGTTCCGCACAGCATTTTCATTCCAATTTCCATTTAAGATGGCTGGTCTGATCTCCATTACCGGTCAGCATATTCATTCCTCTTTTCCTCTGAGAAGACTGGTCTGATCCCCAGTACCGCTGGGAATTTTGATTCCTATTTCTCTCTGAGAAGGCTGGACTGATCGCCAGTAATTCTCAGCACTATTTTCTATTTCCCTCTGAGATAGATGGTCTGATTGCCAGTACCACACAACTTTTTCATTCCAATTTCCCATTGAGGAGACTGGACTGATCGCCAGTACCGCTAGGCATTCTCATTCCTATTTCCCTCTGAGAAGGCTTGTCTGATCGCCAGTGCCGCTGGGTATTCCAATTCCTATTTTTATTTGAGAAGACTGGTCTGATCCCCAGTACCGCTCAGCATTTTCATTCCTCTTTCCCTCTGAGAAGACTGGTCTGATCGCAAGTACCGCTCAGCATTTTCATTCCAATTTCCCTCTGAGTAGACTGGCCTGATCGCCTGTAGCACTGGGAATTCTCATTCCTCTTTCCCTCTGAGAAGGCTTGTCTGATCGCCAGTAAGGCTCATCATTCTCATTCCAATTTCCCTCTGAGAAGGATGGTCTCATCGCAAATACTGCTCAGCATTCTCATTCCTATATCCCTATGAGGGACTGATTTGGTCGCCAGCACCGCTGGGAATTCTCATTCCTATTTCCCTATGAGGAGACTGATCTAGTCGCCAGTTCCGCTGGGCATTTTCATTCCTATTTCCATTGAAGATGGCTGGTCTGATCTCATGTACCGCTCAGTATTCTCATTCCTATTTCCCTCTGAGATAGATGGTTTGATCGCAAGCACCGCTCAGCATTTTCATTCCTATCTCCCTCTGAGATAGATGGTCTGATCGCCAGTACCGCTCAGCATTTTCATTCCTATTTCCCTTGAAGGAGACTGGTCTGATCGGCAGTACCGCTGGGCATTCTGATTCCTATTTCCCTCTTAGAAGGCTGGTCTGATCGCCAGTAAGGCTCAGCATTTTCATTCCTATTTTACCCTGAGAAGGCTGGTCTGATCGCCAGTACCGCTGGGCATTTTCATTCCAATTTCCATTTAAGATGGCTGGTCTGATCGCCAGTACCGCTGGGAATTCTCATTCCTATTTCCCTCTGAGAAAGATTTTGCCTGTAGCACAGGAATTCTCATTCCTCTTTCCCTCTGAGAAGGCTTGTCTGATCGCCAGTGCCGCTGGGTATTCCAATTCCTATTTCCACTTGAGAAGACTGGTCTGATCCCCAGTACCGCTCAGCATTTTCATTCCTCTTTCCCTCTGAGAAGACTGGTCTGATCGCAAGTACCGCTCAGCATTTTCATTCCAATTTCCCTCTGAGTAGACTGGTCTGATCGCCTGTAGCACTGGGAATTCTCATTCCTCTTTCCCTCTGAGAAGGCTTGTCTGATCGCCAGTAAGGCTCATCATTCTCATTCCAATTTCCCTCTGAGAAGGATGGTCTCATCGCAAATACTGCTCAGCATTCTCATTCCAATATCCCTATGAGGAGACTGATCTGGTCGCCAGCACCGCTGGGCATTTTCATTCCAATTTCCATTTAAGATGGCTAGTCTGATCGCCAGTAATACTCAGCATTCTCATTTCTATTTCCTTCTGAGATAGATGGTCTGATCGCCAGTACCGCTGGGCATTCTGATTCCAATTTTCCTCTGAGATGGCTGGTCTGATCGCCAGTACTGCTGGGAATTCTCATTCCCATTTCAATATGAGGAGACTGATCTAGTCGGTAGTTCCGCTGGGCTTTTTCATTCCTATTTCCATTGAAGATGGCTGGTCTGATCGCCAGTACCGCTCAGCATTTTCATTCCTATTACACTCTGAGAAGACTAGTCTGATCGCCAGTACCGCTGGGAATTCTCATTCCTATTTCCCTCTGAGGAGACAGGTCTGATCGCCAGTACTGCTGGGAATTCTCATTCCTATTTCCCTCTGAGAAGGCTGGTCTGATCGCAAGTACTGCAGGGAATTCTGATTCCTATTTCTCTTTGAGAAGGCTGGTCAGATCGCCAGTAATACTCAGCATTCTCATTTTTATTTCCCTCTGAGATAGATGTTCTGATCGCCAGTACCGCTCAGCATTTTCATTCCTATTTCCCTCTTAGGATACTGGTCTGATCGCCTCTAGCACTGAAAATTCTCATTCCCCTTTCCCTCTGAGAGGGCTGGACTGATCGCCAGTACCGCTGGGCATTCTCATTCCTATTTCCCTCTGAGAAGGCTGGTCTGATCGCCAGTACCGCGCAGCATTTTCATTCCTATTTCACTCTGAGAAGGCTGGTCTGATCGCCAATACCGCTGGGAATTCTCATTCCTATTTCCCTCTGAGACGGCTGGTCTGATCGCCAGTAAGGCTCAGCATTTTCGTTCCTCTTTCCCTCTGAGAGGGCTGGTTCTGATCGCCAGTACCGCTGGGCATTCTCATTCCTATTTCCCTCTGAGAAGGATAGTCTGATCGCAAGTACCGCTCAGCATTCTCATTCCAATATCCCTATGAGGAGACTGGTCTGATCGCCAGTACTGCTGGGCATTCTGATTCCTATTTCCCTCTGAGAAGGCTGGTCTGATCGCCAGTACCGCGCAGCATTTTCATTCCTTTTTTACTCTGAGAAGACTGGTCTGATCACTAGTACCGCTCGGAATTCTCATTCCTATTTCCCTCTGAGGAGACAGGTCTGATCGCCAGTACTGCTGGGAATTCTCATTCCTATTTCAATATGAGGAGACTGATCTAGTCGGTAGTTCCGCTGGGCTTTTTCATTCCTATTTCCATTGAAGATGGCTGGTCTGATCGCCTGTACCGCTCAGCATTTTCATTCCTATTACACTCTGAGAAGACTATTCTGATCGCCAGTACCGCTGGGAATTCTCATTCCTATTTCGCTCTGAGAAGGCTGGTCCTATCGACAGTACCACACAGCATTTTCTTTCCTATGTCCCTCTGAGAAAGCTGGTCCAATCGCCAGTACCGGTGGTCATTTTCATTCCTTTTTTACCCTGAGAAGGCTGGTCTGATCACAAGTACCGCTCGGAATTCTCATTCCTATTTCCCTCTGAAAAGGCTGGTCTGATCGCCAGTACCGCTTGGCATTTTCATTCCAATTTCCATTCAAGATGGCTGGTCTGATCGCCAGTACCGCTGGGAATTCTCATTCCTATTTCTCTCTGAGAAGGCTGGTCCTATCGACAGTTCCGCACAGCATTTTCATTCCCATTTCCCTCTGAGGATACTGGTCTGATCGCCAGTACCGCTGGGCATTTTCATTCCAATTTCCATTTAAGATGGCTGGTCTGATCTCCATTACCGGTCAGCATATTCATTCCTCTTTTCCTCTGAGAAGACTGGTCTGATCCCCAGTACCGCTGGGAATTTTGATTCCTATTTCTCTCTGAGAAGGCTGGACTGATCGCCAGTAATTCTCAGCACTATTTTCTATTTCCCTCTGAGATAGATGGTCTGATTGCAAGTACCACACAACATTTTCATTCCTATTTCCCATTGAGGAGACTGGTCTGATCGCCAGTACCGCTGGGCATTCTGATTCCTATTTCCCTCTGAGAAGGCTGGTCTGATCGCCAGTACCGCGCCGCATTTTCATTCCTATTTTACTCTGAGAAGGCTGGTCTGATCGCCAGTACTGCTGGGAATTCTCATTCCTATTTCCCTCTGAGAGGGCTGGACTGATCGCCAGTACCGCTAGGCATTCTCATTCCTATTTCCCTTAGAGGAGACTGGTCTGATCGGCAGTACCGCTGGGCATTCTGGTTCCTATTTCCCTCTTAGAAGGCTGGTCTGATTGCCAGTACCGCTTGGCATTCTCATTCCTATTTCCCTCTGAGAAGGATGGTCTGATCGCCAGTACCGCTAGGAATTCTCATTCCTATTTCCCTCTGAGAAGGCTGGTCTGATTGCCAGTACCGCTGGGAATTCTTATTCCTATTTCACTATGAGGAGACTGATCTAGTCGCTAGTACCGCTGGGAATTCTCATTCCTATTTCGCTCTGAGAAGGCTGGTCCTATAGACAGTACCGCACAGCATTTTCATTCCCATTTCCCTCTGAGAAGGCTGGTCTGATCACAAGTACCGCTCAGCATTTTCATTCCGATTTCCCTCTTAGGAGACTGGTCTGATCGCCTGTAGTACTAGAAATTCTCATTCCCCTTTCCCTCTGAGAGGGCTGGACTGATAGCCAGTACCGCTTGGCATTCTCATTCCTATTTCCCTCTGAGAAGGATGGTCTGATCGCCAGTACCGCTAGGAATTCTCATTCCTATTTCCCTCTGAGGAGACAGGTCTGATTGCCAGTACCGCTGGGAATTCTCATTCCTATTTCACTATGAGGAGACTGATCTAGTCGCTAGTACCGCTGGGAATTCTCATTCCAATTTCGCTCTGAGAAGGCTGGTCCTATAGACAGTACCGCTCAGCATTTTCATTCCAATTTCCCTCTTAGGAGACTGGTCTGATCGCCGGTAGCACTGAAAATTCTCATTCCCCTTTCCCTCTGAGAGGGCTGGACTGATCGCCAGTACCGCTGGGCATTCTCATTCCTATTTCCCTCTGAGAAGGCTGGTCTGATCGCCAGTACCGCGCAGCATTTTCATTCCTATTTCACTCTGAGAAGGCTGGTCGGATCGCCAATACCGCTGGGAATTCTCATTCCTATTTCCCTCTGAGACGGCTGGTCTGATCGCCAGTAAGGCTCAGCATTTTCGTTCCTCTTTCCCTCTGAGAGGGCTGGTTCTGATCGCCAGTACCGCTGGGCATTCTCATTCCTATTTTCCTCTTAGAAGGATAGTCTGATCGCAAGTACCGCTCAGCATTCTCATTCCAATATCCCTATGAGGAGACTGATCTGGTCGCCAGCACCGCTGGGCATTTTCATTCTAATTTCCATTTAAGATGGCTGGTCTGATCGGCAGTACCGCTCAGCATTTTCATTCCTATTTCCCTCTGAGGAGACTCGTCTGATCGCCAGTACCACTGGGCATTCTCATTCCGATTTCCCTCTGAGAAGGATAGTCTGATCGCAAGTACCGCTCAGCATTCTCATTCCAATATCCCTATGAGGAGACTGATCTGGTCGCCAGCACCGCTGGGCATTTTCATTCCAATTTCCATTTAAGATGGCTAGTCTGATCGCCAGTAATACTCAGCATTCTCATTTCTATTTCCTTCTGAGATAGATGGTCTGATCGCCAGTACCGCTGGGCATTCTGATTCCAATTTTCCTCTGAGATGGCTGGTCTGATCGCCAGTACTGCTGGGAATTCTCATTCCTATTTCAATATGAGGGGACTGATCTAGTCGGTAGTTCCGCTGGGCTTTTTCATTCCTATTTCCATTGAAGATGGCTGGTCTGATCGCCAGTACCGCTCAGCATTTTCATTCCTATTACACTCTGAGAAGACTAGTCTGATGGCCAGTACCGCTGGGAATTCTCATTCCTATTTCTCTCTGAGAAGGCTGGTCCTATCGACAGTTCCGCACAGCATTTTCATTCCAATTTCCATTTAAGATGGCTGGTCTGATCTCCATTACCGGTCAGCATATTCATTCCTCTTTTCCTCTGAGAAGACTGGTCTGATCCCCAGTACCGCTGGGAATTTTGATTCCTATTTCTCTCTGAGAAGGCTGGACTGATCGCCAGTAATTCTCAGCACTATTTTCTATTTCCCTCTGAGATAGATGGTCTGATTGCCAGTACCACACAACTTTTTCATTCCAATTTCCCATTGAGGAGACTGGACTGATCGCCAGTACCGCTAGGCATTCTCATTCCTATTTCCCTCTGAGAAGGCTTGTCTGATCGCCAGTGCCGCTGGGTATTCCAATTCCTATTTCCATTTGAGAAGACTGGTCTGATCCCCAGTACCGCTCAGCATTTTCATTCCTCTTTCCCTCTGAGAAGACTGGTCTGATCGCAAGTACCGCTCAGCATTTTCATTCCAATTTCCCTTTGAGTAGACTGGCCTGATCGCCTGTAGCACTGGGAATTCTCATTCCTCTTTCCCTCTGAGAAGGCTTGTCTGATCGCCAGTAAGGCTCATCATTCTCATTCCAATTTCCCTCTGAGAAGGATGGTCTCATCGCAAATACTGCTCAGCATTCTCATTCCTATATCCCTATGAGGAGACTGATTTGGTCGCCAGCACCGCTGGGAATTCTCATTCCTATTTCCCTATGAGGAGACTGATCTAGTCGCCAGTTCCGCTGGGCATTTTCATTCCTATTTCCATTGAAGATGGCTGGTCTGATCTCATGTACCGCTCAGTATTCTCATTCCTATTTCCCTCTGAGATAGATGGTTTGATCGCAAGCACCGCTCAGCATTTTCATTCCTATTTCCCTCTGAGATAGATGGTCTGATCGCCAGTACCGCTCAGCATTTTCATTCCTATTTCCCTTGAAGGAGACTGGTCTGATCGGCAGTACCGCTGGGCATTCTGATTCCTATTTCCCTCTTAGAAGGCTGGTCTGATCGCCAGTAAGGCTCAGCATTTTCATTCCTATTTTACCCTGAGAAGGCTGGTCTGATCGCCAGTACCGCTGGGCATTTTCATTCCAATTTCCATTTAAGATGGCTGGTCTGATCGCCAGTACCGCTGGGAATTCTCATTCCTATTTCCCTCTGAGAAAGATTTTGCCTGTAGCACAGGAATTCTCATTCCTCTTTCCCTCTGAGAAGGCTTGTCTGATCGCCAGTGCCGCTGGGTATTCCAATTCCTATTTCCACTTGAGAAGACTGGTCTGATCCCCAGTACCGCTCAGCATTTTCATTCCTCTTTCCCTCTGAGAAGACTGGTCTGATCGCAAGTACCGCTCAGCATTTTCATTCCAATTTCCCTCTGAGTAGACTGGTCTGATCGCCTGTAGCACTGGGAATTCTCATTCCTCTTTCCCTCTGAGAAGGCTTGTCTGATCGCCAGTAAGGCTCATCATTCTCATTCCAATTTCCCTCTGAGAAGGATGGTCTCATCGCAAATACTGCTCAGCATTCTCATTCCAATATCCCTATGAGGAGACTGATCTGGTCGCCAGCACCGCTGGGCATTTTCATTCCAATTTCCATTTAAGATGGCTAGTCTGATCGCCAGTAATACTCAGCATTCTCATTTCTATTTCCTTCTGAGATAGATGGTCTGATCGCCAGTACCGCTGGGCATTCTGATTCCAATTTTCCTCTGAGATGGCTGGTCTGATCGCCAGTACTGCTGGGAATTCTCATTCCCATTTCAATATGAGGAGACTGATCTAGTCGGTAGTTCCGCTGGGCTTTTTCATTCCTATTTCCATTGAAGATGGCTGGTCTGATCGCCAGTACCGCTCAGCATTTTCATTCCTATTACACTCTGAGAAGACTAGTCTGATCGCCAGTACCGCTGGGAATTCTCATTCCTATTTCCCTCTGAGGAGACAGGTCTGATCGCCAGTACTGCTGGGAATTCTCATTCCTATTTCCCTCTGAGAAGGCTGGTCTGATCGCAAGTACTGCAGGGAATTCTGATTCCTATTTCTCTTTGAGAAGGCTGGTCAGATCGCCAGTAATACTCAGCATTCTCATTTTTATTTCCCTCTGAGATAGATGTTCTGATCGCCAGTACCGCTCAGCATTTTCATTCCTATTTCCCTCTTAGGATACTGGTCTGATCGCCTCTAGCACTGAAAATTCTCATTCCCCTTTCCCTCTGAGAGGGCTGGACTGATCGCCAGTACCGCTGGGCATTCTCATTCCTATTTCCCTCTGAGAAGGCTGGTCTGATCGCCAGTACCGCGCAGCATTTTCATTCCTATTTCACTCTGAGAAGGCTGGTCTGATCGCCAATACCGCTGGGAATTCTCATTCCTATTTCCCTCTGAGACGGCTGGTCTGATCGCCAGTAAGGCTCAGCATTTTCGTTCCTCTTTCCCTCTGAGAGGGCTGGTTCTGATCGCCAGTACCGCTGGGCATTCTCATTCCTATTTCCCTCTGAGAAGGATAGTCTGATCGCAAGTACCGCTCAGCATTCTCATTCCAATATCCCTATGAGGAGACTGGTCTGATCGCCAGTACTGCTGGGCATTCTGATTCCTATTTCCCTCTGAGAAGGCTGGTCTGATCGCCAGTACCGCGCTGCATTTTCATTCCTTTTTTACTCTGAGAAGACTGGTCTGATCACTAGTACCGCTCGGAATTCTCATTCCTATTTCCCTCTGAGGAGACAGGTCTGATCGCCAGTACTGCTGGGAATTCTCATTCCTATTTCAATATGAGGAGACTGATCTAGTCGGTAGTTCCGCTGGGCTTTTTCATTCCTATTTCCATTGAAGATGGCTGGTCTGATCGCCAGTACCGCTCAGCATTTTCATTCCTATTACACTCTGAGAAGACTATTCTGATCGCCAGTACCGCTGGGAATTCTCATTCCTATTTCGCTCTGAGAAGGCTGGTCCTATCGACAGTACCACACAGCATTTTCCTTCCTATGTCCCTCTGAGAAAGCTGGTCCAATCGCCAGTACCGGTGGTCATTTTCATTCCTTTTTTACCCTGAGAAGGCTGGTCTGATCACAAGTACCGCTCGGAATTCTCATTCCTATTTCCCTCTGAAAAGGCTGGTCTGATCGCCAGTACCGCTGGGCATTTTCATTCCAATTTCCATTCAAGATGGCTGGTCTGATCGCCAGTACCGCTGGGAATTCTCATTCCTATTTCTCTCTGAGAAGGCTGGTCCTATCGACAGTTCCGCACAGCATTTTCATTCCCATTTCCCTCTGAGGATACTGGTCTGATCGCCAGTACCGCTGGGCATTTTCATTCTAATTTCCATTTAAGATGGCTGGTCTGATCTCCATTACCGGTCAGCATATTCATTCCTCTTTCCCTCTGAGAAGACTGGTCTGATCCCCAGTACCGCTGGGGATTTTGAATCCTATTTCTCTCTGAGAAGGCTGGACTGATCGCCAGTAATTCTCAGCACTATTTTCTATTTCCCTCTGAGATAGATGGTCTGATTGCCAGTACCACACAACGCTTTCATTCCTATTTCCCATTGAGGAGACTGGTCTGATCGCCAGTACCGCTGGGCATTCTGATTCCTATTTCCCTCTGAGAAGGCTGGTCTGATCGCCAGTACCGCGCCGCATTTTCATTCCTATTTTACTCTGAGAAGGCTGGTCTGATCGCCAGTACTGCTGGGAATTCTCATTCCTATTTCCCTCTGAGAGGGCTGGACTGATCGCCAGTACCGCTAGGCATTCTCATTCCTATTTCCCTCTGAGAAGGCTTGTCTGATCGCCAGTGCCGCTGGGTATTCCAATTCCTATTTCCATTTGAGAAGACTGGTCTGATCCCCAGTACCGCTCAGCATTTTCATTCCTCTTTCCCTCTGAGAAGACTGGTCTGATCGCAAGTACCGCTCAGCATTTTCATTCCTCTTTCCCTCTGAGTAGACTGGTCTGATCGCCTGTAGCACTGGGAATTCTCATTCCAATTTCCCTCTGAGAAGGATGGTCTCATCGCAAATACTGCTCAGCATTCTCATTCCTATATCCCTATGAGGAGACTGATCTGGTCGCCAGTTCCGCTGGGCATTTTCATTCCTATTTCCATTGAAGATGGCTGGTCTGATCGCAAGTACCGCTCAGTATTCTCATTCCTATTTCCCTCTGAGATAGATGGTCTGATCGCAAGCACCGCTCAGCATTTTCATTCCTATTTCCCTCTGAGATAGATGGTCTGATCGGCAGTACCGCTGGGCATTCTGATTCCTATTTCCCTCTTAGAAGGCTGGTCTGATCGCCAGTAAGGCTCAGCATTTTCATTCCTATTTTACCCTGAGAAGGCTGGTCTGATCGCCAGTACCGCGGGGCATTTTCATTCCAATTTCCATTTAAGATGGCTGGTCTGATCGCCAGTACCGCTGGGAATTCTCATTCCTATTTCCCTCTGAGAAAGATTTTGCCTGTAGCACAGGAATTCTCATTCCTCTTTCCCTCTGAGAAGGCTTGTCTGATCGCCAGTGCCGCTGGGTATTCCAATTCCTATTTCCACTTGAGAAGACTGGTCTGATCGCAAGTACCGCTCAGCATTTTCATTCCAATTTCCCTCTGAGTAGACTGGTCTGATCGCCTGTAGCACTGGGAATTCTCATTCCTCTTTCCCTCTGAGAAGGCTTGTCTGATCGCCAGTAAGGCTCATCATTCTCATTCCAATTTCCCTCTGAGAAGGATGGTCTCATCGCAAATACTGCTCAGCATTCTCATTCCTATATCCCTATGAGGAGACTGATCTGGTCGCCAGCACCGCTGGGAATTCTCATTCCTATTTCCCTATGAGGAGACTGATCTAGTCGCCAGTTCCACTGGGCATTTTCATTCCTATTTCCATTGAAGATGGCTGGTCTGATCGCAAGTACCGCTCAGTATTCTCATTCCTATTTCCCTCTGAGTTAGATGGTCTGATCGCAAGCACCGCTCAGCATTTTCATTCCTATTTCCCTCTGAGATAGAGGGTCTGATCGCCAGTACCACTGGGCATTCTCATTCCTATTTCCCTCTGAGAAGGATGGTCTGATCGCAAGTACTGCAGGGAATTCTGATTCCTATTTCTCTTTGAGAAGGCTGGTCAGATCGCCAGTAATACTCAGCATTCTCATTTTTATTTCCCTCTGAGATAGATGTTCTGATCGCCAGTACCGCTCAGCATTTTCATTCCTATTTCCCTCTTAGGAGACTGGTCTGATCGCCTCTAGCACTGAAAATTCTCATTCCCCTTTCCCTCTGAGAGAGCTGGACTGATCGCCAGTACCGCTGGGCATTCTCATTCCTATTTCCCTCTGAGAAGGCTGGTCTGATCGCCAGTACCGCGCAGCATTTTCATTCCTATTTCACTCTAAGAAGGTTGGTCTGATCGCCAATACCGCTGGGAATTCTCATTCCTATTTCCCTCTGAGACGGCTGGTCTGATCGCCAGTAAGGCTCAGCATTTTCGTTCCTCTTTCCCTCTGAGAGGGCTGGTTCTGATCGCCAGTACCGCTGGGCATTCTCATTCCTATTTCCCTCTGAGAAGGATAGTCTGATCGCAAGTACCGCTCAGCATTCTCATTCCAATATCCCTATGAGGAGACTGGTCTGATCGCCAGTACCGCTGGGCATTCTGATTCCTATTTCCCTCTGAGAAGGCTGATCTGATCGCCAGTACCGCGCAGCATTTTCATTCCTTTTTTACTCTGAGAAGACTGGTCTGATCACTAGTACCGCTCGGAATTCTCATTCCTATTTCCCTCTGAGGAGACAGGTCTGATCGCCAGTACTGCTGGGAATTCTCATTCCTATTTCAATATGAGGAGACTGATCTAGTCGGTAGTTCCGCTGGGCTTTTTCATTCCTATTTCCATTGAAGATGGCTGGTCTGATCGCCAGTACCGCTCAGCATTTTCATTCCTATTACACTCTGAGAAGACTATTCTGATCGCCAGTACCGCTGGGAATTCTCATTCCTATTTCGCTCTGAGAAGGCTGGTCCTATCGACAGTACCACACAGCATTTTCTTTCCTATGTCCCTCTGAGAAAGCTGGTCCAATCGCCAGTACCGGTGGTCATTTTCATTCCTTTTTTACCCTGAGAAGGCTGGTCTGATCACAAGTACCGCTCGGAATTCTCATTCCTATTTCCCTCTGAGAAGGCTGGTCCTATCGACAGTTCCGCACAGCATTTTCATTCCCATTTCCCTCTGAGGATACTGGTCTGATCGCCAGTACCGCTGGGCATTTTCATTCCAATTTCCATTTAAGATGGCTGGTCTGATCTCCATTACCGCTCAGCATATTCATTCCTCTTTCCCTCTGAGAAGACTGGTCTGATCCCCAGTACCGCTGGGAATTTTGATTCCTATTTCTCTCTGAGAAGGCTGGACTGATCGCCAGTAATACTCAGCATTATTTTCTATTTCCCTCTGAGATAGATGGTCTGATTGCCAGTACCACACAACGTTTTCATTCCTATTTCCCATTGAGGAGACTGGTCTGATCGCCAGTACCGCTGGGCATTCTGATTCCTATTTCCCTCTGAGAAGGCTGGTCTGATCGCCAGTACCGCGCCGCATTTTCATTCCTATTTTACTCAGAGAAGGCTGGTCTGATCGCCAGTACTGCTGGGAATTCTCATTCCTATTTCCCTCTGAGAGGGCTGGACTGATCGCCAGTACCGCTAGGCATTCTCATTCCTATTTCCCTCTGAGAAGGATTTTGCCTGTAGCACAGGAATTCTCATTCCTCTTTCCCTCTGAGAAGGCTTGTCTGATCGCCAGTGCCGCTGGGTATTCCAATTCCTATTTCCATTTGAGAAGACTGGTCTGATCCCCAGTACCGCTCAGCATTTTCATTCCTCTTTCCCTCTGAGAAGACTGGTCTGATCGCAAGTACCGCTCAGCATTTTCATTCCAATTTCCCTCTGAGTAGACTAGTCTGATCGCCTGTAGCACTAAGAATTCTCATTCCTCTTTCCCTCTGAGAAGGCTTGTCTGATCGCCAGTACCGCTGGGCATTCTCATTCCTATTTCCCTCTGAGAAGGATAGTCTGATCGCAAGAACCGCTCAGCATTCTCATTCCAATATCCCTATGAGGAGACTGATCTGGTCGCCAGCACCGCTGGGCATTTTCATTCCAATTTCCATTTAAGATGGCTGGTCTGATCGGCAGTACCGCTCAGCGTTTTCATTCCTATTTCCCTCTGAGGAGACTCGTCTGCTCGCCAGTACCACTGGGAATTCTCATTCCTATTTCTCTCTCAGAAGGCTGGACTGATCGCCAGTACCGCTAGGCATTCTCATTCCTATTTCCCTCTGAGAAGGATGGTCTGATCGCAAGTACCGCTGGGAATTCTGATTCCTATTTCTCTCTGATAAGGCTAGTCTGATCGCCAGTAATACTCAGCATTCTCATTTCTATTTCCCTCTGAGATAGATGGTCTGATCGCCAGTACCGCTGGGCATTCTGATTCCTATTTTACTCTGAGAAGGCTGGTCTGATCACCAGTACCGCTCGGAATTCTCATTCCTATTTCCCTCTGAGGAGACAGGTCTGATCGCCTGTACCGCTGGGCATTCTGATTCCTATTTCCCTCTGAGAAGGCTGGTCTGATCGCCAGTAAGGCTCAGCATTTTCATTCCTATTTTACCCTGAGAAGGCTGGTCTGATCGCCAGTACCGCTGGGCATTTTCATTTCAATTTCCATTTAAGATGGCTGGTCTGATCGCCAGTACCGCTGGGAATTCTCATTCCTATTTCTCTCTGAGAAGGCTGGACTGATCGCCAGTAATTCTCAGCACTTTTTTCTATTTCCCTCTGAGATAGATGGTCTGATTGCCAGTACCACACAACGTTTTCATTCCTATTTCCCATTGAGGAGACTGGTCTGATCGCCAGTACCGCTGGGCATTTTCATTCCAATTTCCATTTAAGATGGCTGGTCTGATCGCCAGTACCGCGCCGCATTTTCATTCCTATTTTACTCTGAGAAGGCTGGTCTGATCGCCAGTACTGCTGGGAATTCTCATTCCTATTTCCCTCTGAGAGGGCTGGACTGATCGCCAGTACCGCAAGGCATTCTCATTCCTATTTCCCTCTGAGAAGGCTTGTCTGATCGCCAGTGCCGCTGGGTATTCCAATTCCTATCTCCATTTGAGAAGACTGGTCTGATCCCCAGTACCGCTCAGCATTTTCATTCCTCTTTCCCTCTGAGAAGACTGGTCTGATCGCAAGTACCGCTCAGCATTTTCATTCCAATTTCCCTCTGAGTAGACTGGTCTGATCGCCTGTAGCACTGGGAATTCTCATTCCTCTTTCCCTCTGAGAAGGCTTGTCTGATCGCCAGTAAGGCTCATCATTCTCATTCCAATTTCCCTCTGAGAAGGATGGTCTCATCGCAAATACTGCTCTGCATTCTCATTCCTATATCCCTATGAGGAGACTGATCTGGTCGCCAGTACCGCTGGGAATTCTCATTCCTATTTCCCTATGAGGAAACTGATCTAGTCGCCAGTTCCGCTGGGCATTTTCATTCCTATTTCCATTGAAGATGGCTGGTCTGATCGCAAGTACCGCTCAGTATTCTCATTCCTATTTCCCTCTTAGATAGATGGTCTGATCGCAAGCACCGCTCAGCATTTTCATTCCTATTTCCCTCTGAGATAGATGGTCTGATCGCCAGTACCGCTCAGCATTTTCATTCATATTTCCCTTAGAGGAGACTGGTCTGATCGGCAGTACCGCTGGGCATTCTGATTCCTATTTCCCTCTTAGAAGGCTGGTCTGATCGCCAGTACCGCGCAGCATTTTCATTCCTATTTCACTCTGAGAATTCTGGTCTGATCGCCAGTACCGCTCAGCATTTTCATTCCTATTTCCCTCATAGGAGACTGGTCTGATCGCCAGTAGCGCTGCGAATTCTCATTCCTTTTTCCCTCTGAGGAGGCTGGTCTGATCGCCAGTACCGCTCAGCATTTTCATTCCTATTTCCCTTAGAGGAGACTGGTCTGATCGTCAGTACCGCTGGGCATTCTTATTCCCATTTCCCTCTGAGAAGGCTGGTCTGATCGCCAGTACCGCTGGGCATTCTCATCGCTATTTCCGTGTTAGGAGACTGATCTGATCGCCAGTACCGCTTGGAATTCTCATTCCTATTTCCCTTTGAGAAGGCTGGTCTGATCGCCAGTACCGCTCAGCATTTTCATTCCTATTTCCCTCATAGGAGACTGGTCTGATCGCCAGTAGCGCTGCGAATTCTCATTCCTTTTTCCCTCTGAGGAGGCTGGTCTGATCGCCAGTACCGCTTGGAATTCTCATTCCTATTTCCCTTTGAGAAGGCTGGTCTGATCGCCAGTACCGCTCAGCATTTTCATTCCTATTTTATTCTGAAGAGACTGGTCTGATCGCCAGTACCGCTTGGAATTTTCATTCCTATTTCCCTTTGAGAAGGTTGGTGTGATCGCCAGTACCGCTCAGCATTTTCTTTCCTATTTCCGTTTTATGAGACTGGTCTGATCGCCAGTACCGCTGGGCATTCTCATCGCTATTTCCGTCTTAGGAGACTGATCTGGTCGCCAGTACCGCTTGGAATTCTCATTCCTATTTCCCTTTGAGAAGTCTGGTCTGATCGCCAGTACCGGTCAGCATTTTCATTCCTATTTCCTTCTGAGGAGATTGGTCTGATCGCCAGTACCGCTCAGCATTTTCATTCCTATTTCCCTCTTAGGAGACTGGTCTGATCAGCCAGTCCCGCTGGGAATTCTCATTCCTATTTCCTTCTGAGAAGGCTGGTCTGATCGCCAGTACCGGTCAGCATTTTCATTCCTATTTCCTTCTTAGGAGACTGGTCTGATCGCCAGTACCGCTCAGCCTTTTCATTCCTATTTCCGTCTTAGGAGACTGGTCTGATCGCCAGTACCGCTGGGCATTCTCATCCCTATTTCCATTTGAGAAGGCTGATCTGATCGCCAGTACCGCTCAGCATTTTTTTTCCTTCTTGTCTCAGATGTGGTTAGTCTGATCGCCAGTACCGCTCAGCATTTTTTTCCTCTTTCTCTCAGATGTGGTTAGTCTGATCGCAGGAATCGTAGGGCGTTCTGTTTTTTTATCTACCTGAGGGGGCCGGCTTGATCTCCGGTTTGCAGATACATCACCCAACAGTTGTTGAGTACTGCATCCTGATGATTATCATTGATCACAGAGACTATCATATGACTTTAAGGAGGCGAGGAATTGTCCACCCAATCGTCTAACACCGTAGCAGTGCTCGGTGTATGATTTGAACTTTGAATCCTCAACATACCAAGATATGGCTCATTAACGGATACAATATATATAAATCTATTACAATATATATAAATATACATCTTGATGGTAAATATATATGTATTGAGGAGTATATATATACATACCATGAAGATGTGTTCTAACAGTCATTTATAACTAGCGGGAACAAAGACGCGCATGTTACAGGCCCGGCACCTATAGAATTTCGTGTTGAAGCTTAGACACGAATAAGTTTCTATTTGGTACTTTAATATTAGAATTAGTATCCATTGACATCGTAAGCTATTACCTATCAATTTATATGGAGAAATTGATTTGTCTAGTGTTACCTCTAAAGTTGCTCACATTAATTCGAGACAAGTGTGTTGGTAAAAGTTGTTTTATTTTATTATCGTACAAAAGCTAGACCTTCCTTGAAGCATTTGCTACCGGCCCCTCGTTGAGTGAATCCGTCCTGGCTTTTGGATAGAAGTAAGTTATATTCCAGGAAGCGCTTTAATCTTATTCTTTTTGTGTTTCCGGTAAATTAGTCATTCCTGCACTGTCACATTGACTCTCTTCGCTTTCAGAATTACCTATTGCAACGTATTGAGTATTCATGTATCATTATTGTTAAGTCCGAAATTTTATAATGTTTATAGTTAATTTTTTCACATAGCAAAACATATATATATTTCCACCTTACAAACAAGACTAAGACATTCAACGCTTTATTTGACTAATTTCATTCTACATTCATTTAGTCCATGTTTGTCGTTTTTCCACCTGGCAAAAACCATTTGTCATTCAAAAGTCACTGACTGGTCTCACAATTAATGGCTTTTCTCAAACGCCTACAATATACGGCAAATGACCCAGCATGGTGTCTCATAAATTTGAAAAAATGTTTATATGTAAAAACGTATGCCATAAAACTTATAACTTTATATATGTATAATAAAGGAATCAAGTTTTATTAATTCATTTTCTTAGTGTGTTACGGTTATTTTGAGGTGATTGGATTTCTTTTATGTATAACTTTTATTCGAAGACAGAAATAACCTTTATAAGCCGAACACAAACCTGAAAAATAGTTCTCAAGTTTTTCAATATTTTAATAATACTTGGTAATTTATTTAATTAATATTTTTGGTGAATATCTTTTAATTATGTATAAATACATGAACAATTAATTTTTATAACAAAATTCTTATATTTTATTAATTGAACAGTAAAATGAAATAAAAAATAGCTGCGTTGAGTACAGAGGATTAGAAGTGAATTAATTTCTCGGAAAGGTTTTACGAAGTTTGATCTATAATCAAATTTAATTTAAGGTTGGAATATCGACACGCGATATATCGATATATCGGAGTTGAAAAAACGATATATTATATCGATATTTTAACATCCGATATATCGATGATATCGATATTTTACAACGATATATCGATCACACCATATGCTAAACTATATTACAGTAGAATCTCGGCAATTCATATCCCAGTAATTCGTATAAATTTTCTGGTCTCTAGAAAGTCTCTTTTTATTTCGTATAAAAACACTGCAATCCGGTTCCCACGATAATTCGTATTTATTTTCGTCTTCCAAGTAATTTAAACGCCTTATAATTCGAAATTCCAAAATCTGGTTAACTCTTAATCTTTTCAAGAGTGAGTGAGTGAGAGACGAATCGTTTCTATGAATTTCGGTCGGTTTACCCTTTTTTTTTTCTATTCAGTTCTCTTTAAATGAAATTGTAAAAAAAACCTGTAACCAGACTATTAGGCGACAACATAGATTGATCTGAAAAATTAAGTTCGCTCAAGACTGGCAAATCCGCGAATGCAACCTGCTTTATAAACAAAAACTTTACCGAACGCCTATCGTGCGAACACAAAAGCATGTATCATAAGTGAAATTTTCAACCAATGGGTACAGATATGGAATAAAAAACAGCGAAAATTTTCAACTGTTTATTGATAATAGTACGGCCCACAACAGTACCACATCACTCAGCGATGTTTATCTTCTTGCCTCCCAGCACAATCTCTAATCTCTAAATCAGCATAATATCTAAACTTGGCCATAATTAAACGATCTTAGACATTCAAAGCAAGGAAGTAGTGATGCAACTCTTAGAAAGTATCAATGATGGGAATCACCTACCTCAAAATTAAGAACTCCCATGACTTTTCGAGATTTCGCCTATTTAGACGAAGGTTTAGCAGTAGCTTGGATCCTAACTGACGAGGAAATTTTGACTCCGTAAAAAAAGGAGATGAAGAAGAAATTGATGTGCCGACGATTAGTTTTAAAATGGCGAAATAACGCATCTACAACGTGTCATTTCTTATCAAAATCGGATGTTTGTGTAAACGTATTTTCTGCTCTGAACATGCTTAACGAAGCCATCGATGAGATCCGTTTTCAAGGATTGCATCATAAGAAAATAACCGAATTTTTTTGCTGATCTAACTATATCGTTTGTATTTCCATTCATATTAATACAATTTTGTATTAATCTTGTTATTTCCTATTTTTTTACCTTTCGAACCCTTGACCATACGAATTATCGAGATTCTGCTGTATTTTATTTTAACAATTTCCTTTATTCGGTAAAATTCCAGAATCGTAACTCCAAAACGGCGGAGGTCTAGATTTTTAAGATCAGCCAGGTCCTAAAAATCTAGATGTCTTCCATATTGGGGTTAGCATTCTGGAGTTTTACCACTAAATATAGTAGATAAGATTTACATACAAAGATTGCTGATTAATCCTATATAAAAAAAAATTGATGATTTATATAAATGATGATGGTACTGAGATGTATTACATGCTTTTAGATGAATGTTTTGAGAATTCACAATATAGTCGGAAGAGTTATAAGATAAATAAAAATTTGAGAAGTTTGAAGGTTTTATTATTTAAAAACTTCTAGAAGACTATAATATATCAAATATGGCTAAAAGTCTTCAAAATAAAAATATGTTATAATATTTTTTTTCTTTGAAGTATAATTCTTTTCTATCTTTTTTATAATGATTCATGGCTAATAAAAATATTGTTTTATAAATAATAATCATTATATTATTTCATAATCTTCTTCACAGTTTAATAATATTTAATAATACTCATTTCATGCACTTTCTTTACTTTTTCTTCCATTTCCTTTTGATATATTGATATATCGATATTTTTCTAGCGATTATCGGTGGATATCGATATTTTGTTTTGCGATATATCAAAATATCGAATATCGATATTTTCCTTCCGATGTTCCAACCCTAATTTAGTTAGAAGATTTGACTCGGGTAGTGTGACTACTACTGACTATGTCACTACTAATAAAAACTGAAATATCGTTTTTGCTTTTTAATTTAATTATATATATATATATATATATATATATATATATATATATATATATATATATATATATATATATATATATATATATAGAATTATATATAGAAAACGCTCTGGACATCAAATTGCCGCTTTCTAGTAGAATGGCCCATATGATAAAAGTTATCGTGGAAATATAAATATATATATATATATATATATATATATATATATATATATATATATATATATATATATATATATATTTCCACGATAACTTTTATCATATGGGCCATTCTACTAGAAAGCGGCAATTTGATGTCCAGAGCGTTTTCTAAGCCACAGTATACTTTATCGAATTGAGATTTTTTTTTTCTTATTATTATATCTGACTTTATCTAGATTCACTTTTTCTATTTTTTCGATTAATAAAATTTTTCATAGAAGAAAAAATGTACATATGGATCAAGGAAAATATTTTTAAAAATATTTTGAAATAAACTTGATTACCTGTTTTTTTAGCAAAAATGTTTTTGTTTTTCGCTTTTCATAAAACATAGAAATTAGCTGTTATTTGGGGCAGGAAGTCCAAACTAGATCTCGATTTTTCTTTCTCGAAAACTGACGTTTTCATCCACAAAAATCACTATTTTGAGGGTTTTTTGGATGTTTTTAGTATTCTTACCAAACATATTGCTTGAATATTTTGATGCCTTATTTTTTTACTATTAAGATTAAGGTACTAAACCCATTCTTCTACCTTCATTAGAACCAGAGTTATAAATTAAAATGTGTTTTGCACATACAAAATTTCTAATTTTTACCGGGGCTCCTAGGGCTTATATTCTACACAGTCCAATATTTTAAGGACTAGATTCACCATAAAAAGTTTCATCAAGATAAAGGAGACACAAGTGGGATCCTTTCCTTGTTAGTTTAGCCTTTAATTATCAATTAAGATTAAACATACATCTATTGTTAGTTCATAGTGGCAATATTAAAAAAAATTACTCGATATTCGGACATTTACGTAAATTTTATTGTTCATGTAAATTTGTACTTCATCTAGGCTTGTACTTGATCTAGATTTGTAGTTGAACCTATAATTATTAAAGGCTTATTTAATCACATTGATAATTATTCACAGTTTATGTTTATTTCATATTAAGGCATGTTATTTTGTGTCTTTTAATACACACTGTTCACGATTAGTCTTCTTAAGTATTTTAATCACATATTATCTATCTCGTTCCTCATTTATAAAATAAAATTAATTTCAGTCTATTTAAATAGGAGCGTTGATATGTTACATACCATACCAATCTTCTGATGGGTTATAGTTAACTTTATAACCTTGCAAGTAGCCATTCCTGCCATCAATTGGTGGAGGTTCCCACCAAACATCAAGAGATGTAGCAGAAGCAGTGGAACACCCGATATTTTCTGGGGGCATTGTTGGAGCTGAAAATTGAAAGAATAAATTGAATTCAATAATGTTTAAATATGACGAGAATAATGTTAAAATTACATATTTTTTTCCTATTTGCTTAGTTTGTTACTAGTGAATAATAACCTATTCGTTTATTCTAAACTTTTCTGTCTCAGATCACTTACCATGAAGAATAAAATCGAATCTTTTAGATTTAAGAAAAATCTCATCAAATCTTCTGTCTTCATGGTCTAAAATTTGTATACTGTGCAGCAGTATTCTTTAATAGTATTCAATTTAACTCTCCTGCACAAAGCCACTACCTGAGAGCTCGGTCAAGCAAATAAAATCATTTTCACTTAAAAATTAAAACGATGAGAAACTGTACGTTTTAGACAATTATAACAAAAAGCTCATCTGCATAACTATGACTACACGAGGTTCGTTTGGGCGTACAGATGTTGAATAGATGTACGGTGGTACAGGTACAGAATTGAGCTTTGGGGTTTAAGCAAACCTAGGGTGCCCGACATTTTTATAATGCATGCAAACACCAAGGGTTCCCCATATTTAGTCTATCAGCTACTAGATAAAAATGGCTCACATTTGTGGTAAAGTCGAGCATGTTGTCGTTTTTATAATTTTTCGTGTAGATTAAGAATACTATAATCCGCAAATCGAAATCGGTAATTATATTATGGTTTTGATCAAAGTAAACTATACAAACCGCAAGTTTTCAGTGAGTTTCAAAACCAAGATTGTTTAGCTTATAATCTCATACATAAAAGATCTAGTTACATTTTAAGCAAAAAATAACGATAACAGACCTACGGTGCGTCAAACCTGTGAAATTGTCGGTATTTAAAAAAAATACTAAAAGTGGGTTTCCTTTTTTCAAGATATGCATTTTATAAAAAAAAGTTCCAACAAATGTTGTTCAATATAAGATTACCTATAAAAAAGGTCCAGTTATATTTTAAGCCAAAACAAAAGATAACCGCCCAACGATGTGTCAAACCTGTGAAATTTTCGGTATTTTAAGAAAAACCTACTTATCGCAAACTTTACACTCTACCAATTTAAGAAAAAAGAAATGAAAGAACTGGTAGGAGGAAACCAAGCGTGGGAAAATTTCAACACATTTCGTACTCCCACCCTATTGGTATGAGCGGAAACGCGAGCCAAGAGTCTTTGGTCAAATTACAGAAATTTCTAGTTCCTATCAGAACTTGTTACTCTTTCCTTATTTTATTTATTATATTGATAAATTAATTGTTGGTTCAAATTAGCTGTAGTTATCAGTAGCGGATTTACGCTGAGACAGACTAGGCACTTGTCGGGGGTAGCAATTTTTGGGGAGCGGTAAATTCGGATGAAATTATATTTTTAGCTTTAAATCAATTTCTAAGTACAAAAAAAGCTCAATTAAGCACACATAAATATAAACAAATTCTTCACTTGGTTTTTAAATTCAAAACTATAATTATTGTTGGAGATAGAACTGGCTGGTGGGGACAGCATTATCTATCATGCCTCAACAAGAAATTAGCGGCTAGTGTCTTGATAAAATATCAATATTTCTATCTATTGAGGATATGGAAAGAGGATATATTTTGTTGAAAGTAATAATTAAACAGAGTTAATTCAATTTTTTACATTAATAAACATTGTGAATTTAAAACATGGATTTTTTATGAAAATGAGAGCTAATAGGAAACCTACAAAGGCTATGGGAATAACCCGTGTGAGAATAACTATTGGAAAGTCTCGGCGCCAAGGGTCGAAAGAGCCGATAAAAGATCTGGTGAATGATCAGGTCAAATTTTAAGGCAAGGCCTGAATTAGAATCATAAAGGTACTGAAATTTGAAGATAGTCAATGACAGTAGGTTAGCAGTAGTTTGTTTCTTGAAATATGGAAAATTTCACAGGTTTGGCACTTCGTAGATCCATTAAGATTAGTTTTAGCTTAAAAATCAAATAAATCCTTTTTTAGGTAATATTAAACTAAATACCTTTTGTTTGAGACTTTTTTTGATAAAATGCATTTTTCCTGAAAAAACAATGAAAAACTAAAAACATTGCATTTTTTACAGTTTATTCTGACTAAAACTATTATAATGTTACCGATTTCGATTTGCGGACTATCATATTCCTAATCTAGGCAAAAAGAAATTATTCCATGCTCGACGTAACCGCAGAAGTGATTCAATTAATTTAAAAATGAGGCGCTAGGAAATAGACTAATTCCACAACTGTACTCCACCTCTTGACTTTTTGCTTGCGGGACTCTCAGATTCCTCCTGTCTCACTCCACTTTATCATTTCTTGGATTCATCCTCTACTTCCACCTGTTTCTTGGTTTTCCTCTTTTTCTTTTCTCACCTCGAGCATTTTTCTCTGTACCATTTCACCCTCCATTCTGATCTTAGCCTACTTGCTTTGATACGGTGACTTTCGAACGCTCTTAGTTAACGGCAACCATCTTGGGAAAAACCCATAGTTTAGTTTCCAATCCATAGGTCCATAATTTTGATTTCGTTGTTTTAGACAACAGTTGAGACTTGAGAAGTTTCAGTTTTGCGCAGTAGACTCTATTAGCCGTCATTATTATGCTATTTATTTCTTTGTTTAACTTGGTAAATATGCTTTATAAGAATTTCGTACATATTCCTATGGAAACCGGTACACCATTATATATTTAGATAACTCGAAAACGTTACACCTGCCGGAACATTCCAGATGCTCATTTGAAAGAAAATCTAATTGTCTGGTCTCTAAACCAAAGCGATAAGGAAAGCCGAGTGTATGGACACACCAGATATTTTTGAAATTCAACTTTCAAATTTGGAAATTATTTTAAATTAAACCATTGTGTAATAATTTGCAGCGTTTTAAAAATATTTTTTCTTAATGAACCACAATGAAATCAATTAATATTCAATATTATATATACAATAAAACTTTCATCACAGAAAGAGAAATTGATTTTTTATTTAAATAACGAAATAACAGAATAAAAAAATGTTGAAAACCTACTGACCGTTTGTGTAACAATGTGGCACGCTGGATTGGGCTGGGCACCCCTGAACTAAACCATCCAATTTTACCTTGTTCTATCTCTGCACTTCAATATCTTGAATGAAATTACTCATAATGATCTTAATATCACATGTTGCAGATGCGGTATAGTACCGATTCTTCTAAGAAATATAGTGGAACTTCTCTTAAACGGACATCACTGGGGAATAATAATTGTCCGCTAAAGGTAAAATAATGTTTTATATACAAACCTCACTAAAATCTAACGGCATGAAAAATAAAAAAGGAGCTGAAATTGAAAAAAGCAGCCAAGTTCGTGATAAGAGTTTTTAGTACTTTTTTTTTATAATCTCAGAGTGCACATATGTTGGTATAATATTTGTACATGTAGCCGCCCATTTTTTTATGAAACGGACAATAACATAATATTTGTTCATTATACCTCTTTTCGTCCAGGACTTTTTTGTTAGAATGCCAGTAAATAATTATTAGCTTCAAATTGACTCCCTTGAAACATGTTGGATTTTCCACTTGGCCAATAAACATGTCTTTCAAAATCTCTCTCCAGGTTTGTACACAAACAAATTGTAATTTTTTCTTTAAAAATGTTGACCTTTGCAAATTTGTTCATGCATTGCTGTAAAAAATAAAGCCGTCTCGTCGCAGTTTAAAATGTCTTGTGCCAAATAGTCATCACATAAATTTTCAATTTTTGTCGACCTGACAATTTTTTGAAGCCCGTCGGCGTCTAATACCGATCCTTCTCCACTCAAAGTTTTATATCTAATTTTATGTGGAGCTTTGATTTTGTTCTACCGACCGACGGATGATTTGAATTACGTTTGCCATGATGCTCCGGCGACTTACTTCCAACGCTTTTTCTCTTATCAAAGATCCCTTAATCTGAATGTTAGCCGTCCTTGCTCAACAAAATCATTCATATACCAACTTGTTAATTTTAAGGCCACTTTTTTTTAATCAATATTCTTGAGCTCTGCTCGCTATAAAATAAATCTTTTTTTTTTTTTTAAGAATCGGTCACTCGTATTCTTCGTATATTAAAGCGGAAGCAAAGAGTTCGGATACTTACTTTATGTTTTTCACTTATTCTTATTGGCTCAACATGCTATTTCTAAGTTAAAACATGTTTCGTAGATGCCATTTTAATATATATATATATATATATATATATATATATATATATATATATATATATATATTTTTTTTTTTTTTTTTAAACACATAACACATTTAACTTTACTTGCATACACGATAATTGATTACTGACTGTTGTACGATAACTGATCAAAATTGTTAAAACAAAAACATGTATAAGACTGGAGGGAGGAGGAAAAAAGTACTTTGTAATATTAATGATTTGTTTACATACATACAAACAATGAAACATCCCCTCTTAATAAAATTTATGAAGTATGATGTGCAGCAAACGTATTCCTGAAAATAAATAATCAATCCCTCAGCCAATTAAAATTCTAAGGCATTACTTTTAATAAGCCGCATTAGCAGTAACCATCTACTGTCCGAAGAAATCCTGTCTTTCTTTTCACTTACTGTCCGCTTTAGAGAGACGTTTTCGAAACAAAAAGGACTAACTTTGTGCACGTTTCTCTATGTTAAATGGTCCAGTTGATTGAAGTTGACAACAATGTAAAACAAATGGTATGACGCCAGAGAAAATAAAACTGTCAGGCTTTTTGGAGGTAAAAGCGATCTAATGCATTTTTGTGAAAATGAAAAGTTGTTATTTGTCTGTGCCTTCAGTATCGACAAAGTTGGGAGATTCCAAGTAATTTACTAATAATTATTGATATTTTCTCAATTTATTCAATAACGAAGCGTAAATTTGGTTCAGGTACAGGTAACTTACTTTTATCTTAAAAAAAAAAGTTGATCACTTTTACCTCCAAACCGACGATATATTCCATTGAACATAAAACTTTACTCATGCTTTCCAGAAGAGTCATCAACAAGCTCCGAGGTGCCTGAAAAGAATAAAGCAACATGATCTTCTACCATAGAACCCCAGAATATAGAATAGAAGCGCCCTGGATGCTTGAACGGTAACTCCATCGCTCCAAGCTTCATTTCCCACATTCCTCTAAACATCTGTTCTGTGATATATCGACTAAACGCATATGCCTCTACGTACCTGAACGTTTCCGTAAATCCATATTTCAGGCATTCCACAATCCTTCACACCCTGGAATTCAAGGTACCACCAATCTTGTCACAGAAAGAAATGTGTGGAAAAACATCAATAAGGATATCCGAGAATGGACAAGAGCTTACACACACGCTCTCCACTGCAAACCTTCAAACGTACCGAACGCCAGGTTTCATACGTTGATGTCGTTGGACCATTTCCACCACGCCAGAGTCACCGATATATTCTAACAATCATCGATCGATTCACACGATGGCTTCAAGCCGTACCAATCAGCGATAAAACTGTCGACACTGTCTGAAGACACTCATCAGCACATGGTTCTCTCGGTTTGGAATTCCTTCACAAATCACAACGGATCAGGGTTGACAGTTTGAGAGTCAGCTCTTCCAATCATTAAGCTAAATATCTTGGTTTCCGATATACCGTCACTTCAGCGTACCGCCCACAAGCCAACGGACTGATCGAGCACCAACACCGTACGATGAAAACAGCACTCGAATGTCATATACTTCAAGAAAACAACTGGGTAGATTCCCTTCCTCTCGTTTTGCTCGGCATGCGTACAGCTTTAAAAGCGGACCTCAATTGTTCAGCAGCGGAATTAGTCTATGGTTCTCCCCTCGTGCTTCCAGCTGAATATTTTTTCAAACAATCGACTGATATTCGGGAATTACAACCGACAAAAACAACTCATAGATCGAAACCAACGTTCGTCTCTCAGGATCTCCAAACCTGCTCACACGTATTCCTCCGCAACCCTACTACATCATCATCACTGCAACCCGCATACATCGGACCTCATCGTGTAATTCAAAGGCAGGTAAAGACTTTTACCATCAATTTGTATGGCGAACCCAAAAAGATCTCCGTGGACAGACTGAAGCCTGCCTATACGATTTCTTTCTCTGCATTACAAGCAGAAGAGTTACCTACCCAGCGATCCCAGACTGACATAGCACCACCACAACCATCGTCAAGGAGTTTGTTCAAACCCGTCGCTACTACACAATCGGGTCGCAAAGCTCAATTGCCAAGCTTGAAGATATTATGGTTAAGGTGGGTAATTGCAAATGGTTTTCAGCAATTGATATAAATTCGGCATTTTGGTTGATCCCAATCCGAAATAAAGATAGAATGAAAACAGCATTTGTCAAGCAGAATGGTCACTGGCAATGGAAGTGTTTACCATTCGGGTTAAAGTTTTCATCATCAATAATTCAGCGGATCCTCGCGAGTGTAATTAGAAAATATGGGCTTAATGACTTCTGTTTTATCTATATTTACGACATTTTGATTTTTTCCAAGACCTTGGAAGAACATTTGAAGCATATAGATCTGCTAATGGACGCGATTAAGATGGGAGGATTCAAGTTGAACTTACTTCAATGCGGTTTTGCAAAAAATTCTGTGAAATATATGGGCCATGTGATAGAGAAAAATAAAATAAGACCATATAAAGATAATTTAATTGCAATTAAAGAATTTCAGAGGCCCCAAAATAAAAAAAATGTAAGACAGTTTTTGGGAAAATAAATGTTTACGATATTGGCTACGATACTGCATAATCTTCTGAGGAAAGACGTGAAGTTTGAATGGACTGACCGATGCGAAGAAACATTTTGTGACATTAAGGGATATTTATGCACCAGCCCTATTTTGGCAATCTATGATTATGAAAAGGATGTTTATATTTATACTGACGCCAGTGGACAGGGTATAGGAGCCGTTCTTAAACAACCCCAAGAAGATGGCATTCTCCATCCTGTAGCCTACTTTTCAAAGAAACTAAATCCCACCCAGAAGAAACAAAGAGCTATCCATCTTGAATGCTTAGCAATCAAAGAAGCCATAGTTTACTGATTTACTGATGAACATTGGTTGATTAAAAGGGAATTTAGTGTTGTCAGTGAACACAAACCTCCTGAGACTCTAAGGGTGAAATCTAGAACCGATGAGCCACTTGGCGATCTCATCTATTATCTATCCCAGTAAAATTTTAAAGTGTTATAATCTCCAGGAAAGGAAAATGTGGAAGCCGACTCGTTGTCCAGAAATCCATTGGTTGAATGCTTTAAAAATGAAGAAGATGCACTTAAGGGTTGTGAATCTAGTGACAATGAATGAGATACTCGATGATCAGGAGTCTGATAAGGATGAGATATAATGAATTCGAGGCAGGTGATTAAAGATGGTGATGTTAGTTTCAAGATACTAAATAATAAGAAGAGGATATTTATATCAAAAAGGTTCGGTCTCGAATTATTGGAAAGACTTCAAGAATTTTACGGACATATTGGAGTTTGTCATATGTTAAGAAAGCTCAGGCCCCTTTACTACTTCAGAAATATGGATGGTTTGGTAGCTCAATTTGGTTAGAAGTGCGTAGTCTGCAACGAGAACAAACCAAGAAGACGAAGATTGCTTGGTTTCATGTCAAACCTTGGTCCAGCAAAATACCGGTACGAGATAATGTCTATCGATACGGTCGGTGGCTTTGATGGCAATAGATCTCCGAAGAAGTTTTTGCTTCGCTTTCATTTCTACCAGTTCGGGTCAATCGGTGAAAGAGTTTATCAAATTGATTACTCCTGTTACAAATGAGAACAAAATTCGAATGATCCTAGCCGATCAGTACGCATATATCAATTCGTATGAGTTAATGAACTATTTAGAAAGAAAGGATATAAAATTGATTTTCACTTCCATCAATTGTCATGATTCTAATGGGTTGAATGAAAGATTGAACCAAACGGTAGTCAACAGGATTCGCTGCAAGATGGACAGTAACACAAAGAGAGCGTGGTCTACTGTTGCAGCTGAGTGTGTAGCAACGCGAATGTGCGTAGTGTCACTGGGCTTTCACCGGAATATTTATTATTCAAAAGAGGGTCGGAAATCGTTCCTGAGAATTTACAAGAAGAATTCGACCTGGAAAAAGATAGAGAAACGGCTGTGCGAAACTCAGTGGAAAACTTTGAAAAAAATAAAAAGAGGTTTGACAAAAACAAAATGTATTAAAAGAAAAAGACTTGGTGTATGTGGAGGCGGGCAATATGCTGAACAGAAATAAACTTGACAAAATCAGAACTGGGCCGTTTCGCATTCTCCGAAGGATTTCAAACCCAATGTGCGAAGTGTTTCATGTCAAGCAACTAATACCCTTTTCTCGTTAAAATTTCATCCTAGTTTACGTTCATTTTTATTTAGTTTGTTTTTGGTTAGTTTTGTTTCGATATGTTTTCTACATTGTTTTAATTTTCTCGAAACCGGTTCGAGACTTGAGGAAGGGAGGTGTAAATTTGTGTAGTAGGTAATAGCTGAAAATATCAACCTATTTGGACCCTACCTCAATGGTTGATAATTATTAAAGAGGGTATAACCTAGGTGTTCATTAACTGAGAGTCAGCTAGTAGTAAGTATTCTTTAAATATTTTATTGCTAATTGGAGACTTAAAAAATAGATTTCATATTTTAGGTATATATATATATATATATATATATATATATATATATATATATATATATATATATATATATATACATACATACATATGTGTGTGTGTGTGTGTGTGTGTGTGTGTGTGGGTGGGTGTGTGTGTGTGTTGAGGCCACATCGAAAAAGAAATATTTTGTTAATACTTTTAAAGTATTGTTTTTATTTAAACAAAAAATTAATTTGGTTTCTTAATGGTTTTTTTTGCCAATAATGTTTGTTTAAAAACAAGGCAGTTTTAAAATAATAACGACATCTTTGTTATCAGTTTAAATTATTAAGTTCAAAACAAGTACTGAAATTACGTAAATGCCTTCTATTCGGTGCAGCCAGTAAACAACTAGATCATACTGTTGCTTACTTCGGCTCTCCCAAATAAGACACTCTGCTTGATTCAGGACTGTCTAAAGCATGCTTTACTCACGCCTAGTGGGTCTCACACTCCTTGCGGTCTGCAAGGACGAACAATTTTCGATCCTTTTATTTTTTCTGTAAGTTCTCGAACTAGAACCATCACTGTGTTCGCCTCAAGGGCCATTCAAGATTATTCAACGAATGAAGAGGAACCACTTTCCTTCATAACGGGACTCTCCACGCTGAAGTGCCGGGCGGTCATCACTGAGTTCACAATTCCCTTCTTCAATCGTTATTATTATAATTTTATTCTTTTTGCAATAGGTGATCAGTATAAACATTGCCTTAGTCACATTTAACATTGAATAAGTTATTTTTAAGCTGTTTTTAGAGGAATACTTTTTTATTACTTTGTATAAATTTATCTTTAATTTAAAAAAAAAAATGTGTTCGATACTGGAGAACCCGTATCGATACCGGAGAAACCCCGTTCATGTATGTTTAAAAATAAATAGTTATTAATAATCGTGAACGTGTGATAAGAAATATGCCATCTCATGTTAGTATAGATTTATTTATCATCAAACTGTTATCCCTGAAGGGGCAATTAAGTTAGTGCTTGTTAATGGCTTAATTCAATTGGTACTAATTAACTTAACTAATTCTATTTGTTAACAGAGGATTTGTGAACAGGTCTCATATTATGAAATACGGCTTATCTGAATAGACATGGCATTGAGGTCTCTTGACTTGCTTCTGTTCCACGCCGTCTCCGTCCAGGGTAGTGAGGCTGGAGAGCTGATTATAGCGAAAGCTATACTTCAGATGTAGCGAGAGTTACGGATGATCACGGCGTGATAATTCTGTCTCCCGTGGCAGCTGTCTTGCAAGTAGGGGGAAGAAGGCCTCTAGATGTGATAAGCTCTAGTGAAGTGGGGCTTAATCCCGCTGGGCGGCCTCTTCCTGGCGCGCCCTCGATGGCACGGGGTTGGCGTCGCGATGGGGGACACAAATAAATGAGACTTGACATGTACGCCGGACCTTCTCCTATCCGAGGGCTTACCGCGCGAAGAATCGGAATGCGGTTGCATCTGGAGTTCGTGGGACAGCTTGCAGGCCATTTAGTATCTGTCTCACGAACGCCATGACCTCGTCCACGGATGGGAACTCATTTCTCGCGTGAGAGAGCTCGAAATGCCGTCTTGTGGAAGAATCCAACGCTCGGAGGGCCAGGGTGGACAAAATAACGTCGGCATCATACTCTAGGGGCAAATGTTCAACCGCGAAATGTTCGATGTCTTCCCCTACTTCGACTAAATGTGCTGAATATTTGGCGTATTCACCGCCAGATGTTGGGCATTTGTAATTCAGAACCCTTTGTAAGCATCTCGATGCGAGGACACGCGGGTTCATACGGTTGATAAGAGCTGGCATCAAAATTGAGTCCTGCTAGAAGCGAGGCGGTTTCACTGACGTGAGCATTCCTCAGATAATGCATCTTGGTCACAGGTGATAAATGCGTATTACTATGGACCAGAGAGACGAACGTGTCCAGGAGGAGAGGACGCCGGGAAGCTGGTACGGATAAGTAGGAGCGGCCGAGCTTGGTTTGGTCTCATCAGAAGCCGAATTACGCTGGGACTTAAGCTCGCAGTAACAAAATTCGACCCGTCGCTATTCGCTTCGAATAGCGTTCTGACTTATTTCCCAATCAGCCGGGAAGCCAGAAGCTCCGTGGGAGCCATGGAGGGAGTCCAACTCATTCCAAACGCTCCTATATTTGGACCAGAGATTTTTGCATTCGTCATGACCACCTCGAAGTCGATGAACGCGCCACATCAACGTCCGTGACATCAACGAGAGAACCGAGCCTCGAGTGACCGCGCCTGAGATGATGGAGCTTGTGCTCGAGGGACCTAATCTGGTCAGGGAGGTCTGTCAAATTCTGATCGCCTCTACCCATAATGTAATGAATAAATAAATGTATACAAATATGCTCTACGGAGGAAAAACAGAGAACGATAGAGTCGCTCTCTAACAAATTAAATATTAAGATAAATAAATGTAGGTAACCACAATAAATACGATATATATTAAATAAACATACCTACTAAATATAATCTAACATGCATATATACTAACATAAATATAAATAAATGTGGGTATAACAACTATAATATAAACATGCACACGTATGGATGAATAAATTGTTCCGTAACGTTAAGGTCCTGACGTAACGTTCACGAATATTTCCTCATCCGGACACCAAATATTCAATACTGGGGGGCCCGCACATGCCTTATGACCGGGAAACCCCGTTCTTTTATGTTTAAAAATAAAGAGTAATTAATAATCGTGAACGTGAGATAAGAAATACGCCATCTCATGTTAATATAGTTTTATTAAGTAATGAATTATATCCATGAAGGGGCAATCAGCGTTAATGTGTTAGTGGCTTAATTCAATTGGCACTAACTTAGTTAATTCTATTTATTAACAGAGATTTGTGAACAGGTCTCATATTATGAAATATGGCTTATCTGAATAGACGTCGCCTTGAGGTCCCTTGATTTGCTTCCGCGCCGTCTCCGTCTAGGGTAGTGAGGCTGAGGAGCTGATTATAGTGAAAGCTATGCTTCAGATGTAGCGAGAGCTATGGATGATCACGGCGTGTTACTGATGTCTCACGTGGCAGCTGTCTTGCAAGTGGGGGGGAGGAAGGCCTCTAGAAGTGATAAGCTCTAGTGAAGTGGGGCTTAATTCCGCTGGGCGGCCCCTCCTGGCGCGTCCTCGATGACACGCGGCTGGCGTTGCGATGGGGGACACAAATAAATGAGACCTTAGGCCCCTAAAAAAAGATTGTGAAAATTGACCCAAGTAAAGGTATCGGAGGCTGTAAATCCGATAGGATGCACTATTTATTTTATTTGTTCATTTTCTCTTACTAATGTATATAGATAAAACATTATACATATAATAAATTTCACTAAATTTGCAACTAATTCTTTTTCTTTTTTTTTTGTGGGTGGGTGTTTATTCCTTTTTTTTTTGCCATTACTTGTAAAGTATTCATCAATTTAATTTAATTTTATAAAATATTCTTTCAAGTTTATTATTTACATTTTATTTTCGCTAATGGTAAGAAGATCCAACTCACATATAATACCAGGGCACATATTTTATTCAGGCGAGATGAAAACTACCTTATGTGTATATGTATATATATATATATATATATATATATATATATATATATATATATATATATATATATATAAAACTTATGTTCGGTTCCGTAAATTGAAATAAAAAAAAAAACGTGATAAGGGGACAAAATGACATACAGGAGTATCGAGCAAAGACTGACTTCATTGCCTTTAGTAATCCTCGGGGTGTTTACATCTTATGGCTAGGATTAAGTTGTATACATTTCCACTCTGCATCATAACTCCCCCCTTCAGTTTACTAACACTTTTCGTAAACTTCACTCTTGTAGTACACTTTGAACAAAAATAAAAAATAAAATAAAATAATAATAAAAACTAAATACAAAATTCTTATATTTAAACTTATGAACTAGTTTACAATAAAAGGAAAAAATAAATAATGAAACATACTATGTAATCGACATCTGTCGAAAAACGAAAATAAACTATCTCAATGCATATAATCTGATGCCGTAGAAAAGAGGATGCCCATACATTATCAGGGTTGCCTGGATTCCCCACCTGAATTGTTAATTGTTCTATGTGAACGGTTCTCCGTTTCCTGGGCTCTTTGATATTGTGGATGGTCACAACATTATGTTTGCGTATCACGATCACCTTGAATGGTCCGTCATAGCGTACCGCCTCCTTAGTTCGGTTCGATGCTAATTTTCGATAAACGATGGTCCCTATTCTGATATCCTCTATCGCATCTCCAACCCGAATATTCTCCCGTGCCACTCTCTTACGCTTTTCCGCTGCTATCCTCCCATGTGCTTTCTCCCACAGTTTTACGAGCGCTACCCTATTGCTAACTAATCTTTCTGCCATTCTTTCGTCCACAACCGTGCTCCCTCCATCTCTTCGCCGTTCGCGATGTCCGAAGAATACTTCAAACGGGAAAAATCCTGTAGCCATATGTATAGAATGGTTGTATGCTGCTACCGATGGCATCGCCAAATCTGCCTCCAAACCCTTGTCTACTTGAAAAACTCGCAAGTGGTCTCCCAGTGTGCTGTGCAACCGCTCTATCCCTCCCCTACTCTTGGGGTGTCCCGGGGTGTGACGACGACACACAGTGCACCGTTAAGTGATCTGCATGTGGATACATTCACTTGGAAAGGGTTCAAATGGGTCACAGTGCTGGACATATTTAGCTAGCTAGCGATGGCATATCCGGTACAAGACACAGGTCGCAGCCGATTATCCCCCCATATTCCTGGGGCATACTTTCCAGTACATGTATTCTTAATCTTCCTCCCCCAGTCCCCCATCTATCCCCACTTCTCCTTCTACCTTACATGGACCATTCAAGGTGATTAGTTTACATCCACATACCTGTATCTGGGGTATCCTCTCTCCTTCACACAACGCCTCTATCGCAGTCCGGCACATAATTGTGTTTGAACTGCCCGTATCAACCAAGCATCGCACTCCACTATGTTCCGGTAACTTGAAATAAAAAAAAAGAAATAAGGGAAAGAAATGATATACACGAATATCGAGCAAAGACTGACTTTATTGCCTTTAGTAATCCTCTATCTTAGGGTGTGTTTACATCTTAAGGCTAGGATTAAGTTGCATACAGTTTCACTCTGTATCATAACTTATATATAACACACACACATATATATATATATATATATATATATATATATATATATATATATATATTTATACATATATATATATATATATGTTTTTTTTTTATATAGGTGTAGGGGAAAAATCTTATAATATATACATATATATACATACATATATATATATATATATATATATATATATATATATATATATATATATATATATATATATAAGTTATGATACAGAGTGAAACTGTATGCAACTTAATCCTAGCCTTAAGATGTAAACACACCCTAAGACTATAGATAGAGGATTACTAAAGGCAATAAAGTCAGTCTTTGCTCGATATTCGTGTATGTCATTTCGTTCCCTTATTTCTTTTTTTTTATTTCAAGTTACCGGAACATAGTGGAGTGCAATGCTTGGTTGATACGGGCAGTTCAAACACAATTATGTGCCGGACTGCGATAGAGGTGTGATAGAGGTTTCATAAGACTATGTGTGACTAGACGTCCACAACAGTGTGAGATTCCTACTCACTAAAAAAACACCTCCCTATTCATCATTGCCATCCCGTGGAACTGCTGTCAAGCATTACTTCGCGGGGAGCAGGATGGCCATGCGCCTACTTCTTCATTGGACCTCTTATTAAGCCATTGCCTGGCCTCTCCTCTCTTGCTCCTGTGCTCTGAGCTGCCTGCCGATACACGCTGCATAGTCTGCAACAGCGCTCCAGTTCTCCAGCCTGGACATCATTAGAGCGACTAAGTTTTCCGGAACTGACTGTAGTCCAAGGTTCCTATCTAACTCTTCCTTTTCTTTAGCAAAGCATGGGCAACAGAAGAACGCATGCTCCGCTGTTTCATCCACTCTGGCGCAAGTAGGGCACGATGTCCTCCATCTTGAAGCGGGCTAAGTAGGCCCTGAAGCAACCATGCCCAGTAAGCATCTGGGTTAGATAATAATCAAGATCTCCGTGTTTCCGTGATATCCACGCTGCAATGTCAGGAATCAGGATGAGGCATTCCAGCGTCTCTTCCATCTTTCAAGAGTATTATTTCTCTCTTGTTCCGCTACCATCGCCCATTGAGCATCCAAATTGAGCGCCCATCAAGCTACCATCGCCCATTGAGTATTTCTCGTTTTCGTCGGAATATCCGGTTCCGTTCCTCTACCAGAAGGTCAATCGGAGGCATATTGGCGATAACACAGACTGCGTCATAGGATACAGTGCGAAACGCTCGAGCGGCTCGCAGAGCGCACCTTCGATAAACACTGATAGCCTTGCGGGCATATGAATTTACTAGAATGATTTCCATCCAGATCGACGCTGCATACAAAAGTGTAGAACTGGCCATAGTAGCCAGAAGCCTTCTCCAACTTTCTTTAGGCCCCCCGATATTTGGCATAATCCGATCCAGTGCATTAATCACTCGGGCTGCTTTAGTGCTAACTATGTGCAGATATTCATCAAAACGAAGTCTGGCGTCGAGCTGAACCCCGAGATATCTAATTGATGGCTTGGAGTGGATGTCATAATCCCCAACGGTTAGAGTAATAGTTTCCCTTACTTTCCTGCTAGTGATAAGAACTGCCTCGGTTTTATGATAGCAAGCTGGAGGCCAACCGATGAAAGCCGTTGGCGAATGGCAGCGACGGCCTTATTCGCATTATAAGTGATTTCCTCCAGGAGCTTTCCTCGGACCATGATTGCCAGATAGTCGTTTCTTCCGGCATAGGGAGCCTGAGCACCGCATCATACATCACATTCCAGAGCAAGGGCCCTAAAACGGAACGTGTGTGTGTGTTTGTGTGTGTGTGTGCGCGCGCGTGCGTGCGTGCGTGCGTGCTTGCGTGCTTGCGTGCGTGCGCGTGTGTGTGTGTGTGTGTGTTGTAGCAAAACCTAAATATACGGTATAATGGGACCAAAGTCCAAAAACGATCATCCCGTCCTCCTAAAAACGACTATTTCCTCCACAAAAGTGCCTCCATTGTGGCCCAAGAACCGGCATTTCTTCCCTACTCACATTTATATTATATAATTTAAACAATATATTTTTAAAAATCAATTAACTAATACGGTGTGATAGATTAAGTCTGTTTTTTTTTCTAACATTATAGTATCGTTTTAAAGTAGCATATAATAATAATAAATTAATATAACATATAAAATAAAAGATATTTTAATATATATATAACATATACTCAATAAAGAGGAATTCAAGTATTAAAGACATTATTAACCTCCTTCTTTGGTTGTTGTAGTAACGAATTCGGAATCAGGGCCTGCTCCTCGACTGTTAAATGCCTGGACAGATATAATATATGTAGTAAACATTGACAGATTATCAAGTATTGTTTGCCCTCCATATTGTGATCCAACTTCCACAGTTTTAATATTTGAATGCTGAGATTCGACCGTAACAGATGTTTCAGTTAGCGATTCCGTGTAACCGACATAGTAACCTAGTAAATTTCCATTCCAGGTTTCTCTGGAAGGAGCTTCCCAACTAACATATATTTCAGTCGAGCTTCTTGGTTCTAGGTGAACCTTTCTTGGTGCCCCACTTGGTTCTAGAAAAATGAAATGAATAAATATTAACAAACAAAAAAGAAGAAAAATGAATTTCATCATTTGGCCAATGTTGCGGTCCTGGGTGAACTTGCATTGATTTCCTTGTGTTACTACCTGGTTCAGCTACCCTTCCTTAATTACCCTATAAAATAAGTTGCTACTAAGTGGAACACTAATAAAATATACTTACAAAATAACAGAGCTTACTTTGATTAATCATTTTCTCTAACAATATCTGTCCATTCCTGAAAATCTTCTTTCAACAACTTATACAATTGTTTACAGCTCACGTTCAACAGAACTTAGTGTGTTATTTGTTTGTAAAATCTCATTTAAATATGCATTCAGATAGATTTAAAATGAATAATCAGCAACCATGTGCTGGCAGTCGAACGGATTTTCATATCCCAAGTAATAAATAGTTCAAGAGCCATACTGCTACCTATAATCAAGAGCCTAATACTACCACATTGTTTGGTATTTTCTGCATCCTGTAGGGTTCGTATCAATTCACAGAAATGTGGTTATGAATATCAGACTGTGAACGACTGGCTTACTGTACCCCCAGATATTACAATAGCTCGTAACTAGAGGATTAAATGTATTTCTATTTGGGAAAGCAAATCGGATGAATAAAATAGAAAAATGAGCGTTGAACAGAAAGTTCCTAGAAAGATATTTAGCTGAATTTGTCTCTGAAAAAGAAATAAAGGTGAGTCAGTCGCCTGCTCTAAGTGCCCCCTGTTTTCACTGAATGCCTAACAAATATTTTTATTTTTTGTTCATTTATTGAGACCCTATCAGCATTTATTTATTTCTAAAGAAAAGTAAGTGAAAATAATAGGTTTTAAATAAATCAGTTTGTTGTATCGTAAAGTAGCTTTCCTAGCAACTAAGTTTTATTATTAAGAAAGAACAGTTGCTCGGAGGACCGCAACATTAGGCAAGTAAATAGGTATCTTAAAATATATGGAATAACGTTCATAAACATGCGACAATATTTAGCAAAGTTGTAAACTCGTCATTTTAAAATAACATACATACCAGGCCTATGCGAATACAAAACGAAACCTAAACATGTAAATATATATATGTATATATATTAACTTACCTGCAGTGGCGGCTCGTAGATAAAATTAGTAGGGATCCTGCTTCAAAGAATTTTAACCTTTGTTTTAAAATTGTTTAAAAGAAAACAAACGTGTATACAAATAAAATTTAATCAGAAACTTGTTAAAATTCTATAAGAACAAAATCAAATATTTTTTACTTATTACAACATAAATTGTTACAGTTGAAGCTTGATAAATTTCTTTAAAATTAAATAAATTCTTTTTGTTGAAATTTCCGCGAAAATATGGGGATGCAAGGCCATTGAATAGCTAGAAGTAGGATTACAATCTAATTGAAGTAGGATTACAATATAATTCTACACTATATCACATTCAAGAATATGGCACAAGGATTTTAAGCACAATACACGTGGTATAAAAAAACGCAAGGGTCGACGCTGTGAGATGGACAGTGATCATTCTCCCAGCAGCCTCACTGCATCTTCTTATATGCACATGCGCACAACAGCCAAGATTCTCGCCGGTGGAACTGTGAAATGCACTGTTTCATACATAGATTTTTGCATGTTTTTCATAAACTGTGGTTATGATGGCTACTGAAATTAAGCTTAAAGATAATATATTGTACAAGTATTAAGAAAGAATTAAAGAAAAAAGTATTCATTATATTGAATATTGATAATAATATCAAGTGGGGGTGATGCAATTCCACAGTTCCGATGAGCGAGCCACCACTGCCTACCTTATCAAATGATGATACATATCACTTTTTTTTTAATATACCTAACACATTTTACTTCAATTAACGATTTTGAATAACTGAACAATTATAAACACCTTAAACACCTTGCGTCGAGCTCATTACTGCGTAGGGGTGCTTCCCAGGGGTGGCAGATATGGGGATGGTCGGTGGCACGACTTTAAAAGTCCTCCAAGAATACATCCAAGTCCGATGGAATCGCTGATCAACAATGGGAGGGGCCCCACAGATGTGGTGGAGGATGTGACAATTTTGAACTACCTATTCACATATTTTATAGTCATAGACCTCTCTGAGGTAAAATGTTCATTATCCGGAGGTGAAACGAGGCCACAGGTCTCTCAGGTGTGAGATGGCTTCAGCGGATTCATGGCGAAAATTGAAAAATTATAGATTTAGGTTTAGGCACGTGTATCGTTAGTAGTCTTAACACAACAGATGCGTTAAAATCGATCACAAATGAGGTAAAGGATACAGTTTAGATTAGTGGCTCTGATAGAGGCTCGTTGGTCTGGAGAGGGAGAAGGGAGATGGAGGGGAATGGAGGGAGTGCTAATTATTGTTTAGGTACTAGGTTTCTCATTAGGAATAGATTCTGTTCTGCACTAAGGGACTACAGTTTTAGTGATAGGATATCGGTGAACATTTTTCAGGGCCGTTGTTTCATAACCGCATTGATAAATTCTCTTCCGATGAAGTGATGAAGTTAAATGCAAATTACATGTTACACTAGAGAGATTCTACGGTAAACTACCGGTACAACGTATGAAAATTATATTGGGAAAGGAAAACGGAGAGCTGGGAAGGGAAGAATTATACTACCCTACGATCGGTAATTTAACTTTGGACGATATAGCAATGATAAGGGGATCCAACTAATAAGCTTTTCGCTTCGAAAAATTTCCAAGTTTTTCTGTAAAGATTAATTAAATTACACAATATTAAAGTAGAAATATACAGTCTTATCGTGAAAGTAACCTTTGCACACAACGCTTTTTTTTTTCTTTCCCTCCGATTTTATTTATTTAAACAAGATACAATACATAACAAATTATAAATATATGTACACTTATTCATACAAAACCTTATGTTACCTAAAGGTATTTTAAGGTAATGTTTTTCTTGTTCGCTGTGTGCAGTTATGTTTTGTGGCATTATTGCCTTTTTGGTTTGACGGAATGGGGAGGGACCATTCTGCTGATATTTATATTTATTATTTAGGGTTTAGGCTGCATAGCCCAGACTCCTTCCCTCGGCGACCACGTCGACCAAGGGGAATTTAGTGCCTTGCCACCTCCCAGGCCTGGGTGGTGGGGCGATACAACGCTTATTAGACCTTCACCTGGAATTTATATCTCCCCCCTAAGATTACTTCTCCGGACGAGAAAAGTGATAATTTGCTGCTGTGAAAGCAATTCGATATACTTTTATTTTTTTCACAATCAACTTGTTTCATTGAAGATGATATTCTCTTGAGAATCTTAAATGGTTCAATTCACATTTTATTAATCTTCCTTTTATTTAATTTGTAACCGTTCTCAGCATACACTTCATCTCCAAATTCGTGGAATCTTCGGTTTTTGTCTACTATCACTTTGTTTATTGTAGAACTTTTTATAGAATAGTGAAATGCCTCCTCCCAATCTTTGGAAAGTTCAACTTCATTAAATGATCAACCGGACCAATTAATGATTTTTTACCAAAAAGTAAGTGTGCTGGCTCAAATTTCGTTAAAGAATGAATAGTACTTTTGTATTCTGATACACAATCTTCATCTATCCTTGACCACGCAGGTTTTTCAACGCTATTCATCTTGCACCTTATTCTGTTGGCCCAAGTCTGGTTTAGTCCATTAGACTGTGGGCAATCAATAGAGGTGATCAATTGAATTCTCACCTTCTCCAAATATCTTTTAACTAGTGTAGAATTCAAGGCCGTATATTGACCAACCAGGATCTATCTACGGCACATTGATCTGTCTTGCATTAGTAGGAATCCATAAATCGACCAAAATATTTTTTAGGCTATCGATTTCCACCAAAACCACCAACAGAGTCGATAAACATAATCTCATATGACTCACGTGCATGACCTAGCTCTGACATTAGCCCAACGGGTCTATTAGTACCAACTTATTTTTCCTCGGATATGGTACAATTCTCGCAAAATTGGTTTATTTATGAGTCTGAATTTTTAAAATATTATATAGGGCTTACTTTCTCTTTCATTTGAGCGACGCCAATGTCCCGATAATGATCATGTACGCGTTAGATAGTTCTGATCCCTAAGTCAGTTGAAAGAAATAGTCCTGCCTCTTAATTTCCTGAATATAATGTTACGATTTATCACAGTATATTCAGCGTAATTCAGTTTTCAAGATTTTCGTTTTGACCATTATTTATCTCATTTAATTCTATAATTGCATCTTCATTTTCAAAGTATTCCAAAACCTGTTGTCCTGACAGAAAATCTGCTAGAACACTTTCTTTTCCTTTTTAATAAATTATTTCAAAGTTAAACAGATAAATAATCAATTAAATCACCCAAAATTTCATCTGCTCTAGATATGGTTTTTAGACTATCGAATGGCTTACCATATGGTCACTGTATACAATAAAATCTCGCCCAACGAAATAATATAGTCAATGCTTTATAGCATCCATTATAGCTTTGCATTCAAGATATAATTTCCATTTTCTTTTGTATTTTTCGAAGATTCCTTGAAAAGGATGCTACTGGATGAAATCTTCTGTCAGTTTGTGGTTGCTTCAACGTTGCTCCGATACTCATGTAACTAAGTCTGTTTCTATACCTCTTTATTCTTATCATAAAAAGCTAAAATTTAAGAAGAACCTTAATAGGTTTTGATAAAATTGGAACAATTTTCACATTCATCGTTCCACTTTAATTCAATATTCTTTCTAAGCAAACTATGAAAAGGATCAAATTTCTCCGCACTATTTCCATGTATTTAAATAAAAAATCAATGGAAGCTGATATGCTTTGAATTCCGGATCTATTTATTGTCCTCTAAATGTTTTTTCTAGCTATGAAATTCTCGTGTGCTGGAGTTACTCTGTTTTTTGAATTAATATGAACATTTATTGAATTATGTTTAAACATAATTTACACTTTTCCAATTTTAGTTTGAAACCTTCCCCTTCGTTTACCTGTAAGAGTTTCTCAACATATTTAGCATGGTCTCCCCATGATTTAGAAAATACCAATATGATGTCAATATAATTTATAGAAAATTCGTCTAAATTCCTTCGCCTCGTAATGTTCGGCAGAATCCGTTGAAAGATCGCTGGGACATTCCAGCAGTCCAAAAGAAAGAACTTTAAACATAAATTTACTAAACTTACAAGGGGGTGCACGATGTGTCCGTCGCCGATTTTGCTCACATTTTTTCCAATTGGCCCTAGGAGCTGAGAAAAAATAAATAAAACATGCTGAAAATGCTTTATTTTATATATCGTGTTTGAAAAATGATATCAACATGGTTTTTCCAGCTAATCAATTTTTTTTTTATAACGTATTTACGGAAAAAATATAAACATTATACATTAATTTATTTTTAGTGAAATAAATTTTAAAAAATGTCTAAATTATTCTTCAAACTACCATTATAGTTTATTTGACACCAAAAATTATGACAGCTTTAGATTCAGCACATCAATAAACCTTAAGGTTGAAAAAATCATGGAAAAGAAACAAAAAAAAAATTTTCAGTTCCGAGTGTGCTTAAAATTTTTAAAGCCACAAAATTACGTTTGGGTTTGAAGCTGAGTACCTCGTGTTCAGTTAACCCGATATCGACGTTCTTGGACTTGTTAAAAACAGGAGAGTTTTTTAAAAAGAGGGTAGACCTTGGCAAAAATTTAGTCCAAGAATTTTCATTTTTATATTCGCTTGAAAATAGGAATATTGGAGTTTTTCAAAGTCCTAAAACCTAAAAACTGGCGCCAGTTTTAAATACAATTTTTTTGTTAACGTCCTTCGCTCCGGAGAGGAATACTGTTTTCATCACATTTAAGTCAATTACCCTTATAATCGCTCTAAAATTCAATTATTTTATTTTTTTAAATTAGCTCAAAAATTTACTATTTCTGGATCACGAATAATATTTTCATGTAATACATAAATACGGCCTCAAAGATTCTTATCCATGTACATATTATAATATAAAACATTGTTTGTGATCAGTAAACAGTAAATATTATAGATAAGGATTCTTTTCTTTATTTTTTCTTTATTTATAAAGTTAATTATTTGTTTTTTATCTTATTATATTTTCTATTGTAAATTCAATTAAAGCTTAGATTAAGTAGTTAAAGTGGATGAGCCATTTTTTAGCTAGAGGAGGCCCAGACCTGGAATTGTTGCTTCACCAGGGCACATGGAAGCTTATGAGAACTGCAGAAACCTATCTTCCCATTGAGGAGGGGTTTCCTCAGTTGCAGAGTTAGGAGAACTTCCAGCTGGAGAACAGATGCGCGGCCAAACCACAACAACGTCGGGTCTGCAAAAAAGTAACATGGCTTTACTCCTAGTGAAATTCCAGAGAGGCCGTCGGACGAAGGAGCTCTGAAGAAGAACACTTTGGTGATCGAGGAAAAACAAAATTATAGAAGTGGCAAATAATTTATCAATCCCTAATTAGATTGATCCTTCTATATCATCATGCGGATGTCAACTCAGTAAGACGACGTTGAAGTTAGTGGATTTCTCTGACAGAGTTTCAGCAATGGAAGTAAAAGATCTCACGAATTCACCAGGCATTAAGCATTTCTCCCTAAATAATGTAAAAATCATGAAAGATTTTTATGAAACCTATCACTTACATAACACTAACCTATTAGAAATAGAACTTTTAGTTAGCAGCATAACCAACATAACCAACCCTTGCTCCCTAATATAGCACACTTGCCTAAATGTTTTTCCAATCCATTCTTTTACACGGGAACAAGTTGAATGTTAAAATAGAACTGAAAATTATTAAATTAGTGTCTTATCTGATATCTCTCTACTAGTTATCATAGTCTATTTGAATTTTATAGCTAGCTAGGATCTGTCGAAGCCTGTATCAATATTAAAACCGACGATTTTCGAAATAAGGACCTCTATCCTCTCCTTAGATAGTTATTTATAGAACATTACAATATATGTATAAATTGTCTGTCATGAGCCTTGAATGTAAGTCTTTACTGTATTTTAAAGCTGTAATGTAAGCCCATTGTAAACGTTATCGAGGTAAAAGTGATAGGAGGTATCCAAGGATAGGTCTGGATAGAATGATGAGAGATTGAGATAGAATGACCGTCAGAGGGATTAGCCTCCAAATCACTAACGACCAGTGAACTAAGGGTAAAAGCATTAAGACATCGCAGGAAGTATTTCACAAACGGAGGGTATGGGCCTCCTGAATTTGTGGGGAAATAGAATAAGAGAGAGGGATGAGGAGTACAAGAGCGGATGAGCGCCTGGAGCTTGTAGAGTGAGAACGGGAAAACTCTAGGCCAGGGATGAGTCTAGTTAGCTGATAAATAAAAACCCAAATAGAGCACGGGAGAGAACTATTAGGGTAGTCAGCTCGGTTGGGACTAAGAGGGATACTTTATTTAGACTTGTCAAAATAAAGTGAAGGATTATACCCGTTATGTAAAATATGAAGAGCGATATCATTTTTTTGCCTTAATCAATGCAGACCTAATCGGGAGGAGCTTGAAATGTTGCACCGACCATACCCATCCGTGAAAAACTTCCCTACTCACTAATGAGAAAAGCGCGACGCTATATTTACGTTATTGTTAGTGCATTTAGTTAGCCTACTCTAGGAATCTTTAATCGATCTATCCAAATTTATGGTTTGATATGGAAAAAGGTACGCTTTCACAGAGTTCATTCTCCAGACGACAGGAAAAAGATATGGGCTCCTCATCAACTCCCAAAAAACCATTCTATCCAGATTCTTTACTTCATCGTTGTATAAGATCCTTAAAAATCGTAATGGTCTGAGAGAGAAAAATCATACGCAGTATATATAGTTCGGCAAAGAAAAGGCATAGATGAAAACGTATATCCTATGATTATATATACAATCTGTTTGGGAAAGTAGACATCTTAAAAGTCATTTAAACGTCACGACTGCAATGGGTAAGGCAAGTATGGGCCATGAAGAATTACCGAAGAAGCTTGTTCGTCAAGTTCTCCATGTAACTCATCCATTTCAAAGACCCAAGGTGAGAAAGTGAGAATATGTGACCAGAGATGCTCAGATAATACTTTGAGTTCAGTATTGGAAAGCTTCATCGACTGACCGTGATAATTGGGAATAGGTGCTAGAGGAGGCCCAGACCTGGAATTGTTGCTTCACCAGGGCACATGGAAGCTTATGAGAACTGCAGAAACCTATCTTCCCATTGAGGAGGGGTTTCCTCAGTTGCAGAGTTAGGAGAACTTCCAGCTGGAGAACAGATGCGCGGCCAAACCACAACAACGTCGGGTCTGCAAAAAAGGAACATGGCTTTACTCCTAGTGAAATTCCAGAGAGGCCGTCGGACGAAGGAGCTGAAGAAGAACACTTTGGTGATCGAGGAAAAACTAAATCGACAGGAGACATCGAGTTTACAAAGTTATTATAAGATATTATCATAACCAAATAATAATGCTTTTATGATGATATGTAATAATATTGACGGACAAACCTTCTTCCTGGGTTGTCACTTGTATTATTTCACTAGGATCACTAAATCCAAGTTTGTTTTCAGCAAGAATCCTAAAATGATATGAGGTCGCAGGATGTAAATTAGCAATAGTTGCAACAGTTTGAGTTCCTGGTACTACCACCTTTGAAGGTTGTACATCCCATGGTTCTGCAAGAAATGACAAGTCTGTATTTTATGATTTTAAAATTGGAAATAAGTAATCAGGAATTGGAAATAAGTAATCAGGAATTGGAAATAAGTAATACATTCCATACTAAAAAGTTTAGAAATTAGATTCTATGTTTCAGATTGTTAATTTTTGTGAGACTTGATTTTTTTTTCTCTTAATTTATTTTGTATAATTTGTCACACAATTAAAACCAGTCAAAACATTAAAAGAATAATATTGAAGAAAAAAATGTTCTGTGTCTCACGTTACGCTTGTATGTTTTAATACATTTTTGGAATAGAATAGAAAACTTGCTTTATTCTGCTACTAGGTTTCTTTTGAACAACAAAAATGAATTATTATTATCAAAAACATATATGGCCAAAAAACTATAGTAGTAAAAGTAAATGACTTTTTACATAAATTACAAAAGTAAATAAATTAACAAAAAATGAATAATTCTCTTGACTATGAATATAACGTCATATCAGACTAATATTTTTTTCAGATTCGAGCTAGATTAAAAAAATTCCTTGACCTGCGAATTTGGTGGTAAAATACGGGTTAGTTGACCGATGATATGGGCTGATTCTGTTTCGATGGTGCATATTTTCATCTTAGAGCCCCAATCACAAGTGTTGTGACAATGCTAATTGGTAGAGGGTAATAAGAAGCTGGGAGCAAAATATGACGCACAGTGGCTCCTGCTATAGTCATATCGCGCTCAAAACCTTATTTTCGAATTATTGCTATTTTGAAAAAATAATCATATTTAAAATAACAAGACCAAAGATCGAACCGGAGAATGTAAATAAAAGTCACCTTGATTGTTTAAAATTATCACCAAATCCAATATTTTCGTCTTGGTCTCAGTTTATGTTTGAGCCTCTTAGGAACTGTTATAATTTTTTGTGTGTGGATAAATCACCTTAATTAAAAAATGTCCATTAGTCAAGCAAGTATTTAGGCCCAATTAGAAATCTATTAATGCATTACTATAAAGTAAAAAGATGGGGACGGAATTTATGAACTAAAAGTTTATATTTTTCAAAAATATTTTATCAATTTTGCGCAAGTGTTTCACACTCTTCTCTTCAGTTATATTTCCACAAAAGCTTTCATTATAACGCTGAATTTACAAACTTGTGAAACACTCATGCAAAATTGAAAAAAGTATTTTTTTTTTAATATAAACTTTAAATTCATATATTTCGTCCCCATCTTATGAATTTATAAAAATGCATTAATAGATTTTTAATAGGCCCTATATACCTCCTTTCGAATTGTACATTTTTTACTTAAGGTGATTTATTCACACTCAAAAAAATATAACAGTTTCTAAGAGGCTCGAACATAAACACAGACCAAGATGAAAACATTGGATTAAGTGATAACTGTAAACAATCAAGGTGCCTTTTATTTACATTCTCTTATTTACAGGTTCCATATTTGGTCTAGTTCCTTTAAATATGATTATTTTTTTCAAAATAAGAATAATTCAAAAATTAAAATTTTGAACGCGATGTTAAACCAGGTGCCACTATACAACTTACCGATCTTCTAACAAATTATGAATTTTTCAAACAATCCTATGATTAAACTTAACTTTATGTCCGATGTGCTAAAATTTACTTAATTCATAATGCCCTTTCCAGTGCTTATAATTCTTAAACCAAATGCAAAATTCTTAAAAAATGTTCCTTCCAGTAATCAGCTATTATAGGTCTTTTCAAGTTTCCTCTTGTTGATCTTAATCGAAATTCCTTAGGTCCTGTTATAAATCATCAACATGCTACTGAATGTTACAATTCCAACTTCAGTCCACTTCAAATTTTTCTTCATATCTAATGATGACTTGATTTTGATAACCCTGAAACGACTTCGGGATGATAACATACTGTGGTAGCTGAGCGTGTTGAGGCAGCACCTGTTAAATTTCTCAATCTTCTCGCAAACCTGTAGTATAATCTATCCTTTCAGCCCTTCTTGGTGTATATAACGTCTTTGATTCATTTCCTTCACCATTGGCAATTCACCATCTTCTGGTCAGAGAGAGCTATCGTCTCACACAGTATTTAATAGTTTTAAACTCAATTATCAATCAACTAATTGTGTTGTTTGACAGTAGAGCAATTATCATTTCACATTACTTTCAAAAACAATTTGTATAGAGCATGTTTTAAATCTTCTTTTCTCTGAACACGCAGCGTTTAGAAAGAATAGGGGCACCACGGATCAATTTTGAGGTTAACTCAAGAAATTGAGGATAGTTTTTATCATAAGCTGAATACCCTCTTTGATTTTAAGACGACTTTTGACTTCTGAGGGTCCATCCGAGGCTGCTGTAACAGAAACTTTATACAATGGGACTGAGAGGTCGACTACTTGCTTTACTCAGGCCGTATCTTGCACTAAGATACATAAGAATGCGTTACCAGGACAAAATCTCATCTTTTAGACAAAACCGAAAAGGTGTTCCACAGAGTTCAGTCTTAAACCCATCACTCTTCAACATAATGATTTACGATGTGATCTCTGCGGTCTCCTCAGTTTCAGGAGTCAGTGCATAGTTGTACACCGATGACTTTGTCATCTGGATAACTTCATTCAAGTAATATCCCTGCTCTCTAGTAGGCCTTGGATGTTGCTCTGTGGCATATCCCACACTGGGCATCGAAAATTACCTGCAGAATGGGATTGAACCGCAGCAATACCGACGAGAATCGGCTGCCTTCAGGAAACGCTTCCAGTGGTGCAACACTGAGTTCTGGCAAACGTGTATACCTGTTACATGCCGACTGATCCCTCAAACCACGTTTTTATCGAAAGTCATATCCTTGGTTGCTAACATGTAGAATAATCTGTCTGAGTCACTTAAACCAAGTTGCTGTCTAAAGATCAATCCTTGATTGCTGACCTGTAGGATACTCATGCCAACTGATCACTCGTTCCTCTCAAATGTTCAATCCTCGAGAAACGAGTACAGCCTGGCCCAGTCCCTCCAGAACCCCTAACCATTCCCATCAACTCAAGACACGTATGAAATCCTTACAGCCAACCCATCAGGATTATGAATGGCATTACTCTAGAAGGCTGCACATCCCCTTTCCATCCAGCAATACCCCTCTCCCACTATACGCCAATTATCTCCCTCTTCGTAATCACCTCACTCCGCTTATCTTATACGCCGCACCAAAATACGAAACCAACAAAACAGAACGCTCATTAAACGCCTAGGAGTGTCACAAGAAGAGAAAACTAGGCGGCTGTTTAAAGATGAAGTAATTGGAGATAGGAAACCATCCCAGCGTATCAGGCACTTGAGAAGTACTGCCGACCCGGCCTCTCCGGCTTAACGAAGAAGTTTCTTTAGATAGCCAGTTACCACGAAATATACAACTCGTTAAGAATGAAAACCTCAAGCTCCTAGCCACGCACGCCAAAAACCTTATGGACAACACCAGACGCACCACATATTACACAATCATCAACTCAAGCATCAACATAATGTTCTTTCAAATGACTCTTCACTTCAACCTGATGTGACTGTTTAATAGCAGCATTATAGTGCGGGAGCCATTGATAAAAAAATAATTTATTTCATATAAAGATTTGGGCCTAGAAAATGAATGTCAATAGACCTCACATGAAAAATTCACGTCTGCCAACTTTTAGCCGCTGGAATACAAAAGTGCATCCAAAAAAATCGAAATTTTAGGACTATTTTTGGTTTTTAACCTATTTATCGTCCTTATAAACAAATCTGATGAAGTAGAAGCCTTCCAATGACTTAAACTTCATTGTTACTACAGATATAGACCTCTTTCTTTCAAATGCTTGATTTTATTTGTGTTTTTCTTACTTATTTTAACATATAGATTATTTTTTCCCTATTTCCTATATGCTTACACACTTAACACATTCATTTCTTTCAAAGCTATAAATTTTCAGATGTACTCAAATTTTAATTTTCTTTCCCAATCTGGCTTTCTTTCTTTATTTACTGTTTATGTTAATTCACGAGGTCTTATCTATCTTTCTGTAGTCAATTTTATATTTCGTGCTAAAAGTAATAATTTTTTTTAACTTTTTATTCTTTTTTACTCTCATGTATTTTAAATTATAACTATTGTACCTTTCTGCTCCTGTCCATACTTTCCATTACATTCTACTGAAAAACATCCTTAATTTTTCCTCATATGGCTAATATCCTATTGTGCTGCCACGTAAACTCCCAATCCCTCCCGGCTGATATTGAAGAACTCTTAGATTATTTCCTCCATAAGTTCTATCATATTATTGCCGTCACAGAAACCTGTCCCAAACCTCCTCCTCATTCCCTCCTCCTCTGTACCCATCCTCAATTATACCCTCATTCGTCATGATCAGGAGGATTGAACCGGCGAGGGCGTTGGTCTCTTTGTTTATAAACATGGAAAGGAAAATATCGAAATTCGATATTTTGCAATATCGCAAAACCATATTTCGATATCCACTGATAATCGATAGAAAAATATCGATATAACGATATATCGAAAGGAAATGGATGAAAACCAAAGACAAGTGCATCAAATGAGTATAATTTTAAACCGCGAAAAAGGTAATGAAATAATATAATTATTATTAATAAAACAATATTTTTGTTAGTTATGAATCATTATAAATTAAAAATATTGAATTGAATTATAATTTGGCAAACTAAAATGTTATAACACATATTTATCTTGTAGAATTTTAGCCATATTTCATATATTATAGTCATCTACATGTTTTTTAATAATAAAATCTTCAAACTTTAAAAAAATTATTTATCTTATAACGTTCTGCATTCTCAAAACATTCATCTAAGAACATGTAATTCATTTGATATACATCTCAATACAATTACCAATTATATCATTATTTGTCTTTACATAGAATTTATTAAAATTATTAATACATAAATCTTATCTGCTAATTATTGGTTAGTAATGAAATATTGCTTATTCTTATATTTACTGGTAAAACTCCAGAATCCTGACCCCAACATGACTGCACTTGGAGCTGCGCATGCCTGCATCAAATACTCATAATCAAATCAACGGATCCTTATCAGTTGAGGTCGGGGGCTTACAATAATTTAAATTATTACTTCTTTAATTAGATAACAGCTGTCGACTTCCACTCGCTATGCTCGCACGAGAGATAAACAGCTCCCACCCCAATGAAAGTCTATTCACGAACGCTAACAGAATTAAAAAAAGAAAACCCACAATAAATATAACCGTGCTCAATTATAAACAAAAAAATCTATTATACAAATCGCGGAAGTCCATATTTTCAGTAAATATTTATTTGAGTATTTGTTGTGCCCATGCGCAACTCGAAGTATAGTGAGGTCTTAAAAATCTAGACCTCTTGGGGTTACGGTTCTGTACTTTTACCGTATAAAGGAAATCGTTAATTAAAATTTAGACGCACGTTGTAGATGTGTTATTTCGCCATTTTAGGACTAATCTTCAGCACATCAATTTCTTCTTCATCTCCTTTTCAAAAGGAATCAAAATTTTCTCGTCAGGTAGGATTCTAACTACCGCTAAACCTTCGTAAAAATAGGTGAAATATCGGAAAGTTGTGGTAGTTTCTTCGTTTTAAGGTAGATGATTCTCTACTAAATGCTGCCAAAGAGTTCATGCATCACTACTTCCTTGCATTGGTTGCCTTAAATCGTTTAATTATGGCCGTCTAGAGACTGGAGTTCAGAGGTTGTGTTGTGAGGTAAAAAGAGAACATTAACATCGCTGAGTGATGGTATACTGTTGTGGGCCGTACAATTATCAATAAACAGTTGAAGATTTTCTCTGTTTTTTATTCTATATCTCATTGTGCACATTCGTTGAATATTTCACATGTGGGCCAATTTTTTTGTGTTTGCACGATAGGCTATCGGTGTTAGCGGCGAACAATATGTTTACCGGTTTTTACATTTTTTTTTAAAGAGAGATGAATAGAAAAAAAAAAGGTAAACCGACCGAAATGTAGAGGAACGATTCCCCTCTCACTCACTCTCCTCTTGAAAAGATTAAGATTTGACCAGATTTTTTATTTGGAAATTCGAATTATAAGACGTTTACAGTATTTGGATGACGAAAATAAATACGAAATATCGAGGGAACCGGATTGCATTGTTTTTTAATTATAAAGGGAGATTTTCAATGGACCAGAGAATCCATCCCAATTATCGGGATATACGAATTACCGGTCATGAATTATCGAGATTCCACTGTAATATAGTTTAATATGTCGGTATAATCGATATATCGTTGTAAAATATCCTTATCATCGATATATCGGATGTTAAGATATCGATAGAAAATATCGGTTTTTCAATTCTGATATATCGTGTTTGGATATCCCAACCCTAGTCTGAGATCAAAAATCCTTTTTCAAATCCCCCTCCCCCGATACTCCTCATATAGAATATCTATTTGTGGAAATTTCCTTTGATTCATTTTATCTTCTCTTTGTAACAGTGTACCGCCCTTCTGAGCTCCGATTTGATCCTACGTTTGAATCCTCTCTTTTTACATATGTCCCTTTATAGAATAATATTATAATCGCCGGTGACTTCAACACAAATCTATCTTGTGACTCTCCTGACAAATCATACCTTGTAGACTTCATCCACTCCCTAGACCTCTTCATAGTACCCTTTAAGATATGCTGCCAGGAGCAGTTTTAGACTCACTCGAACCACCGATGATTACTCCTCTTTCAAGTCCCTACGAAACCTCACCCAATCTATCTAACGACGTGCCAAGGCAAAATTTTTTCATATTTCCCTATCACAAACCCCTGATTCTAAATCCAAATATATAAGTCCAAGAATAGTCCACTCACAGCTTAATAACTTCCTTGAGCAAAAATCCCTCCTCAATCCTTTTCAACAGATTGCCTTCCAATTCACTTACACACCTCGGTTAAAAACCTTGGAGTAAGTTTTGATCAAAACCTGTCTGGGAATAATTATATTTTCCATATTCTAAAACTCCATTGCTATCCTCAAACAGTTCCTAAGATTTCGAGATTCTATACCCCTAAAGTCCGTCAGCTCCTAGTCTCTTCCCTCATTTTCTTCCACTTTGATTACGGCTGCCTTGTGTATGGTGGAGTGTTTGATAGGTATGTGACGAGACTGAAGAAACTAATGATTGTTTCATTAGATTCACCTACGGGCATCCCCAGGCGTTACCATGTCTCCAGTTGGTATGCCAAGTCAAAGTGGCTTTACCTTGTTTTCCGACGGCATTACCTCCCAGGTGTCTATCTTTTCCGATGCTTTCAGCAAAGCCTCCCTTCAGTCTTAATCTGTTTACCCCTTGTTCCTCGGTCGACTCTTTAAACACGAGATCACAGCCCACAAATCACAATCTTGCAAATTACAAATCACAGTCAACACAATCTTGCACCTTCAACCAGGAAAACGCGGTGAGTGATTACTAATGGTGGCTAGTGATGACAGCCTTAACTCTCGCCACCTTTTCGTTACGGATAAAGGAATAAAGCAACAATTTACAGTGGACACTGGTCAACCTACGTGTTAGTAGGTGGGCCAGACCCCTTTATCGTGCCCCACCCCACTCCACATCCCTATAAATTGTACATCGTCGTGCTCTTTGTGATTAATGATTAAAAAAAAGCCCATGTTACCAGAAAAAAAAGTGGCCGTACCTTGCCAAAATAGCGTCCAAAGATAGGGGACTACAGACATTGATTTGATTTAGTTTTTTGTTCACTGTCATTCAGAATTTGACTTAATTTCGCTATAATTGACTTTGTTTCAAATGTGAATAGGCAGAGAATCAGAAGACATAGATTAATTTAAAAAATAATTGGATTGGATAATAAAAAGCACCAGTAAAGTCAATTTTTACGTTTTTAAGTCGTTCAGACGAAAGTTGCAATTTCAGGAACAGTGGCCATTAAACGACCAACAATAATACGAAAAAGTCTTTAAATAAAACATGTGGAGCACTTATACTTCTTTAAAAACCAAAAGTCACTTTTTAAAATATACAAAATGTTTCCTTAGAAAATGCACTTAATAAGGGGTGAAGCAGTAGGGATGTAAGCACTGTCAGCCATTTCCTCATCAATGAGCATTCATAAATGCAATAGTAATTACCTTTATCGACATAATTTAGTTTAATTACATAGCGCTAATAACAATAATTACATAATGCTAATTAATTAATCAATTACGTGATGCTAATAACAATAATTGTATATAATAATAATAATAAAAATACTTTATCGATTTAAAAAAATTACAGTTACAAGTAGAAAAAAGTGAACAAGTATTTTACAGCAATGGAAATATTCCGTCTGCTGGAAGTCTAGATTACTAATTACAAAAAATAAAAAAAATAAATAGTAGCAGTCTTACAAGGATAAAAAACAAAAAACAAATAACAATTTATAGTGATCAAATATATAAAATCAAACGGAATAAAACATTTCTGTGACAAAAATAAATGAGGTGATTAGAAAATAATGTGCACTACTTACGTACTAATACAAAAATAAAATACATGAAAAAGAGACTAACTCAAAAGTTGAACTGTTGGATCAGTTGCCATAAAGTCCTCCACTACTGAAATAAACTCTAAAGGGACACAACAAAAATCTATCACCGAAAAATCTATAGGACTAGAAAAAGTGAATTTACCTGCATTATCTCAGCTAAAACGACCATTCAAAATAATTAACCCGAAGTCATCACATACCTCAAGAACTTTCTTTCCATACCCGTTAACCGATTTATCCCTAGACTTTCTGACAAGCGAACATCTATGATTGTTTAGGAAGGATCTGCAGTTCACCCACTCTCACATTGAAATCACCAACGAGCAGCAATCCAAATTCAGAATTATTTAATAAGAAACATAATTTACTAAAATCGTCATCCCAGGAGTTACAGTTTAGGTAAACCGGTAATATGTACATCTTAACTTCAAGAGATTCAACAAAGATAAAGTCCGAATTACAAACTTTATTAAAAAAGCAAAAATTACATACATTAAAATTAATACCATGTAAGTTGCCCCCCTTTGCTCTACCAAACTTAGAGGACATAGTGGCCGAGACCCAACACAATTTGTATTCCGAAAAGTAATCATTATTCAAAATGAAATCATCTTCCATCACAAATGTTTCAAATAATAGAAAAATATCATATGACTTTATGAAATCCAAAAATAAATCATCTCTTAATTTAGATTTTAATCCGTTGACATTGTATGAAAGTACCGAACTGAAGCCAGAATTTACACATGTCTTTTTGGAGATCTGACAGCAGACTTCTTCACTTCAGGAAGCTGAACTGGAGCCTTCATGATTTTTCTTTCTAGGCGGCGTAGTTTGACTATTTTTATGGTTTAACCTCTGAGAAAAATAGTCTTTAGGCAAATTATTTGTATTCAGCAAGGATATAAACTCAGACAAATCATTTTCAACAATCTGATTGAGCCTTTGAATACCGTCTTCATCACCACACCTAAGCCCTTTAGATAGACATCACTCAAATCTAGTGTCCCGAATAAACAAATGGTCCACAGACAAAATAACTTTGAGGCGATTATTCAGACGGTTTATCTCTCTTCTGATAAGAAATAGTTTCGTTCTCCTTCTTCTTACAGCCTCAGGTAGATCTTGACTAACTGATATACCCGTGCCTTTTAACCTCTTAATAGAACCAATTATGGCACTCTTATCTTTTTTATCTTCCTGGCGCAGAAATGTGACGAACAGCGGCTTATTCGCAAATTCTTTCCGCCCCAGAGTAAATACATTAATATGATCAGCATTTATTTCCACATTTAAAACCTCTTTACAGAAGTTGACCAATACTTTTAGAGGGTTATTTTGAGAAGAGAATCTAATTCCTCTGAAAATGAGATTATTACGGCGCGATCTTGTATCCAGATCGTCTATGCGCTTACTTTGTTGAGTTGTGACACCTCTTAATGATTTTATTTCATTTTTTAATTGCTGGTCCTCTTCCCTGAGCTTTACGTTATCTTCTTGCAACATTTTCACATCCTCCTTAGTAGCTAGAGAAGCCAGCTTAACATCTAATAAATTGTTCATTAATGATGCCATAGAGTCCATCAATTGTTTCATACTCAGACGACCCACTTCCCCAATATTAGGTCAATCTGCTGACGAAGCCATTTCGTTCCTCTCCGGATTGCTTTTTTTCTTATTTATTGCTAAAAGGATTTCTGGAGAACTTCTTGACCTCTTTTTTCCTGTTTTAGGGGATTTTGGCGTTGATGATAGATCGGTTTTTGGTGGCATAAATGAAATATAAGGTAGAGTTAATTAGATAGCAAACCGAAAACAAAAAATAAATAACTGAATAAAATAGATATATAAAAATGGATCTGCATCACAGAACGTTAAAAGAGTTTCTATAGGTGGTGATAACAAAAACAGCTGATATTGGCTGAGGTAACTTATAGCAGTGGGAGAGATTGCTTGCTGATAACGAGATAACGACACTAAGCTTTCAGAAAATGATTTTCCTTTACTTCTTCATAGTTCATTCCACAGTTGTCAGAACTCACTCAAAATTTGTAGACATACTCTTTAATACAAATTACAGAATAGTACAAAAAATCACAATTGTAGAATAAGTACAACTTAATAAACACGAAGTTAACGCAGACCCGATCTAACACATTTCACATCCAGAACCAGACTCCCCCAATAATTGTATAGTGCTAGTTAATTAATTACACAGCGCTAATAGCAATAATTACATAGTGCTAATTAATTAATTAATTACATAGTACAATAACATAATACATGCATATATTATTTAAATTTTATTTTTAATTGTTTTCTTTTTATTAAGCTTTATTCTGTTCTGAGGACTATAAGACGGGACCTCTCGTAAACAAATATTTATTTCTAGTAATAAATCTTAATTCAGGCATAATTCCACCACGCCCTAATTAAATATCGATATAGCTGGCCGAAATTGGGTACTCATTTTAGGTGAAGGTTTTAATGTGTAGTGCATTATGCGTAAAATAAGCCTTATCTGCCATTACAAAGCCGCTACCTTAAAAAATGGCGGCATTTTATTCAAGAAAAAACTTTTCACTCATTTTTAATTTCGTGCTCAATATCTTAAAAAATTCAAAAAGCGCGAAAAATATTATATTATCTTTTTTAAAGGACATTATAGTTTCTAAAATTTGAGATCTAATAGAGCTTTTTATGCTAACCATTTCTCGTGATAATGTTTTTAAAAAAAAAAAACGCATTTAAAAAAACAAACGAGAAATCACAGTTTTGATTATTGATTTCGGCAAATATCATGGAAACAGTTCTTCCTACGAAGATAATCATTATAAACTACTTTATGGATCATTTAACTAGCTCTAATTTGAGTGGTGATAGACATATATACGTCAAGTAGTTTCCGAGATAAAACTTTTGAAAAATATATTTTTATTAAAGAAAAAGAGAAATCACCATTTTGGAAATTTCTTTTTGACAAACATTATAGAAAATGTCCTGCGAAGATAACTATTATAAACTAATTTATGGTTCATTTAACTAGCTCTGATTTGAGTGATAATTGACATCGGTACGCCTTATAGTTCCTGAGATACATAAATTTTCTTGCGACGTGACTCACAAGTGCACGATGTGCCCGTCGCCGATTTTGATCAAACATTTAGATAGATAGATAAAAGAACTTTATTCTGGGACTAGGTCCCTTAAGAATAACAAGAAGGAGCCAATAAAACAGTAACATTATCTGGCCATAAGACTATAGAATATAGAACAATTAATTTTTACAATATCTTCTGTAAAATAAATAAGCAAATAAATAGGTTTTTTATCGAAAAAATATAATTGATTTGAGCAAAACAAAAAAAAAGAGAAAAAACAAGAAAAAAGTAAAAAAAAACAAACAGAGAAAATGAAAAATACAAAAATAATGAATTGATTAGCAAAGTTTGTACATTAAAATCCATTATCCACTTCTGATCCAGATGTTAATCCTAAACTGAAATTTCGCAATTAGAGAGCATCATTTTGGAGAGAAAGAAGGTGTTGGAAAAGGAGGGATTTGAATGAGGATAGAGAAGAAGCATGGCGGATATTAGAAGGAAAGGAATTCCAAAGGGTAGAGGAGCGGGCGAGGAAGGAGCGTTCGAATGTTTTGGTTCTGTGGGAGGGAGTATGGAGGTCAGAAAGGCGAGATCTTGTTTCCAGTGCGTGGACCGAGGATTTGAATTGTAGGAGGCTCTAGATGTAGGAAGGATGGTGGGTGGTGATGGTTTGGTATAGAAAAGATCCGAGGAAATATTGTCTATGGTTGCAGGGGAAGAGCCACTCCAACTCGCCGTATAGGTGGGGCACATGGGCCCGTCTCGAGGTGCCGAAGACAAATCTTAAAAAGCAGTTCATGATCCGCTTCAATCTGTCCTCGAGCACATTCGAGAGGCCCCCGTATACCACACGTCCGTAGTCAAAGTGGGGAAAGATAATAGAGGACACAAGGAGTTTGCGGGTAGGTTGTGGGAGAAGATGTCGAGAACGATGGAATAATTTAAGGGTACTTATTGACCGTCGGGAAATTTGGGCAATGTGGGGTTTCCAGGAAAGGGTTTGGTCGATGGTAATACCCAAGTTTTTGATTGAGGAGCTGAACGTGATGGGGTGATCATTTAGGATTAAAGTAGGAAAGGTGTCATTGGATCTGAGGAGGGAATTGGAACCTATGACAATGGCCTGAGTTTTCATAGCGTTTAAACTTAATCTATTCAGGTTTGCCCAGGCACTGATTCTATCTAGGTCTTCCTGGATACTGGCAAACGCTACTAATAGCTCAGAAGGAGGAAAGGATAAATAGATTTGGAAGTCGTCGGCGTATAAGTGGTGGGAACAGTGGTGGATTGAATTAGGAAGATCATTTATATAGGTATTGAAAAGCAGTGGGGAAATACTCGAACCTTGGGCCACTCCTGAGGACAAGGTAAGAAAGGAAGATAGGGGTTGATTAGGAATGGTAACTGCTTGAGTCCGATCGGAAAGGAAAGATTTGAACCATTGGATAGAGCTGTTGGAAAAGGATAGTGATTTTAATAATGTAAAAAGGATAGAATGGTCCAGGGAATCAAAAGCTTTAGAAAAGTCAAGGAGTATTAATACAGTTAATTTTTTTCGGTCCATAGCAGTATGTATGTCAGTTGTGATTTTGACTAGCGCGGATTGTGTGGAGAAACTGGGACGGAAGCCGGATTGGAGAGGATCAAGTAGTTTGGACTTTTCCAGGAAGTTTGATATTTGTGATTGGACTATTCTTTCTAGAGGTTTGGAAAGGTTAGAGAGGATGGAAATTGGGCGATAGTCTTTAGGAGATATAGGATTGAAGATTTTGTTAATAGGATGGACTAAGGCTTTTTTCCACGAGGTAGGAAATTCTGAGTTTTGGAGGGAGAAATTATAAATGAAGAGAAGAACTGGGAGAATTTCGGGGAGACATAATTTTAACAATTTAACAGGTATTCCATCAGGCCCAGTGGAATTGGTGTGAGATTTCATTATGAATGAAATAAGATCGCTAGGGGAGATGTAGGAAAAATAAAAATTATCAGAGTTGAATGATGGAACTAAGGAAAAGCAGGAAGGAGGAATTGGAGAAGTGTTAGAGGAGGCTGATAAAAAGTATGAATTTAATTCATCGGGTGAAACTGGGAAGACTGGTGCGGGAGAGGATTTACAAAGGGAGAGTTTGCGAAGGAGTTGCCATTTTGATTTAGCATTGGGAGCAGAGGAGAGGGCTTCATGATAGTGGTTGGATTTCGCTCTCCTAACAGTTGCCTGTGTCAAATTGCGGAGTACCCTAAACGCTTGGTAGTCGTCTGCTAGCCTAGTGCGTCTAAAGCGTCTACGGGCTGCCTCACGCCTTCTTTGCATATCTTTAATTTGTTGACACATCCAAGGAGCAGGCGGCCGACGGAAAGTAGAGGTTTTGAATGGGGCATGGGTATCAAGGATGTGGATGAGATTAGAGGTGAGGGTATCGACCATGGAATCAATGGAAGAACAGGAATATATTTCATTCCACTGCAGCGTTTCAAGGTCAGGTAAAATATTTTCATGTGTGAGGGCGTCTAGGTTACGGAAAGTTATGGTTTTAGGGAGGATCGTAGGAGTTTCGATATTGTAGGATATTTGGATTAAGTCGTGAGAGGACAGAAACGGGACAGGTAGTTGAGAAAAGGAAAGGAGATTACGTTCTGAATCGATGACATGCAAATCCAACCAGGTGTCGGACCGGCAAGTGTGATGGGTGGGAGAAAATGGGACGACGAAGAGATGGAGGGAGAAAAACAGATTTTCAAGGTAGAGTCTGTCGTTGGACTCAGATAGGAGATTGGTATTAAAATCACCGGAAATTATTATATTGTTGTAGAGAGGAACATAATTGTAGAGAGTTGATTCAAAGGATGAGTCGAAAGGAACCAGAGGAGGGCGATACACCACAGTGTGTAGGAGAGGATGTGCATTGGAGGAAATTTCAACGACAAGGAATTCAATATGAGGATGATCGGATAGGGATGAGGTATCTAGGATTCGGTATTTCAGGCTGTTATGAACATAAAGACCGACGCCTCCACCAGTCCGGCCCATCCGGTCATGGCGGATAAAGGAATAATTAGGTAGGGAAACAGAAGAGGAAGGAATGTAGGGTTTTAGCCATGTTTCGGAGACTGCAATGGTATGGTAAAAGTTATGGGTAAAATACTGCAGAAATTCATCATAATGAGCTGGTAAGGATTGGGAGTTAACGTGACAGGAGTTTAGGAGGCTAGATAGTATGGGAAATTAGACTGTATACAGTATTTAGCGGAAAGATGCGAATAACAACGACGAGCTGTAGAATAAAATCTGAAAAAAAGTGAATAATGAACGTAACAATTAAACAAAGAGATATATAATAAAGAAATACATGAGAAGATAAAAATTGTGCTTCTATTGAAGTAAAAAAAAAAAAATGAAAAATTTTTGTCCATTGAGAGTTTCCAGATCCGACCGGTGGGTGGACGGGTGCCAAAACGTCAGCAGAACGTATCGAGGTCTTGAGCTTCGTCTATGTAAATTACGGGGTGGCCGTCATCCTTCCGGCAGCGCACTCTTCCGGCCGCAAACCAGACATATTTTAGTTTTCCCGCCGCTCTCTTCTGTCGAGCGAGCCAGTACAGGCGTCTATTAGTGGGAGTCATCTCTTCCCCGAGATATATCCGGTGAGCATCGTTCTCTTGCCAGCCAATATCCCGGGTGGAGAAGTACCTCCTTACTTTTCTCCGCTGCACCAGCTCGTCCCGCAGAGACTGCCTGACAAAACGGGCAATGACAGGCGGCGGTCGGGGGTCATCTTTTTTCGGTCTTCGGCGCTCTACCATGTCGAGATCCTCTATATTAATCCTGACACCGAGGCCGGCTCCCACGCTGGCAACCAGAGCCGCAGGAGTCTCCCCCGCGCGGATCGGGATGCCCCGCATCTCCACCGACCTGGATAGTAGGCCCTGTTCGGCCTTATTGAGTTTGACTTCCAGTTCACCGACCCTTGATTTTAGAACTTTATTTTCGGAGGTCAGATCTTCCATCAGCTTCGATTGGCCCTCGAGATGGCTTTCTATTTTCGAAAGCCTCTCGTTTAGCTCAAAGCTTAGCTCACCGTATTTTTCAAGCGATGACTTAATGCTTTTGATGTCCTCGTTCACGTGAGCGCTAAGCCGGTTTACTGCCGCGAGTATATCAGCCGCAGACGGTTCAGAGGTTTTCTGTTGTGAATTCCTGGACGGACTAGGCGTTTTTTCTCTTACTGGGCCTGACTTTTTCGCATGGTCGCATTTTTTACAGTACCACGTCTTTTTTTGAAACTTAAGCGCCACTATTTCTTTATCATTGAGATTACAGCATTTGCCGTGAAAAATTACGCGGCAATTGCTGCAGCTCAGGTTAAATTTGTCCTCTCTCGTTACAGCACTATTACAAATCGAACACTGCACCATTATGACCGATAAATAATAAACAGTAGTCACAATCGTGTGTTTGTCAACAGTGGTGAGCGTCAATGGCCTTAAATCCTCTGTGCCTTGGGGATTAACTTACTTCCACAGCCCGTAACACTGTTAAACTCGAACTTTCTTTGCTAATTTCGGCTGAACCCTGAATATTGGAGTGCGTGGCTACTGTAGGTTTGTAATTGATTATGTGGTCCGTGAAGGCGGCAAAAAAAAATGATAAAATAACTAAAATGAGGTTTTAGAGAAAAAGAAGTACAGGTACGAAGTTGACTGGTTGCCGTCTCTGGCCAGACTCCATTTTGTGTCCTTCTACATTGAAAATTTTTTTGCCCATATCCATCCGTTCTTGGACTTGTTAAAAAGAGGGGAGTTTCATCTTTCTGTACATATAAAAAACTCTTGCATTATCTTAGATGATCTGGGTTAAAAAAGGTGATTACCACATAAAAACAAAATTGATGCTTTTTGCGGAAACGTTGGTTCTAAAATACACAGCAACATCACTGTTTGGATTTGAAAATGTATCTTCTCTCCAGTTTACTCGATGTCGACGTTCTTGAACTTGTTAAAATGAGGAGAGTTTCTTCTTTCCATACATATAAAAAACTATTGCATAATCTGAGATGGTCTAGGTATAAAAAGGTGATTACCATATCAAAACAAAATTGATGTTTTTTGCGAATAACGTTGGTTCTAAAACACACAGGAACATCACTGTTAAAGCAAATTGCGTAGCTTAAAAACCTTTACCGATGCCCCAAATTTGGTTTGAATCATTCAAAGGGTTCCTGATTTATGGGCCATTATTTGAATCTTTAAAAAAAATTGAAGAGTTCGACCCTGGGCCAATTTTTTTTATTTTTAGATTCGCCCGAAAATTTGAACTAGCAGTTTTTCAATGGGCTAAAATCAAATCTAATGCCGGTTTTGAATAAAAAAAATTTGTTAATATACTTTACTCCGTAAAGAATACCGTTATCGTTACATATAAGTCAAATACCCTTCAGGACGCTATAAAATTCAATTATTTCGTTTTAAAAAATTTTATCACTAGAATTTACTGTTTCTGGATCACGAATGTTTTTATATAACGTATAAATACGGCCAAAAAGATTCTTTTCCATTTACCTATCATAATATATAAGCAATATGTGTGATCAAGAAATAGTAAAACACTGCTATAAATATTATCGTAGACAAAAAATTAAATTTTGGAGCGTTGTGGCACATCTATGTAATATAGATCAGGATTATAATAGGGTAAACATTTTTTTACAACGAAAAAATGTTTATAGTGGCGGTGTAAAAGTGCAATATTTACTATTTCTTGATCACAAATAATGTTTTGATATTATGATATGTACATGGTTAAGAACCCAGCCTTGCTTGGGTGTTATAGTATATTAAATGGAATTGGAATATTTAAGGCCGTATTAAAAGCTTTATAAGTAATATAAAAACAATTTTCGTGAACCAGAAATACTAAATTTCAGTAATCCAGTCTTTTTAAACGAAATAATTGAATTTTAGAGCGACCTGAAGGATGTATTGACTTATATGTAATGATAACGGTATTCTTTACGGAGTGAAGTATATTAACAAATTTTTTTTTATTCTAAACTGTCGTCCGATTTGGTTTTAGCCCTTTGAAAATCTCCTTCGAGTGAATCTAAAAATTAAAAATGTTGACCTAAAAATTTGGCAGTGGGTCTAACTCTTCAAATTTCTTTTGAAGATGTAAATAATTGCTCATAAATCAGGAACCCTTTGAATAATTCAAACCAAATTTGGGGCAATGGCTAAGATTCTTAAACTACGCGATTTTCTTTAACAGTGATGTTCCTGTGTGTTTTAGAACCAACGTTATTCGCAAAAAACATCAATTTTGTTTTGATAAGGAAATCACCTTTTTATACCTAGACAATCTCAGATTATGCAATAGTTTTTTATATGTATGGAAAGAAGAAACTCTCCTCATTTTAACAGAACGTCGATATCGAATAAACTGAAGAGAAGATACAGCTTCAAATCCAAACTAAATTTAAAAATTTTGAGCACACCCGGGACAAACAAAAGTTTTTTGTTTTCGATGATTTTTTCAACGTTGAGGTTTTTTTATGTGCTGAATCCAAATCTACAATCATTTTTGGTGTAAAAAAATCTATGAGGCTAGTTTACTTCATAATTTAAACCCTTTTTAAAATTTATTTTACCAAAAATAAATTATTTTTTAATATTTATATTTTTCCTTTAATATAAACTAGATAACAGATATTCAGCTGAAAAAATCATGCCGATATCATTCTTAATCATTAATCATTCTTAAACACGGGATACAAAATAAAGCATTTTCAGCATTTTTATTTTTTTTCTCAGCTCCTGAGGTCCATTAGATGAAACGAAAGGATATTGTAACCTTTTTTTTCAATGAAGACACCCAACAAATTTTGATCGAAATTGGCGGACACACCGTGCACACCCCTATCCAGTCAAAATCGTTTAATGTGTTATTTATAAAACTTTATCTCGAAAACTAGTTGCCGTAGAAATATCCATTATTCTTCAATTTAGAGTCTGTTAAATGCTCCATAAAGCAGTTGATAATCATTATCTTTGTAGGAAGATCGCTTTCCATAATATTCCGCAAAATATACTTACAAAACGATTTCTCGTTTTTCGGAAAAAAAGAAAAATATATATGTTTCATATTCTTTATCTCAGGAACTATTAGGCTTAGAGATGTCAATAACCACTCAAATTAGAGCTAGTTAAATGCCCCATAAAGTAATATATATTAATTATCTTCGTTGGAACAACAGTTTTCATGATATTTATCAAAATAAATTAACGAAATAGTGATTTCTCCTTTCTTGGAATAAAAAAATATTTTTTGAAAGACTTTATCTCATGAACTACTAGACGTATCTATAACTATTAGAGGTGCAGATGTCTGTTACCCCTCAAATTAGAGGTAACTAGAGCTAGTTAAATGCTCCATAAAGTAGTTTATAATGATTATCTTCGTAGGAAGAACAGTCTCCATGATATTTGCCAAAATAAATAAACAAAATGGTGATTTCTCGTTTTTTTTAAATAAAAAAAATTTTTTTTGAAAGCGTTTTTCTCGTGAACTACAGAACAAACAAACATACCTCCCGAGAATTTGAGACCAACCTGGGGATGAGGCAAGGATGCAGCCTGATCCCCCTCTTATTCATACCAATCCTGGATCTAGCACTTAAGAGAGCTAAGGAGAGCAAGAGGAATTTTCAACTAGGGCACTGGAATATGCAGCCCACTTTGTATTCCGTACTAGCATTTGTCAATCGCCTCATTCTGATGGCTCCCAAAGACCAAGACCTACAAAAAACCAAAAAATACCCTCAAAGAGGAACTAAGCACTCGAAACATGGTAATTAACCCTGAAACGATAAAATGCAAGCGTATTGGAAGGAGTCCACACAGGGTTATGAGAGTATTGAGGGTAAATAATGAGAGATTGGAGCAGGTAACAAATTTCAAGTATTTGGGTGCTCATCTAAATGAGTCTGGATACGTAGAAGAAGAGTTTAGGTGACAAATGGTGCAGCGGGGCGAATTTTCCGGGCAGATCGGCGAGGCTTCCTCAACCGCAGAGAAGTTCCTAAGAGGACAAAAATCGCTGTATATGAATCGACGTTCCTTCCCATCGTATCATATTACTCTGAATCCTGGACCCTCCAAACATTGGATTGGAATTCCAAACATAGGAGACAAATACAAACAATGGAAATGCGCTATCTGCGGAAAATCGGAGGAAAGACTAGACAAGACAGGATTCGCAACATTACCATCCAAGCGCATCTCAAAATAAAGCCGGTGGACACAATTCTGGAGGAACAAAAGTTAAGGTGATTTGGTCACCTTCTCAGGATGAGCCAAGATAATGTTGCCAGAAAGACTTACGAGACTCAAGTGGAAGGCAGGGGAACTAGGAGAAGACCCCTAATATCCTGGGAGGAAGGAGTGTGGGAAGCGATCCAGAGATGGGGATTGGACTGGAGCAGGAGGGGGCGACTGGTGCAGGAGAAGACATCCTGGTCCAGGCTCTGCAAAGGACAACCTCACACTGCGTAAGTGGCAAATGAGGTTTCGGACTATGATGATGATAAATAAATAAAACTGTGATTTCTGTTTTGTTTTTTTTTATGTGTTTTTTAAAAATAAAATTATCTCGAGACTAGTTAACATAAAGAGTTCTATATGGGCTCAAATTTTATAAAATATAATATCCTTTAAAAAAGGTTATTATAATATTTTTCGCGTGGTTGGTAATTTTCAAGATATTGAGTGTCAAAATATATAATATTATTATTAGTAGCAATTATAATATTGCACTAATATAAGTTCGTAATGTAATTAAACTAAATGATATCGATCAAGGTAATAACTATTACATTTATGAATGCTCATTGATGAGGAAGAAGATTGACAGCCCTTACGTCCTTACCGCTTCGCCACTAATTAAGTGCATTTTCTAAGGAACCATTGCAAATATTTTAAAAAGTGACAATTGGTTTTTAAAGAAGAATAAGAGCTCCACATGTTTTATTTGAGGATATTTTCGTTATTGTTGGTCGTTAATGGCCACTGGTCTTGAAATTGCAACTTTCGTCTGAACGACTTGAAAAAATTTACTTTACTGGTACTTTTTAATGCCCAATCCAATTATTTTTTAAAATTAATCTATGTCTTCTAATTCTCTGTCTATTAGATTTGATACAAAGTCAATTATAGCGAAATTAAGTCAAATGCTGAATGACAGTGACCAGAAAACTAAATCAAATCAAAATCTGTAGTCCGCTATCCTTGGACGCCATTTTGGTAAGGTACGGCCACTTTTTTTCTGAGAACATTGGCTTTTTGGAATTATTAATCACAAGGAACACAGCGATATGGAATTTATAGAGATGTGGGGAGGGGGTGCACAGCAGGGGGATCACGCCCACAGACAATATTTCCCTGCAAATCAGTAACTCACAAAAAACTTGTTTCACTCTCACTGGGCTTGGGTGTTATGTATTATTCGAAAGGGATATGATGTCCCAGAATAAATAAACATTTTTTTATTAGTTTTAGTACAAAGCATTAACCAACCACTCGGCTGCATTAGTCACTATCAATTCATTTTAGATTAAAGAAATATTTTAAATTAAGGTAAATTTAAATTTCCAATCCATTATTTAATTGAACAATTAAATGAAAATGATAGTCATTAGTCTCATTAATATATTTTTTTTGCAAACTAGACGAAATGACAAACATTATAAAATCATCAGGAATAGTACTCCACTCAAATTAAAGTTAAGTAATACCTGAAATCAACTTGTACTGGATAATATATGAAGTTATTGGACTATTTCCTACATATGGCTGTGTCCAAGATAATTGTAGAGTGCGACTTTGTTGGTCAATAACTCTAATATTCCTAGGTAACTCTGGAGTTTCTGTAAATCAAAAATGAAATATCACAAAATTGAAAAATTAGAAAAAAATGTTGTTTCTTGTAAGGAAAAAAGTTAAAGTGAAAATTAGACATAACATTTATTTAATCTTATCTTTGGGAGATTCTATATCAAAATTCTGGTCAAATTTACTAAATCTGAGGAGGTTTGACCATGATTCATGAAATTATTACAAAAGCAAGATGCCACCCTTGCCAAAACTTCAGTGTGTGTTCACACAATACAGTACTTTGAATTGCTTATTTTTGAATTTTTGTGTGTTTTTAGAACTCACATTTTTACTTTTAGTATAATATTCGAAACTAGTTTTCAATAAAAATAAAATTATAGAAGTGGCAAATAATTTATCAATCCCTAATAATTAATTAATCATATTTGGTGGTAATTAGCCTGTCTTTAAATAATATTTTTGAATCCATGTCGTCCAATATTTCGTTACCCAAACGTTCATCGAAGTTTATGGTAAATCAGAGGTGCCCACCACCCCTAAGACGCACATCCCCCCACCTTAGTTGAGGACGAAACCCTCCCCTCCCCTTCAAGATCTCCGCGACTGTTCTTTAATGTGAATCCCTTATTATTATTATTTATGAACATATTACATTATTTTCATTTTTATTTTATAATAAAATGTGTGGAAAAATAGAGGAAAATTTGGTTGTAGTTGTACATTTTGGTTCACCCCACTTTCTTGTGTCACTTAACACATATCTGAGCTTTTCTGACAAATATTTTGACTGGAACTCGGTTTTTGTTACAAAATACTTCAAAATTTGGTAGATTTTTTTTTTGGCAACTATTAGTTTTTCCGAGAAGACCACCCTATACCAAATTAAAGTAGACATAATTTTCTACATTTTACGTCCTTAAAAAATGTCTTTGCGATCAACCGTCAAGCCGCTAGAGCCGCTGAAGAAGTATAAAAAAGTGGCACAAAGCGATTTATGGCTCATTACATCCGATTTTCATAAAAACCATCCATGTTACCCTAGTTTTGACCATACATGCTATTAAACTTCATGAAATATGCATTAAATACGTGATATTACCTATGTACACTATGCTTGTTGCGTGTTTCGAAGCATATGTTTGAAATCAAAGTGAAAGGGAAAAATATGAAGACAAATGATGAAAATAAACTTGAGGGTGTGAACTACTTGAGGGTGTGAACTTTACTTCCATTTTTTATTAAAATCGAGAAAGCAATGGTTATTATTACTCACTAAGTGAAGAGTCTAAATATGTCTAAACTGATCCCTTACTTTATTTTCTTATGTTTAAAAATCAATAGTTACAAAACTCTCTTCATCCAGCAACAACCGGTGGAATGCATAACTATATATCTTCATCACGATGTGAAAAATGGAAGTAAGGTGTTTTAGCGTTCACACCCTCGCTTATATTTATAGGCTTTTGTTTGTAAAAAGTTAAAATAGTAGTCAGTTGAAATTCCCTGGGCCGCCCTTCATCATAATCGGGTGCTGCTCGGTGTCATCACTTCAATATAGAAAAGAAGGGATAAATAAGGATGCAATTAGCAGTTTATTTATCGATACTGGCCAGGGATTAGATTTGGAAAAGATAATTTTTCATGTACAGAACTGAAGGAAGAACCTTTTAGTACGCACGCACCTGATAATAACCTTTTGTCATTGAAATAAGGATCAACTTAATTGAAAGAATGTTAAACAAATCAAAATGTTAAAACAAATATTCAAGATCGTTTATTCAACAATTTACTTTTTTAAAATTTATTTTCATCACAACCTCGTCTTTACGGCTATACGGGATTCCATAGGAATCCGTACAGGACAGTTGCCAATTTTTCGATCATTTATACATGATTTCTCATCTTCCATATAGGAAAGCCTTCATCTTTCGACGGTCTTCCCGTTTCTAGTCCTCTTATATTTCTATTACCTGGATTGTAGTGAGGTAGTCCCACCGTTGCCTTCCAGCCACATATGAATTATTTAAACCACCTTTTCTTCAGTCACCAATCGAGGAAATTCTTCCTCGAATGAGGACGTAGATTCCCGAAGTTCTCATCAGCTTAGCCCTAAATGTTTGAAATGCGATCCAGCTCGTGATCACATCCTCAGCTATCTCCAGAACACCGCGTGTGGGGCATAGGGTATCAATATATATTTGACAAGGTATCTGTATGAAGTCATATAGAGAGAAAACGCTTTCCCATCCTTCAGCGTAACCTCCCGGCCTATGTTCCGTTCACAATGGTCTTCCACCTCCAAGGGTTTTGGATACGGGGTATCAGGCAGAAGGCCAGAAAAGTCGAAACCCAGTTCCGAAGGTTCATGTCGACGATATCGTATTCGCCCCTGTCCGCCAACACATTTCTGCAAGAATCAAGGCAAGCTACAGCGATTTTTGAGCAGGTTTTGGTGCACTGGTACATCACTAGCTTTAGCAATGGAGAGAAATCAGTGGTGATTGGTTCAAGATCGTTTCTGGTTCCCTTTCAACCACACCCATCTGTACGTTTCTTCTCCACATTGCTAAACCTGGTGTTATACTCTAAAACGGTGCCTTGTGGTTACAGCTGTCGAGGGTAGTACTTCTGCTACTTTGGACGAGGCTCTGGACGCTGACCTCTTGTACGATACGATTCTGAGTTGGCTCAAGGTGGGTGCAGTCCTCTCACTTTGATCATATACAAGGGAGTAGGCTGGGGGGAGAGTCGGTCATACAGAAACATAGCTGATACATCTAAAGTGAAAGTAATTTACGTAATTTCGCCTTCATTCGAGACAATGTTTGAGTATCGGGCGAAAATTTGAGAGTTCTGCGGAGTTATAAGAAGAATTCCACTGATTATAATAACACCGATTTGAAGACAATTTTTTTTAAGTCGGATGAAAATATGTTTTTTTTTTGGAATTCCGGAGCAAAATTCGACTTTTTATGATATGAACCGTTTTAAGAAAACTTTAAAAAAAAAATCTGACGAAAATTTTAGCTTTTTGGAGCAGAATTCGGGTGTTATAATGACGCTTATTCAAGAAAATTGATGTTATAAAGATTTCTAGAGCAGAATATTTAGCTTAAATGTCACCCGTTTTAAGAGAATTTTTAAAAATAGGATGAAAATTTGGGTGTTTTGATGATTTATGGGGCAGAATTCAGCTTGTTATATTTTCCATAATCGGAGGCGAATAGTCAAGGTTTCGAACCTTTCAGGAGCAGAGTTTATCTCGTTATAATATATCCCATTCCAAGAAAAAATTTGAAATCCTGAAGCGAATTGAGCTGTGTTGCTGGCGTTAGGAGCAGAATTTAGCTCATTTCAATTTCAGAATGTCATCCAACGTTTTTCATTATCGTGATTTCAGAACATGTTCGCCAATAGAATAGAATGTGAGAGCTGTTCGGTTTCCTGAGGATATCGTTTCTGCCGGGGTAAACATTTTATTTAAGCATAATATATCTGTTCGTTAAAATTATTCAGTTGACATCCGCAATATGGTATAGAAGGATCAATCCCTAGTTAAAATTATTGGTCTATTTTATTTGAAGCTAAGGCTTCCATTATATTTTGAAGTTAGTATAGACTTTTAAAACGCACCGCAAGATCCTAAAACTCTACTAATATCGATAAATTGAAAATTATTAGATTGAATAATTTTAAAAGTTCAAGTTTTGAAATAAAAGTAGTCTCCCCATCCCATTTTTCTAACTTAATTTCCTTTTTATCTCTTTCTCACTAGTTAATAATCATCCTTTTGATATTTTGGGAGAGGAGCCAAGACCCTCTGCAACGCCCTTACGCATATAATGAAATCAGAAAACGTTCCCCTGCGTCTTCTATAATCTGGTAAGTAATATGTGAGTTTTGGAAAACACTCAAAATTGCAGAAAATCGAGGTTTTTGGAAAGTGTTTTCACAAAAATCCATTTTTATTGACCGAAGAGGACGAAATTGTCTCACAGCCACTTATAGCATGTAAGAACATGATATGCTTTTAAAAAGTTTGGTCAAAAGCCAGCATTGGAGAATATGCTTAACGTTGGTCGTTTTTTTTTTTTTTTTTTTTTACTGAAATCCAACGAAGAGGTAAAGAAGATGAATTTTTTGGGCCTCTCCTTGTTCAGATACACCAAATATTAATGTTCATTTTATGTATTTTTATGCGTATTCCATGAAGTTTAGTATCATGTATGGTCATAAGTAGGGCAAACATGGATAGTTTTTATAGAAATCTGATGTGAAGAGCAATTAATCGCGTTTTTGCCACTTTTTGGAAATTTGGCCTCATTTTCAACGGGTTGTAGCGGCTAAAAGGTTGATAGTAGAAAAATATTTTATAACGGACATAAAGTGTGAAACATTTTGCCTACTTAAATTTGGTAGAGTATGGTCTTGTTTGAATCAAACAAGTCTCCAAGATATAGATGGAAAACAAAGGTTCCGTGCAAAATATCTGTCTGAAACCTCAAATTCAAGGTTCAGAGACTCAAAAAACTAGGATGTACCAAAATTTTCGTCTACAACAAACCTTTCCCTTTTCCTTTTCTAGATTCTCTAATATAATTTAGCTTCTTTTCTATTTCTTCTTCAAAAATCCGTCATCTCATGGAAAACCCCAAAAAAGGCCATTTTTCATCCCCTCTCCCCTCCCCAAGAATTTTGGGGCAGCTTGCGTCGTAATCCTCCCCCTTCTGTGCACCCCTGCACCAGTCGCTATTGATTTTCAACTTTGACGCTATACATATGGTTGATGTGCTGCGAAAACGTGGGGTCTGCAGAAAAAATATACTTTTTAATGCCTCGCTTGTTGCCATTTAATAGTTATGAAAGACCCCTCAATTAGCATTTTAATATCTTCGAAATTGGAGAATATACATCAGTTTAGAATCTTGTATTCTGAAAGTCGATATTATTTTTCAGGCACCTCATAAACCGGATTCTTGGAGACGCGATACATCATTTTTTTCATTGTCATTCTATTAAAAATATTGCCAAGACTTTAGGTGTAGTATTTTTTGAATAAAAAGCGAAAAAGTAGTTTCTGAAATGATTATTCCATAATTATGAAAGGGAAATTGTTTGAAAGAAATTCAAAATGTTTATTAATTTAACAATAGAAACATTTTCTCACATCTCAGTCATTGTCAATTTCCCTTTCATAGTTGTGGAAAAATCATTTCAGTAACTACTCTTTTGATTTCATTCCGAATAAATACTACACCTAAAGTCTTGGCAATATTTTTAATAGAATGACAATGAAAAAATACATAAAAATGATGTATCGTGTCTCTGTGATTCCAGTGTATGAGGTGCCTGAAAAATCATACTAATGTCGAGAATATAAAATTCTAAAATGGTGCGAAGGACTTCATCTTTCATAAATATTTAATGAATACAAATGAGCGTATTAATAGAAGGTATTATCTGCAAACCTCACGTTTTGGCTGCGGGTCAGCCGTACGTATTGTGTCATAGTTTAAAAGCAATAGCAGTTGGTGAAAAAATAGTACGACTTTTCTTTCTGGTATTTTTGTATTAGATCATCCGTTTGACCTTGAGAATCATTGAGACGATTTTAATTGGACACCGACTGTATGTATCTGCAATTATTTCATTTGCAATGTGCATACAATTTCACTATAAGTTACTATACCTTGTACAATTAGATGTATGGACATTTCATCATGTCCGTAAGCATTACTCGCAAGACAATTGAGTACACCAGTATCCTGACGAAAAATATGGGATATTCCTAGTTCTGAAACCATACCTTCATCCAAGAGCTGTTCTCTCACTGAATACCTAGAGAAATCATTAAAATATTGGATACAACTGAAATAAGTACAATAAAAAAATAATAAATAAGTAAGTATAACTGGAATAATCAAAAATGGTTTATGTTAGGATTATATATATTTATGTATGTATATATATATATATATATATATATATATATATATATATATATATATATATATATATATATATATATATATATATATATATATAATATGA